>CAXIVR010000002.1:44669439-45091939 GCA_964035755.1 Teleogryllus oceanicus | reverse complement strand
GATGCACTGGATTGGAACCTCGGTCCATCACAATATATATATATATATATATATATATATATAATATATATAAATATATATATACACACACACACACATATATATATATATATATATATATATATATATATATATATATAAATATATATACAG
This sequence comes from Teleogryllus oceanicus, assembly GCA_964035755.1. Lineage (NCBI taxonomy): Eukaryota > Metazoa > Arthropoda > Insecta > Orthoptera > Gryllidae > Teleogryllus > Teleogryllus oceanicus. The sequence goes on along the minus strand of CAXIVR010000002.1, from coordinate 45,091,786 downwards.
TACTGAAATGGCACTTTTCCACTCGACCTTCCGTGCTCTCCGCTGAGAAAAGGGAAAATGTCTCGTGAATGGTTTTGCCTACTTTCCGAAAACGATCGAAGGCCATGTACTACGTAGATAACAGGGCGGAGGCCAGAAGTATAAAATGCGCCGCTGGGGTTATGATAGCGCACTTCTACCTGTTGTTTAGAGCAGTCACACCATATACACCAATGAAGAGAAGTTAGATATGCTACTAGTGTATGGTGAATGCGGAAGAAATGCTGTTAGAGCAGTGCAACGATATGGAGAGCTGTATCCTGATCTTCAGCGCTCCTTCACGCCAGCTTTTTGCATGTATGTGCACGAAATATTGGAATCGGGAAGTTGGAACACCAAACAGAGGACAAGGCAGAACACTGCAACTGACGAAAAACATGAAGAGGTTATTCTGGCTTTGACGCAGTGCAATCCACATGCTACATGCCACATACTACTCGCGACATGTAGCCCAGGAATGTGGTGAGTCACATGAGTGTCCTCCGCATATTGCGTAGAAACAAATTCCATCCGTATCACTTGTCATTGCATCAATCACTCGGAGGTCGGTATTTTGAACGGCGCATGGAATTTTGTCGGTTTGCCTTGCAACAACTGAAAGATGATCCATTTTTTTTAAAACGAGTGCTATTTACGGATGAAGCGACTTTCACTAACCACGGTAATGTGAATTTACGAAATATGCATTACTGGTCTTTAGAGAATCCTCACTGGATTCGGCAAGAACAACATCAGAAACCTTGGAGTGTTAACGAGTGGTGTGGCATCGTGGGAAATTTCATTGTGGGCCTTTACTTCATCTCAGGCATGTTAAATGGTATTATGTACGAACATTTTCTTCGAAATGTTCTACCCACATTATTAGAAGAGATACCACTGGATACGCGTCAGTGCATGTGGTTTCAACATGACGGCTGTCCAGCTCACTCTTCACGTGTGGCAACAGAAGTATTAAATGAGAAGTTCTTGAATTGTTGGATAGGACGGCGTGCTGAAGTAAAGTGGCCTGCCCGGTCTCCTGATTTCACTCCTCTTGATTTTTTTCTTTGGGGGGCAGTCAAAAATAAGGTTTATGCAGAAGTTCCAACAACGCCAGAGGATATGAAGCGACGTATCACCGAAGCTCTTTCGAGTATATCAAGTGACACCCTCACATCTGTTCATCTGTCCTTCGAACGGCGACTGCAAATGTACATTGCAGTAGATGGACAACACTTCGAGCACATGCTTAAGTAAAGCATTGTTCTGTAACAATGTAATTGGTATGTTTTTATTTCTATTTTGATCAATGTGTATTCATTGTACGTGACGGTTAGTTACGAATAAATTATGATTAATAAGATATTGTTCATTTATTTTTGTATTATTTACTCCCAATTGATAATAGAATGTGTTGTCACAGTTTTCAAAACAACAGAATAGTAATTTTGCGTGGCAAAACAAGAACTTTCCTGAATCTTGAATGCAGCATTTGAGTCTTCTTTGCACGAAGTCATCTTTCGGCAAAATTAGTATGGAAGAAAATAGTTGCTACTGCGCTGAAGTAAATGAGCGCCTTTGTCTGAAGGACGGACTCCCGAAGTTCCCCATTTAGGTAGCAAGAAGATCAAACAGAAAATCGCCGCCTCAGTGAAAAAAAATGTTACAAAAGCACATCAATTGCTAAACAACTATTTGCTATGATACAAAGATATACACATATTTGAAATCGTCTTTTTAAGGGCATTACGATACGCTAACATTTAGCATAGGGTTCCATTAAAAAAAAAAAACTTGACCTTATATCTTCATAGTAAAAAATAGCGCAAAGACGAAGTATGCTGTAATCAAGTAGCCCCTGTTCCAGCAATCGACTGTCCAATCGACATCTTCGTATCTTGCGCGGTTGAGGAGATACAAGGGGTGTTAACACTTAGCTGTTCCACCCTGTGTGTGTGTGTGTGTGTGTGTGTGTGTGTGTGTGTATATATATATATATATATATATATATATATATATATATACTGCAATTGGGTATGACCCAGTGGCAGTTATATAATAATAATAATAATAATAATAATAACAATAATAATAATAATAAAGGAGTACAGTACAAGCCGAGGATGCAATAATCATACTATCACTAATATTAAGTATTGCAACAATTATTTTAACTCTGTCAGGATATCCAATAATTATATGTTGGTGATGCTAAAATTTAATACAAGTTACATAAATATTGGCTAAATTACATTTTTTAAAATTCATTGATCGCGTTCACTGCACTGCACTACACTACACTACACTGTTTTTGCTTTGAATTACACTGACCAGCATTTCACAGCACTTCACCGCAATTACTCATTTAATATCTATTACTCTCATATTGTTCTAACTTATTTCTAAAGCTTCGGACACTTAGAGGAAAAGCTTTCAAAATTGCTGCGGGTAAACTGTTCCAATCTTTAATTGTTCTGTTACAAAAGGAAAATTTCTCAAGATCTGAATTTTGTTTCCTTATTAGAATTTTGTGGATATGATCACTTCGGCCAAAATAATTTGCTTTTTATAGTCTAACCTGAATTTCCTTCCAAGCTGGTTGACCTACGCACGATTTATAAAGAGCGCAAAGCTTCGCCCTTGTTCTCGTTTCTAGAGGTTCCCATGACTTTTTTATTGCGTTAGTCTCATAGGTAAACTTATTCGCTTTCCTCTGTATTCTATGTAGATTTGTCCGGTGCGACTTTTTGTATGGATCCCAACATGCCACTCCGTATTCCACGTGAGGGCGAACCAGCGAAAGATATGCTAATTTTTTGGAGTTTGCAGAACGTTTCTTTAGAATTCGGATTACAAAATACAAGGACTTCCAATTTTTTCTTATTACCTGATTTATATGCTTCTTCCATCCTTATTTACTATCTAGATGAATGCCTAAATACTTGCATGATAAGACTATTGGGATGATGACCTCACCTAAACGATAGTCTGGTTCCTCATAATATCGTCCCCGCCCGAACGTTATGGTTTTGCTTTTCGATCCGTTAATTCCCATGTAATTTTTTTCAAACAATCACGTAAATGTTCTAAATCCTCCTGTAATATTTGTTTGTCAGCGCTACCTTTGATTTTTTGGTAAACAACACAATCGTCTGCAAATAAACGCACTTTTGATTGTAAGTTAACATGGAGATCATTTACATACGCTAAGAAAAGTAATGGCTCTAAAACACATCCCTGTGGAACCCCTGAAGTAACAGTACCCGTGGTCGAAAACTGAGTGCCAATTCGAACTATTTGTTTCCTGTCTCTAAGAAATTCGGTTACCCCCTCAAGTTAATAATTTCCTGGTAAGTAGATTATGCGGTACTACATCGAATCCTTTTGCAAAGTCGATTACGATTGCATCCGCCCTCCCACCCGCGTCAACTTCGTGAGCTAGATCTTGAAAAAGAGAAACAATTTGGCTTTCGCACGATTATTTACTTCTAAACACATGCTGTCCGTGAAAAATCCAGTTCGCTTTTTTCCATTCGTGGCGAATGTACCCGGCTATTAAATGCTCCATTATTTTGCATACTACTGATGTGAGAGATACTGGTCTATAATTACAAACTTTCGTTTTATCACCATTTTTGAAAATTGGGATTACTATCTTCCACGTCTCCAATCGTCTTCCAATCGTCTTCCAATCGTCTTCCAATCGTCTTCCACACGTCTTCCAATCGTCTGGTTAACTTGCATTATTAATAGAAACATTGAATAATCTTAACAAATACGGCAATACTGCCTCCCCAAGTTTAATAAAATATGTCGAGATACCGTCTGGTCCGCGTGATTGACCATTTTCCAGTGATTTTATACGTTTGCGGAGTTCCCAGGCATGAAGCTTGAACTGGTTTTCTATTGGAAAATAATGAACTTGCTCCTGCGTCCGTTTTGGTTTGAATATAGATACAAAATACGCGTTGAACGCATTTGCTTTCGCTTGGTCGTCGTGCAGTGGCGCGTTATCTCCGTCACGAATTTCCTGAATTTCTTTCTTATTCTTATTCCTTCCCTGTGGTTGTCACATGCTACTACTGTGGGATGGTGTGAGTCTGGTTCACTTGTCCAAACGTCTGAGGGCCATTTTGAACTCTGCTGTGGATTCAGGCAATGACATGTCTGGCGATAACATACATTCATAACGTGAACAGCTCCCAATCTTCTTCAGATTGCACAGGCGTGATAAAGAGGATGACGCAAAACAACAATATTGTTGTGGATTGCTGCTACGGTCCTTTAACAACGTGCTTAAACCACTTTATTTCAACAAAATATTTAAAAAAATTATAAATTAAAAAACCTCGATGTTTTTGCAACAAAATAGTGATGTGATGAAAACATCGAAAGCAAAATATCTATGCTAATATATCGATGTTACTGGTGGAAAACAACGAAGATTTTTGCCATCTCTACTAACACGTCAGCTGTTACTTGAAAGCGTCCAAATTAACGAATTGAAACAAAGCACATGTGGTGCTCATCTTCTTTTCGTAGTAGTATATGGATCACGGGATCGGTCAATTAATGATACACATTAGTTTGCCAACATTTCGGAATATTTAATTCCTGCATCAGGGCTACAAAAGCACACTCACATGGAATAAAGACAACTTGTCTGAACAACAACATTAGAATTCACACAAAATATGCCATGAATCAACATACATGAAGAAAAATAAGTAAATAAATAAATGAATTATATACTGTATTACCGTGGCATTTATATATATATATATATATATATATATATATATAAAATACACAGTATATACCGGATCGAAGCCGTGGATTTTTAAGGGCCTTTGTACGCCTTCCTTCGGAGGGGAAGTAAAGCCGGCTGTCCCATGTTAGTACATTTACTGCATGTAAAAGATCCTCAAGCCTAAATTACGCCTCTGAGCTAAATTCAAATCGCCTGTTTCGTCGCCCGAGTAATACCTTCTTTCTCCCATGATTGGTGAAAGGAGTGTAACGAAATTTGCGTGGTCAGACGGAAGAGCAGGCCTCATGACCTGAGTCTCGCCACGTAAAATAAGGCAACTTCAATTCAATTCAACGGTCGTGATTTCTACAATGGTCATCTTCCTTTCCATGGTAAGAAGCAGCAATCTTTTCTTAATTTGACAAATGAAACAAACAGGAATACATTTTACTGTTACAGGATTCGCAGCAAATTATACAGAAGTGAGCAACGTACTGTTGCCAGCGCAGCGTTGTCAAAACTATGAGGAATTCGTTTGGTATACATCCTTGGCGAATATCAATTCGTCGTAAAAACGTTTATTTCCATTTGTGTTCAGATTTCAATGCGCTTATGGGCTAGTTATAGTACATCATACACAGTTGATAAATAACTAATTCTAAAACTAATAAACTGATTAATGTTCTACGGTTTGTATTATTAAGTTGCATAATTAACAGGCTTATTATATATTGACCCCGCCCGAAACGAAGCGCAGAAAAATCTATATATTTAAAAAAAAATAGGGTATTCTACCATGGCTTCTCTTCGCAGAGAAATTCTGCAAACGAGTTTACTCTGTGTTGCTTAAATGGGAAAATAAGTTTATCTTCGAGCAATATACCAGAAGAAATCAAAGTTGTTTATAGGAGATGACGACACGTCAAAAAACTTTAGAAATAATATCCGTCAGTGTAATAGTGCTCTTTCTTTTGTGTCATTTGGCGCCGATATTGCATTACCACCTGGTCATGGGCCATACGTGTTCAAAATTTTGGGAACTCCACATCACAGAATATCTTTGTTATACACTGAAGATCCAAACAATGCAACATATTGTGAACATTAGTCTGGGCACAGTATTTTACATTTATCTCAGATCTCACCGTCAAATTTTGACGGGTTTTCACTAGTAAAACTTTAAAGTATAATCATGTGAATAATTTTATTTAAAATTTTGTATAAACTAGTTTCAGTGATCAAACTCATCTAATATAACAAACATTTAAAATAGTAAAATGAACTCTTTAATGTGTTACAGCCGAGAAACAGCAACGTGTTTGTGTAAAAATATAAAACAAATATTAAATTTTGTAAATCTTTGTTTAATTTGCAATGCCTAAAATTTTACCCCAAAAGCGAACCTAATTTTTATAAAAAAAACGGATAATCCACGTTCTACTGCATTGCTTTACACTCATTGAAATTTTGAGACTATAATATGGAATGTATTGCTGATAAAGGCGATGATGGCACGACTGCTTTTAAATCCAAGGAATGGAACAGACCTATGGTCTACAAAGAAGAAGAAGGAGAAGGAGAAGGAGAAGGAGAAGGAGAAGGAGAAGGAGAAGGAGAAGGAGAAGGAGAAGGAGAAGGAGAAGGAGAAGGAGAAGGAGAAGGAGAAGGAGAAGGAGAAGGAGAAGGAGAAGAAGAAGAAGAAGAAGAAGAAGAAGAAGAACAACAACAACAACAACAACAACAACAACAAGAAAGTATTGCTGGTGACATGCTGAAATATGGATAGGCAAGTGACCTTCCGTTCTGAAGAAATATGAATATTTTATAGCCCACAAATTCTATAGCTTCACAAATATCCACTGCGGCATTGTCGCGCAAATTTCTATTAAGGTTTGCGGACAGCTTGAATGAAATACATCAATACATTGAGAATACAAATCGTATAATAGAGTAAACATATAATTAATATTAGCATTTTCAATAGTAAATTATAATTAAAATTAAATTGATAATTTCATATCCTTTGGATACATTTCTGTTCTCCGAGAATTTTTCTCGTGGCTCATAGTTTGTGGGACAAATGTATATATTATATTAATTTCAAGATGAAATTTCGCGAAAACTACTAGATTTTTTAAATAAATGTACATGATTTTTTGAATGAGCTAATTTTTTAGAAAAGATCTTGTTTAAGACAAAAATCTCTATCTTCCATTTTGTAGTTTCCAAATGTTGGAAAGCTTTAACTCCACTATCTTATCGTAGACTGGTTATTTATTCATTGGTATTTTTTTCTTCAAGTGCAGTACCATTTAAAGTAACAGACTGCACAGCCTATTTATCAAAGCTTGAAACTCCAGTTCGTGAATTTTCAGCTGACAAATATAGAATAGAGGTAGAAAACTTTCAAAGGACAATAATTACTAGTCTGGAGATCTACCGAGTGAAATTCATTGCGTTCTTTTGTTAGTTTCATAAACAGAAGACAATGCCTTTGGATTTTAAGAAAGTAATTTTCCAGGAAATGTGAGGCATTGCCATTTTTAAAAGAGCAAGTGGGTCATATACTGTTGTTACTCTCATTCAAACGGAAAATAAAAAAGGAACAAAGAAAATCACATATCTGACAGAGGCAAGGAAGTATCGTAAATACTCACGTACACATGCATTCAATGTGTCTTCTAAGACTCCCATTAAATCCAAGAGAACTTAACCTCTGAATTAGAAAATACCTTTACTAAATAAATGTAGTTAATTTATCATTGTGGAACCTGAGAAGATAAACTGTTTCTTACAAGTAGAAGTCCAAGTGAAAATATCGTAATACTGTGACATAATAATATGTGGGACATTGTCTTGCGTCACATTTATTGTTAACTGGGTGAATGGTAAGGATAGACATATGCAAATATGGCGGCATAGCAACGATAGACGAGTTGTCGTCCAGGTGAACAAACTTCATTGCTTTGAACCACGGGGCGCGGCTAGTTGATGAAGTAAACTGTTTGGGGATTGGCCGAGAAAGCAATGACAGTCTGGGGCGCGACTAGTTGAATTTGTTAGTAATTGAGGGATTGGCTAAGCATGGAATTTTTTCAGACAAGAAACAGTAGATAGATGAACCGAGTTTTGAAGGGCTGAAAGAGGGGAATATGGAGGCATTCCGACTTATGCCGTGGTGCCGTGCGGATTGTGTGTAGACAATTTTGTGTAGAGTAATTTTAATAATTGAATTAACGTAGCCTTTTTCTGGCGCCCATATTTTTTTATAAATTTGAAACGGGTTACGTTGAATTAATATTAGAAGGGCAGAGGAAATATTAAATTTAAAAATTAAATTAGTTTGTTTCAATACTTAGGAACTATTGTATGATTTGGGTTTGCTTCGAACACACGAATAACTGTATAAAACTCGTTATTTATCAAACTTGGCGATTAAAATTACAGGAATTATGCTTCTATTGTCACAAATGACAATATCCAGTATTTGATGATTGAATTATGATCACGCAAAGGTTCCGTGACGTTGTTCGAAAAAATACTTCATCACCGCTCGATTCTGTAAATGAGATATGGGAGTGATATTCTCTGTTAAGCTACGTCATCTTTTAACACATTTTCCCTGTTCAAGAGATAAGGCTTAGCCTTAGTTAAAATATTCATAAAGAAGGGAGGACAAATACTCGTAGTGCGATTTTCATAAAGCTACTTCTCAAGGACAGCCGTCTTAGTGACATTGCCAGTGACACAACATATTGCGTCTTTCTCGGTTGGGCCGCTAGTTGTCGCATTATCAAGCAGTGCTTGATACGGTCGCGATCATGCGGCATCTAGCGGCACAACTGGGAAAGACGCAAAATGCAGTGACATAATCGTCGCACCCTTCTGTGTACTTAACTATCTCTTTCTTTTAGGAAATCCAGGAACGCAACGCGTTCGTTCTAATAATTCATTTGACCTAGCATATTCGGTCGGTGGAGTTATTAAATACTTCGCCACGAACAGGTGTGAATTGCGTAATCTTTGAAAAGTAAGATGTTCCGTTTCAGTCAATGCCTTTATATTTATTTTTAATACTTCTCATTTTTATTGCCCCTCTTTTATGACCCATATTTTCAAGCAATTCTGCTGTTTAAATTACATTACATAATATATCCACTGTATAATTACTTACATGTTTAATGTTCTATTTACACATTTGGCAACGCAACTCTGCTTTGTAAGCAATAATACGAATTAGCGCGCGTTTTTCCTGAGCAGCCAAGATATTTTTTAATGTTACGTTAAAAACTGTGTGGCCTGCTATGGGGAGATGTGAATTCTGTGCACGTTATCAAAATTCTGTGATCCCTACCATATACTAATTGAATTTTGAATACAGAAAAAATTAGCGTTTTTCTGTAAGGATTGTTCACAAAATAATTCGCTCCGATGTAATAAAATATATTTTCCAGGGGGAAATCAGCAATAAATTTGGGCTCTTATCCTTCATGTCCTTCGTCAAAGAATATTACTACCTGCCGCAACAACACAGAGAACGATAATTTCAATAACTATATATCCCACAGAATTCTGGAAGACGTGCACAGATAATGAAGTTATGATAATGTCCAGAAGCAAAACAAGAAACATCTCAGCATTTCCTCAAAGGATCAAGGAAACTGGACGAAAACTTTATCGAGATGGGAGTCATTGACCCAGAAGCTGCGGTACAATACTTGTTACATGTTGTTTAGAATTATATAGTCCAAATGCAAAGTATTACATTACATATCACTGTTCTAATTAATGTTACTTTCCTTGTGATGCACAGTGTAGTCTCTAATTGTGTAGAAAGATATACAGCAGAAACGATTTTACTTGGGATTTTAACTCTTCTATCGAATTTAATCGTTTAATGTCATCTGGCAAAGTGTTGTAAAATAATGTACATGTATTGTATGTGAATTGTTTGTAATGAGTTGTTGATACTGTCACCTGATGAATATGATTTCTACGTCGAGTGTTATAGTAATAGACTTCGGCATTTTCTGAGAATATATTCTAAAGGGCCTAAAATCGATCCTTGCGGGACTCCACGTGTAACTGGCAAAGAGTCAGAAACGTGTGTACACAATGTTTCATTGTTACAATAAGGCATTTCTACTCTCTTGAGATCGTTGTTTAAGGTATGAACAAAACCAATCTAGGGCAATACCCCGAATTCCATATGACGATAATTTTGAAAGTAAAATGTAATGATCAATAACGTCACAATCTTTTGAAAGGTCTAAAAATAATCCAATAGTTACTTCGTTTTGATCCAATGATGAGGCAACATCACTAAGAAAAGAAAATAGGTCTGTTTCCCTAGATTTTGATTTCCTAAATCCATGTTGGCAATCTGAAACCACGTCGTGTTTACTGAGATCGGTTTCCATTCGTACGTAAAAAGGGTCTCTCTAATATTTAAAAAAAAAACTGACAGAAGAGAAATAGAGCGATAATTTTTGAATTTCATTTTGTTGCCCTTTTTTAAGATCTTAGCTGTTTTGAAAATATCTGGAAACGTTCCGGTGCCTAAGGATAATGTGAGTTGACAGGTGTATATTGACAGGCGCACAGGCAACAAACAATCCTGAAATTCATCTAAACTGGCCGAATATTTGTTTAATTAACCGACTATTTTGAGAATTTCCTAGGAAGAAGTTTCGGAAACGAACATCGTGTCTAAAAGTTTTGGAGAAATGTCTGATACTGAATTTTGTGGCTGAAGACCCTTAGCGATATCGGCAGCAATTCTGGAAAAGAATTGGTTAAAGAGATCAGACACTGTTGCCAGATCGTTCACATTTCTATTGTTATATTTTAAAACATTCTCCACAAGGTTTCTAGTTGATTTGGTCTTATTTTTTATTATATTCTACATTGCTTTTGTTTTGTTATTTGAGTTCAAAATATTCTGAGCGAGTTTCATGAGTTTAGACTGCATTATGACTTTTCTTAACAATGATTGGTATTTTTTAAAGTAGAGAAGTAAAGCTTTAGATACCTTATGATGTTTAGAAATGAAAGAAAGAATTCGTTTGTTTTTACAAGAAGTCCTAATTCCTTGTGTATGACTCCTCCATCAAGTAATGAATGAATAATTTCATTTTACTTTTAGTAAATAATCTACTCATACCTGTATTATTTATATTGTCAGTGTTCGCATTTCTTACAATGGTGAGAATTTGTGCATCCCGTTAACTCTGTCCTAAGTCTTTTGTTTCAACTTCATATCGAGTAGTAGTTTTGTTAATTATAACTTGATCGATTGCCTTCATTGAATTTAGTGTGATCCGTATAGATACATTTATTGTGATATCTAAACTGAAGGAATTAATCACCTTGAGAAACTGTTATTTTTCGCAAGATTCGTTCAGGAAATCTATGTTAAAATGTGGGCATACAACAATGGATCCATAACAGTGATTGCTTACTTTATTAAGTGTTAACTCCAGTTTTTTAGAATAAAATATAAACTACAGCTCTCTCTTGTTGGAGGCCTGTAAACAAAATATAATTTTTAGGGAAAGAGGATGTACAACGGAAATTTCGAAAACATTTTCAACGGAACACACATTTAATTTCGTAGAAGGAGGCAGAATCGGTATTATTTCTTACATTAATACAAGAACCCCCATTTGTTATTTCTCTACAATAATAGCCTGCGAGGTAAAAGTTTGGAATTGGGGCAAATGCTAAGTTCATTGGGAGATAACCAATGTTCTGTAAAGCAAAGAACATCCATTTGATTTAAATTGCTTCGTGGAGCTGCTTCGATTCAATTAAATTCAGTTTCATTTGAAAGGGATTGAACATTATGGTGCAGTGTATTTATCTTTTGCAAGTGCCTACACGAAGGTTTTTCTGCTGCATCTGGCTGTCGTTGCTATATATTGACTCCATTTTTACCTCGGTTATAGTTGGTAAGTTGTTGCTATCATTATTTAATTCAATTACACACTGTATTGTGGCTAATTATGCTGTATGTTTCAAGGATTTAGTCACCAGCGCTATCTATTGCCACTTCCTCGGACTAAATTGCCGTCTTTCCTTTCACCACTATAACTTAAATTGATTTTTATATGAAATTCTATCAATCTTTTTATCAGATTAATAATTCAAACATTTCTAAATAATTCTAGTTTCGGAGTAGTGTTATTTCTCTCATCATCTCTTTAGTTAGAAATAGCGCGAGTGAACCCCGTTTGAAATGACGGGCAGCATGGGTTAGCTATACTTTCTCTCTCTTACGCACTACCAAAATCTGTTACCAACAAACCACATACGCCACCATTTAGAACTTTAATTGCTAATTAATTACACAAAAATTAATTTTTGTGCTCTTCAAATTTTTGCGTAATTAATGGTGAGCTAGCGCATGATTACGCCGGATCTACCACAATTAGTTACCACAAAACCAAATACGCCATCTTGTAGAGTGATTTACTCGCTAATTAATTACGCAAAAATTAAATTAATTGCTCTTCACACTTCCGAGTAATTAATTGTGAATTGCCGGGCGCGTCCGCAGCGAGCAGGGCGGCCGGTCGACCTGCTGGCCGCGTGACGTCACGGGTGAGAGGTAGCCAGCGAGCCGGCCAGGCCGCCGCCGCCCGCCCGGCTGACTGGCAAATTTAAATGAAATACACGAACTGGCCGACAGCTGACTTCGATATTGAAACTTATGCTAATACTTAATGTTCCTAAAGGTCCTCCAAGTACTTTGCTAATGATCGCTGATTGACCATAAGCGTGTACGAATCTGCGGTATGTAGGAAAATAATTGATTCTATCGTAGTACGTTAGACAACTGTGGTATCGTGTTACAAGTTTATTTTGCTGAAACTGTATTGTTCGAATTGTGTCAGGGTCTATCGCAAAACATTGCCTATGTGATATTAACCCCCTACAGGCTTATAGCAGCAAGTATTTATTCACGTGGCTTATTGTTCTTTCACGGTGGCAAAGTTATTTCTAAATCAAGGTTGAATTATGGACATTTTTTGTAGCATCTGCCAGTTTTAAATCAGTGATGTGATTGACGACTTTTTGGATATTTGTAGATATTTATTACGGAGGGTAAACATTCTCTTTGGAACATTTGTTAATTACATTTGACTCAGGTCCTCAAATGTTGACTGATTTTTGTAGGTCCTCATTACTAGAGACCATATTTTAATGTAATTACGTATTTTTTTGTCTTTCTACTTACCGCTCTCAAAAGAAACTACGTCAAACATATTTAATACTTAATTTAATATTTGACTTTCATTTTTATGTATAGTTTTTGGTAATAATATTTTTACTTAACTCATCTTAATGTTTTACTAGATGCACAGCAGTGAGAATTTTAATTCTTCTTAGTCTTTGAAAAAGTTGGTTTATTCCTTAAGGCCTTATAACATTGTCACGATTCGAAACGGAAAAACGGTTCTCTTTGCGGATGATACGAACATCCATTGCAATAAAGAAACAGTAAATAGTGCAATATCAGATGTTTCAAATTGGGTTCCGAATAACAAATTAAAAAAAAAAAAAGGTTTTAATGCAGTTTTCCTTTCAAAATGTTAAGGCAACAAAATTTTTAGGTCTCTCAATTCAGTCAAACCTTAAATGGAACGTCCATTTAAATGAATTGAATACAAAATTAAGTTCATTATGCTACGCGTTCAGAATTCTTGCAAATTCAGTCAGCCTTCATACTGCTCGTTGTGTATACTTCGCGAATGTTCATTCCCGCCTGAGATATGGCATAATATTCTGGGAAATACATCTTATAGCTCCCAGACTTTTAGATTACAAAAACGAATTGTACGAATAATAACCAAATCCCACCCACGTGATTCATGTAAGCCTCTCTTCATTAATCTAGGAATTCTACCATTACCGTGTCTTTTTATTTACGAATCAGTGGTTTTGTAAAAATGACTTGCTCAAGGGCGGAATATATTTTCAGAAAATGCCGAAGTCTATTACTATAACACCGACGTAGAAATCATATTCATCAGGTGACAGTATCAACAGCTCATTACAAAACTTCACATACAATACATGTACATTATTTTACAACACTTTGCCAGATGACATTAAACGATTAAATTCAATAGAAAAGTTTAAATCCCAAGTGAAATCGTTTCTGCTGCATAACTGTTTCTATACAATTAGAGACTATACTGAGCATCACAAGAAAAGTAACATTAATTTTAACAATGATACATAATGCATTATTTACCATTTGAACTGTATAAATGAGTATAAACAACCTGTAACAACTATTGTACTACAGCTTCCGGGTCAATGACCCCCATCTCGATAAGGTTTTTCGTCCAGTTTCCCTGATCCATTGAGCAAATGCTGAGATGGCTCCTTGTTTTGCTTCTGAACATAAATGTAACTTCATTTTCTGTGCACGTCTTCTAGAATTCAGTGGGAAACACAATTATTCAAATTATCGTTTCCATGTTGTCGCGGCAGGAAGTAATAAGAGCCAAAATTTATTGCTTATTTATCCTTGAAAATATATTTTATTACATGAGAGTTTTTCTTTCTCCCTTTCAAAATTCAAAATTTAAGTAGTATATGACTTAGTGTAGGGATCACAAAATTTTGAAAATGTGCACACAATTCACTTTTCCCCATAGCACGTCATACGCAGTTTTTAACTGTTTTTTGACGTAAAATAAATAAATAAATAAATTCACCAATGCCTAATTGAACTTATCATGTTTTAATATGTTAGGTAACCAATAAACCAGTCCTCTATCACTATAGATAAGGCTACTTCCGGTGCTTATTTGCATTTTGGACAGAGAGAATTATGGATAGGTCTGCGTTCTTGATCCCACTTTTGTGCGAAGGTGCAGCGATCTACAGGTCACCCCCGGCAATTCTCCAAATAAAAAGAATAACAAATAAAAAAAAAACTCCGATATCCTGCCATCTGGCGACAGTTTTAGGATTTTTTTCCAAACGTTTCGAAGTTTCCGTTGATAATAATTGTTTCACATTGCGAGGTGAGCGCAGACTATGTTTTCAGAGTGTAAGATCTTGCCGAATATTCGGCGTTATTAGGTTTCCAATTGCCATAACAATGAAACAGAAGACGCGTAAGGTACAAGCACAGTATATGTATTTAGATTTACATACATATACCACAGAATAGGTACAACACAGAAAGGAAAGTGGAGGGCGGCTGCTTTGATCTTCACTGAGCCACCGCGCAGCGCGAACCGCCATCTTGAAACTTGCACATCGTGAATCGCAAGAGTCAGCTCAAACGTCATTTTCTCAAAAACGACTGCAAATTTTTTCTTCGAACTTTTCCAATGAATAGTGCTTATTGCACTGTTTATTATAACATTTATTGATGTGTATTATTTTTTAATTACACAAATGCAATTTATTTGAAATGTCTTCCACGGTGTTAGTATGCACATTTGAAGTAATTTGTAAACACTATTCCATTTGTGAGTTAAAGTGCTTAAAATGACTTCAAATAAAGTTTTCCGAAAATCCAAAACTTTTCTGTGAAAAACTGCTTCAATTTCGTACTTTTAGTAACGCTTAAACGATATTTTCTTAAAAGCGAATCCAAATTTAATAATTGTTAATGAAATTGTCACTTAGGACGATGTTTTACTCTTCTTTAATATGCTTAAAGTAATATTTCGGTTTTACTATTAAGAAACCGAAGAATTGAGAATATTTGGAAAAAAATGTACTTGGGACGAAGATATTTGGAAGACCGATAAACTAACCCAAACGAAAGAAAATAGAAAACCAATATGATAATGTGTGTGCTAATATGTAGCACTATCAGTTATGTATTTATAATTATTTACCTTTCTATCCCTATTATTTTTAAATATTTGCCTATGTGCGATATTATTTGCTTGTACTATTATTTGCTTGTATATTGTGGTTTTGCTAGTTATTCACACTCCAAATATGAGTAAAATGGAAATAAAAGTACCTTCACCACCGTTCACCACACAACAAATGCCGGGTCGTACAGCTGTTTACACACTTTCAATATGGCGGCCATGCGCATCATATCGACGCACGGGTTGTGGGTAGCTTTCCTTTCTCTGTAGTATCTATTCTGTTCATATACTGTGGTACAAGGCTATATCGTGAAGACGATGCAAATAAATATGTAACGGGAGAAAGAGGAACTCCGGGTTGATTATTAAAAGTGGTTTATTCTGAGCCCTTGTGCAAGTACGTTTCCATCCCTACAGAGGCTATGCAGCCCAGCACGCAGTTGGTCGTCGCCATGAGGAGGGTGGGGGAAGGTTGGCAGGCTGGCAGTGGGTCGCTCGGTTCGGCACGGCGTCGATTCTCGTCTCGGTCAACCCAAAGGCTCACGAAGAGAGGAAACAAGGACCCCATCTCGATCAGGTTTTCGTCCAGTTTCCTGATCCATTGAGCAAATGCTGAGATGGCCCCTTGTTTTGCTTCTGGACATAAATGTAACTTCATTTTCTGTGCACGTCTTCTAGAATTCAGTGGGAAATACAATTATTCAAATTATCGTTTCCATGTTGTCGCGGCAGGAAGTAATAAGAGCCAAAATTTATTGCTTATTTGTCCTTGAAAATAGAGTTTATTACATGGGAGTTTTTTTGATTGTTTTTTTCTCCCTTTCAAAATTCAAAATGTATTGCTTATTTATTTTTGAAAATAAATTTACTACATGGGAGTTTTGTTTTTTCTCCTTTCAAAATTCAAAATGTATTGCTTATTTATTTTTAAAATAGATTTACTACATGGAGTTTTTTTCCCTTTCAAAATTCAAAATTTAAGTAGTATATGACTTGGTGTAGGGATCACAGAATTTTGAAAATATGCACACAAATTCACTTTTCCCCATAGGACGTCATACGCTGTTTTTAACTGTTTTTGACGTAAAATAAATAAAATAAATAAATAAATAAATAAATAAAGCGACAACTTCTGAGGCTGCAGGCGGTCTTATATATACCACCGGACCAGTCCATCCCAACTTCTGCGGGGGTGGCGTTGCCCTAGATCGGGGGAACACACATGAGTGCGGGGGTGGCGAGCGGTCAGCCTACACATCTGGACACCATACCAGGGCGGTCCGAGCACAGGGCAAGACGACATCGCCTCACCACAACTGTTAACTTTTTTCGTTGCGATTCCAAACAGTAAGTAATATTATGTTGTATACTTTACATGGTTGATGTTTCGTTAAGATTGGTTTCATATTATTATGATAATGAGTGTTTTCCCTTTATTTTTAATATAGTATTATTTTTTTCAACAACATTCAATTGAATATTTATTTTGTATATTAATGTTCATAATACAAATTGTATTATAGGCGCAGGAAATATCTGCCGGCTCTTAGGATCAGGTTAGGATCTGCTTTGTTTATGGATGACATTATCAAGGAGTATGTTTGCGTTGAGCACTGCATGCCAGTAATGTTGGCTATAGGAAATAGCAGCGTGAAATGCGGTCCCCTGTGAATTCATTTTATGTATTCATTTTGGCTTCCTCACATGACCTGGTAAGTTTAGAAATCTTGTTTTATGAAGATGAGAGACAGCAATATACATCTTGAATTCCAATAATACCATCTCTTTTTATATTTTAGACGCCTCCCCATTTGCTGGAAAACAAGTTGGAAGTGCCGTTAGTTGCATGATTGTAATACAAAATTGTCAATTTTGGTTTTTTTTTTTTTGGCCTTGGTTGCCAGAGGTTAGAAGTAGTTAAGTATCACTCTGTGAAATTATTATTTTACTAGCCATTTCAAGGATAATGTCATCTGTTAATGTCTCTTCAGTGTGAGTTTACTATGCGTAATTGAAGGTTAGGGATACTTTTCAAATGTGATTATATTGGTCCAATACCATCACTACTCGTAAAAGAATATTATCAGATTTGATACACATGTCAAAAAGAAGATGGAAATGTGATTGTGATGAAGCTTGCCCGGCTACCAGTCTGCACGCGTTGCTAATGGCTCCCGATATTTTGATGGGGAGAGGAGACGCATGCAAGCAGGGTTTCTGGTCTTCTCGACCATTGAAAAAATCTACTTGAATAATCAGTATAACTTTAATTCGATTCAAAACAAAACCCACCCGTAGTAATCATTCCTTACACAAATTTCGATTACATCTACTGTGCCCTTAAGACATAATGGTACATTCAGTTCTCTCCCTCTCTCTCCACCTTCTCACCGGTAGCGGTAGCTCAGTGCATCAACTGATGTCACTGCAGCGCCTCTAACCGGAGGTCCTAGGTTCGAGTCCTGACGGCGGCAGGATTTTCGACACTAGCTTCAGCTAGGTCGAATTCAGCTGCTGTCTGAGGAGAATTCTAGCGGCCGGCTGCTCTGATCGCAGTTTCCGTGGTTCTCGATCAACACCAGGCGAATACCGAGCAGATACCAACGGCCACGGACCGCGCGATCTGTCCTCTCTTCCTGTCCTCTTTCCCTTACACAACATGCACTACACTACCACATATTCCGGAGGCCGGTCGGTGCTTAGAGTTGTCCCGGCTGGCGGTGCCCCGCTGGTGGAGAGTCCTGGCTGGGGAACCCCACTAGCCGACGGTAGGTCGGCGCGGATTCACCCAGTGGTGGAAGATCACGCCATCTCCGAGAAAACATGCACTACATTTATGACCAATGACCATAGCAGTTGAGTTGTTGCAGTTGTCTCTAAAAAGTCTATAGAAAAGTGATATTTTTCCCCCCAGCATTGCAATACGGTACTTTCTTTATTGTGCGTAAGCGTTATGTGAGAAAGTAAAAATGTGTATAATTTTTGTTCGGAGATAAATGTTACGGGATTATTAAAATTAAACTTACACGTCCTCGAGCGATATCTACGTGGAACAAACAGACACTAAATATAAGGCGTGAGGCTTGATTTAGTTAGAATAATGAGACAGTCCATTGCATATCATGTCCGTAATCATTTAATGCTTGCCCTTGAGACCATTGTTTACTAGCTGAAAAGCTCTCCTAATGAAGGGTTGATGTCTCAGAAATCAAAAGAACGAAAAAATGTACTGTTTTGTCTTGTTTCTCCTAATTAATGTTTTCATTTCACATTATTGTTATTTGGCTGAATGCTAATCGTTTTTTAGATAAGTATATGAGAAGATTATTATCGACAAGAGAGCTTTATAACATTATCAGTTCGCTATCTAAAACCGGTGAATTTCGATAGCAGCAGGCTCCATTGGGAAGAAGAGAGCAACATGGCGAAGGTTGTGGTCACGGCGCTCTTCGTTTCGGTGCTATTGGCGTCGGCGGCAGCTGCGATTGGGGCAGAAACGGAAGAGAAGTGGACGCCAAATATCTAGATGCGTTGCAAAATTTGGAAACATCTCCCAGCCGCAGCTGGAATATTTGAGACACATCGCACTTCAATCTGCAGGAGAAATAGCACACGGTTTGGTTGCTCGCTTTAGAGAAGCACTGACTCTCAATGAAGCAGGTGAGTGTAATTTACTATTTACATATTTTTTAAACATAACACTATTCATAGTACTTAGTTAAGATAGTATGTGAAGAACACAGGTAGAGAGTTTGAATTTCATATAAAAACATGTGTTTGGATTGAGACGGAGGTAATTTACAATTATTACAGTACCGGCAGCGCATAAGCGACTCCGACAGTCCTCTCGCTGTGTGCTGTGGTAGTTCTGCTCTGAAGCAGACCTCTGTGTGCAATGTGACCTGCTCTGAAGCAATCATCTTGCGAGGATTTGTTTACTTTCTTACAGCCAGTGTTCAGTCTGGTCGCTGATCTGACACACGGAATCGCGGAAGCGATGAGTTTGATCGCGGCGAAGGTTATGAACGTATATAGGCCGTACGATCGCCTGTCAGTAAGTGCTAATGTTCTAAGATTTCATTTATTTGTCATGTGGGTGGTGCCATGTGCGTAGTGACCTACATCACGCGTTTTCTGACAAAAAGATCGCAATTTTTCGCCGCAGCATTACATACCTTGGTTTGTACTAAGTAAATAGAATGTAAGAAAGTAAAAATTAACGTTACGGAGAACTTACTCCCAGAGACAAAGTTCAAAGACAGGACAGGTCATCCAGATATTCGTATATCGGAAAGCTTACGAAGAGCAAATGAGAGTATTTTAGTAGAAACCGCAAAGAATCCAATAATCTCCTCTCACTGGGCACATTTCCTTACTATGATTGGCCACCTTTAACGTTACATAGTGAGCAGTAAAATAATCGATTGACATAACAGTTCAACACAGCGCTGCGAAGTAGTGGATGAGATCTCTCACCAATATTACTGGTGTTGCAACTCAACTATCTCTGTGTATTCTCAAAAAAGTTTCGAGATAAACATTGCAAATATACTTTCTTTAAATGTCTGAATTTAGATGAATCACAGATATGAAAATTTAAATTCGT
Organism: Teleogryllus oceanicus; assembly: GCA_964035755.1. NCBI lineage: Eukaryota > Metazoa > Arthropoda > Insecta > Orthoptera > Gryllidae > Teleogryllus > Teleogryllus oceanicus. The sequence continues at coordinate 45,071,562 of CAXIVR010000002.1, read as the reverse complement.
TTTCGAATCATAAATGCTTTTTAACAAAGAAAACAGAATAATAACCTATGATTCCATGCCTTTACTTCTTTCAAAGTCCCTAATAATTTCAGTCGAACATTTAATCAGAAATTGTAAAGATTGTTCACTCACAATGCCAAATACTATCGCTCGAGAAATCGATGTTCTTATAAATATCGAGCTAAAGTATTCTGGAGTTGCACGGACATCTTTTACCTGTTAAATATCTGGAATTTTAAAAACTCAAATGGAATAAATATTTCAATTCACAATGAACAAAACTAAAGCATAATTGGTTCAATTTTATCCACTAATCAAAAAAAATTAATCTTCATTTAGATACTGATACATCTATTATACGATCAACTATTACTTATGCCTCTCCAATTTGGAAAAATATTGTCAAAACTAACCTGAATAATTTACAAATTACACAAAATAAAATCTTAAGAAAAATAGTAACAGCGCCATGGTTCATTTCAAACTCGCAAATACATGATGAATTACAGATCCTGAACATAACAGACTTTATAGCAGATCAAGCCCAAAAATTCTACGATCTTCTTCCATCTGCAACTTGTACCTAAGATTTCAATCTAGGTCAAACCGGAGAGTTAGGTCTCCGAGTAAAATCAAAATTTCAAGAGAATGGTTTTGTCCCCCATAATTGAATATGGTGTAAATAGATTAAAATTATAATTATTTATAACAAAACTTCTAAAATAATCTACTTTTATCTGTCTTTATAATAGTCTATTAAAACTTAAACTTCCTAGTTACCCGACGGGAACCCACAGTTGGGTTAATAAAAAAATGTTAATCAACTGGCAAAAATTAAGTCCTCTGTAAAACGTGTATTGTTGAACAGATAGAAAATAAATTTAAAAAACGGATATCTAATTATTACAATAATTTATTAGATAGTACGAGGAATGAACTTCTCTACAGTGTAGAATGCAAATAATTTTATTAAGTATATCCCACCATGCCCACGACGCTCCAATGAGTACTGCCCTGCGTACTCGTGCGAGAAGAGTAGAGGAATATTTCCCGTTCTCTCTAGTGCTTACACCAGGCACGTCAAACCGCGCCCGCACGAGCTATTTGTCCGCCAGGGAAGCCCGGCACTCGACGAGCACGGGCCACTTCCCCTGACTCCGCACTCATTTCCCCTTAAAATCCAGAAAGGGGTGTACTAGTGCACGCTGAAGCGGCGCGAGCCAGTTTAAGAGTGGATTCATACGAAACTGTAGTTACCATATTGTTCTATCAAACAACTGGGATTTGAATGAAGATTATATTCTTTACTATTTATAACTATTTCATGTATATTTTCCTTTTAAATTCTCTATTTTATAAACATTTTTTCCACGGGTCTGTATTATGTTTGAATGGCGAATTCTTTTCTTGTTTCGTTTGTTTGTTTTTTTGTATTTTTAAATCATTCAGTTATTTAATCGCTTTGCAGGTCATTTATATCACACCGCCTTTTCTATCTTCCGAATTTCATTGATCTTAGTGTTACATACTCACTCTCTTGTTCGCACGCGATACAGGTAGCAAGAGGAGCGGTCGTCTAACATAGAGTGTGGATTGAACTAAATCGTTCTGTAATTTTCTTATCACCTTACTTCGTAAGAGGAGAAAGTATTGAAAACGTGCGCCAGACAACGGTTAATTTTCCTTAGAAAACAATTATTGTGATAAATCTTGTTTCTATAAATAGTAAATTACCTCTGTGTGTAACCAATCCATGTTTTCTGGTTCTTGATATAAAAATCATTGATGGCAAACGTCTGTCCGTGTGTGGTCAAAGTAGCACAAAATCATTCAGCGAATTTCTCCAAATTGAGACTGATGGATTTATGAACTCGAGGCCTCTGAGATTGAAACGATATTTTGATTTTGGGAGTACTTTTATGAAGCTTCAACAACATTAAACATTTTCTAAAAATGGTTCCTACTTTTAAATTAAACTTTACCCTTGAATAGCCTACAGGATGCTAATGAGAATGGTGCAAGTCTCATTTCCGTTGAAATCCCATGTTATTACGAAAATTGCAACAGTTCACATCTTTTTCGTCGTCTTTAAAATATTGTACAATATTGAAGAAAAATATTTTTTCTGGAATGAAATCTTTTCTTATAGGCATATCTTGAAATAACTTCATGTACAAGTTTTTAAAAATATTAGTAGTTATGGCGTACTTTTGCAGGAAATACGGGTAATTTCCAATTTTTAAAGACTTTTTTCCTAAAAAACTGCTCCAATTTTTTTAAATTTTCTTTTCGTGTGTATCAAAGAACGGTTAAAAATATGGCAATTGCCATTTCCAGTCTCAAGTCTCTGTATTTTCAAAAATTGCAAAGAGTTTACACTTCAAAATTACAGAAATGAAGATAGAGATTTTTGATTTAAACAAAATGTGTTCTAACAATCTATCTCTTAAAAGTGTTATGTACAATTTAGTGAAAAAAGGATAGTTTTCGCGGAATTTATGCTAGGAATTAATGACATTTATAAAAAAATACATTTTCAAAAACCTCTCCAAAATGTTTCTTTAATTTTCCCCCATAGATAACACAAAGGACGCTGAAAATAATGACACAAGTTGCATTTTCGTTGAAGTATCTTAATTTTCTCAAATTGCAAATTTAGAAATAATGCGAAAAAGTATTTGCTGTTGAGCATTACTATTTTAAACCCCTTGGGCTTCTTTAGGAGTTTTTGAAGAGATGACTGAAGTGTTTATGTGATAGAAGTTGCATTATTATAATCTAACCGCTATCAACAGAAGGAGAAAGTATATGATGTTATGACTTCACTAGTTATTGCGAAATTTTCATTGTTGCACCAGCTAAAATCGTTCCTTCCACACATTTATTCCTCCAAAAACATTTTAAATATTGTAAATCCTTAGTGCACCCATGGCGACAAGAACCATCTGTCACAAATGGCTTTGGAAACTGCCCCCACTCACTTGCGAATTGCTCCGAAGCGAATGGGTGATTGGTACGCTCATCGACTGGATCCGTATGTTTTAAGCGGTCCGCAAACAGGGCAAAGAGTATTTATAATAAAATAAAATTGCATAAAATTTTTTTAATGATTTTCCTTCAGACAATGTATTTATTAACACAGCCTGCGGCGAATGGAATATTACGTTTGTACACTTTTCACGTACTTGCCGAGTCTCAAACGTAAAAACTCATTTGCAGCAGCCCACTGAGGCATTTAGTGTTTTTTGCCGTTCAATTGATGGGGACTATTTATTACTCCCTCATGGGCAGGAGTAAAATAATTATTTTTTTATAATCTGTGTTTTGTGCAAGGCCCGCATGGAGCAATCGATTCGGAACTTTCTTTCTACAGTTTTGTATGAAAATTTTGTTCCTAAAAATTTAATATTTATAAATAATTAATGTTTAGTATAATTTTTATAAATTAGTAATATTTTTCTATTTTTATGTGCAGCCAATAATATACTCGTACATCTATATTTTTTCAATTTTTCTTTCTTTCTTTCTCCTTCTAAACATGCATACATAAGAATCTCAATAAATCAAACACAGTTTATCACTACAGTTTTCGTATTTCGTGGATACAATGTCAAACGTCCTTCAAATAAGAAAATATTAACATTGCTTCTTTAGAATTAGTCATCATTCTTTTATACTCAGCGAAATATTGTGTAAAATACTAAAAATTTACCTCGCCAGGGGATGGAGTTAGCTTACGAGGGGCATTCAATAATAAAAGAGATAAATTGGTCTGGAGAAATAAACTTTTATTTTCGCGAACAGGACTTCTACTTTTCAATACAATCCCCACCAAAATTTTTTTTAATGCACTTGCCCCAGCGAGTTACCAGTTTTTTTTTATACCCACTGCAAAGAACTCTTTATCCTAGAGTTTGAATCAATATTCCCAAACATTTTGTTGACGTCCTCGTTGTCCTGGACTTTCTTCCCTCATTCAGTGGACCAAACAAATGGAAATCAGATGGCGCTAATGCGGGGCTGTAAGGGGGATGAGGGAGTACCTCCCAACCCCTTCTGTCGATGGTTTCACGTGTTTGTTGAGCAGTGTAAGGACGTGCGTTGTCTTGCTGGAGAATCACACCTCTCCTCTGAGATCTGCGACGTTTCTCTGTACGAGTTTTAACTGTTTTTGACATAAATTAAATAAATAAATAAATTTTCTCTGATGGCTGACTTCACCTTGTTCAAAAGCATATCAGAATAGTATTCGTTGTTTATTGTACGCTGTTCTTAGAGATAATTACAAAAAATGCATCTACAGCTACTGATGCTGCCAGATCGGTGTTTGTCGCTCACCGAGTCTCGACTACTTTTGAACTATTCTACTTACTTGAAACAATTCCCGCGGATCATGCAACTTTCATCATACACTTTAGTTGTTGTAGAGTATATATTAGCTATTTGTTCACATTTAGCAAGTACAAAACGAATCATAGAACGTTGTTCAACCAATGTCGAATTTTCAAGTGGACTCGCCATCGTTCAACCTCATTTTGAGGTTATGAATATAACAACGCTGATTATCTAGATGATCAGGGCTCACCCCAATGATGCCACCTTAAAATTCTAAAATTAGCCAACTTGTCCTACCAACGGTTTTCTCTCGAGGCCAATTTATCTCTTTAATTATTTGAATGACCTACCTAATAAGTAGGGGGCGGATTTTAATGAAATGTGATTTTTCCTTTTCACTTAAGAACAATACCACTTACTTTAGAAATTCATTTTATGTTATAACAAAAGGAAATGGCTTATTTTTATAGGTCATTATTTTGCATTCGATTTCGACTAATGTCATTTTAAACTTTTTTCCGTAATTTTTAATGCATTTTTAGCTGATTAATGATTTTAATGTATTTTTAATGGACTTGCTTCAAATAATATTTTCGAGATGTAACAAATGTTCTTCGCAGAATTACTCAGTAACCTATTATATTTTTTTTTGCTCAGAAATTGTTTTGACAGCCGTTGTGAGTATGTAGTTATTGTGACGTATATCAGCGCCATTGCCGGTTCGGCCGATTTCGGGATAACTAAAGACAGAGATTTCCTGGCAAAGAACAGTTCAAAACAAAATTTTGCAAGCTGAGTTCACTCAAACGAAAGGAAGAAGCCTCGATTACATCAGTAACGTATCCAACAGCTTGTGTTGTTCATACGAACTATTTTTTATTATATTTTTTTACGTCATTTTCTTTGTTTTTAGGGCATTTTTAAAGCATTTTAAGAGCATTTTATTGATCATTTTTGGCGATGTTTTAGGTCATCAAAATCCGCCCCCTGGTAATAAGCCTGCACGGAAAGTCAAAACTTATTTTATAAGAGATTTAGAGAGTCCCTGCTGGCTAACGATGATCGTGATGCGCAGAGCGGCAGTCGCTGTTGGCGGCGGCGAGGGAGGGGCAGCCCGTGAGCGGCCGCCGCTCCTTCCGGGCCGGCGAGGACGGCGACTGCGAGGACGGCGACGACTGCGCCGCCAAAGAGAGCATCCAGGACACCATCCGGCGCATCCTGCGCGAGGGGTTGGAGTCGCAGGGCATCCCGCCGCTCGACCCGCTCACCATCGCCCAGCTGCCCGAGATCAACCTGCTGCTCACCGACGTGCTCGAGTGAGTCGCGCGGGCGGCCGCCACCGCCTGCCCCTCTAGACACCCAGGAGCAAGCGGCAGCGCGGGCGGGTGCCTCTCCTTTGGTATCTCAGACGCACAGCATAAAGTATCTCCCAAGGAATTAGAAACTCACGTCGGGTGAGGGGGCTTCTGATGTCACTGCACTTCTGTGCTCCTGTGGTAACACTCACTACGCACGGTGGTGTGAACGTTGCCGAAACGCGCGCATAGGATGTTAATTTAAATAACTTTATTTAGTGAATTTAAAACGGTTCTTTAAGTATGAATCTAAGGAAACACGTGAAAAATAATAATATTTCACTAATGAATATTGTTTATTTATTTCTTTATATACGCCGAAAACAGAACTAATCTTTATCTGAGATTATTGAAGATGAATAAAAGCTTCATTTATTTGTATGCATTGATAAAAGTAATTATTTTTCCTGCTTTCTAGTAATTTGAAGTATGGAGAATTAATATTAATGAAGAAATAATGGTTTTTGAAACATAAAATTTGGTGCATATGCACGGGTTTCGGCCCTTTTCGAAATATATTGATGAAAGATCTCACAATTTTGATTTTCAAAACTCAAAAATTCTTGCCCGGGAAAATAGAAATGAAGCAAGGATTATTTCTGAAACTTTATTTATAAAATGAAATAAAACAATACATTCGAATATTGAGTGTATGCTATTTACTAAAGCATATGATTCAATTATAATGAAAATAAACAATTTTCAACATTGATATTGGCATGATATTAAGATAAGCATTTCAATTGATGAAGCTGTCAAATCCGTCTGAGAAACGTTATGTCTTTGAATTAAAAAAAAATGAATTGATTGCCTGTAATTACAGATATTTATACCATTACATTTGACAGACGGGTACAAATAGAATACTGTAAAATTACATATACTTTATATATAGGTTACATGCCACTCTGACGGATGTGTCTTTCGACGGCCTGTCTGGGTTTCAAGAAGACGTGGATCTTGACTACACAATTAGATTCATACCTCCATCAATCACCGTCACTGTGGGTCTCGATGTGCTATTTCCTCGTCTGCACCTGCTCACCCAGTACGTGGCTTCAGGTTATGCAGAAGCTGGATTGGATATTCATGGCGAAGGACCAATTAAGTACGTACGGAGTAATTCTACTTTAAAATAGACAATTAAACTTTTGTAGGCATTTGTGGATACCTACTATTGTCTTGGTTGAGATACAATAATGGTTGCTAGAACAATTAGTCAAACGTCAAGTTTTAGAGTTTGCGTTTGGAACCTATCGACTTACCAAGAAAACCATAGACCTAAGACATTCGAAACCTGGTATCCTTAAACTTTTGAAGAGATCTGAAGATTTTAATTAAAGTTTCTAACGTGTGGAGGGAGGCAGTAATAAATATTGTTACGATTCTAGCTGGTAAATTAAAACTCTGGTATTATTTTAACAAAAACGTTTATTTTATTTCTTAACACAATCACTAAAAACACTTGATTATTCTTTATACGTCACACTTCTCTTGATTATTTATTTACACTGTTCACTTCTCTTACACTGTCGCATAGTCCTAAGCACTGACCACAGTTCGATGCACTGGCCACAGTCCACTGCACTGACCACGTTCCGTCACTGAGCACAATCACTGCACTGCTATTCACCGCGATGCACACACTTCACAGCTCAGCTTCCACTTCAGACTTAGAACTGACTCACGGTTGCCGCGTATTTATACTCGGAGGGTGCCGTCGCGAATTTTGTGGACTTTGCGATACGCGCCAGAACCCTCTGGGACTAGCTAGTTCGACGGCCGCTGGCCCATGACGCAATCCGCGCATACAGGTAGTTCGTGGTGGTGCCGGCAGATGACGCAATATTCGTTACAATATATAAACTAAGTGAGAATTTTGCTAACAAATCCTTTCCATATTTTATTTTTATTTCATTTCAAGTTTATAATATAATTATATTGGAAGGGTATTTCTGATTGATCCGATAGAACAGTACGATTTTCTTCAATAAACATGTATTTCACTAACGTAAACATTATTTTTGAGAAATTATAAGTTGATTGATGAAAATTGTATTTTCGAAAAATGAGCATTCATATAAGAGTTTTTTTTTTTAAGTTCAATTATTTTTCGTATATTTAGTCACCAAAGGCATTGAAAAATTCATAGCCGTTTTTCATAAATATTTTTAAACCTACGTTTCGTAATTCGCTATAAATTACACATAATAAAATGTTTTAACCACTACTTCATTTTTTAAAATTTAGGTTCCTGATCGCGTCTCAATATTTTTCCATACAAATAATTATACATGAGTAGTGTAATTTAATATGTTCATAATTATTAATAATAAAACGCTAACAATGGGAGAATTACATAATGGTTAATGGCATCTTACAAAAGATAGTTGAACTAACAACTGAAATCACCAAGAGCATAGGTTTACAGCATAGGTCCTTGCCTCACTGTTTTTGTTTTATACTATTAATATTCATGTAAAATGTAACTGATTGGTTGATGTTGAACTTTGAGACTCTGAAGAGGACCTTACAATTTTGATCGAAACGTCTGCTACAAATATTTAGTTAAATTAACTGGAATCCTAGTTTTTTCTTTTAATGTTTGATTTATCCAGTGAATCCTGATTTATTTGACCAAGAGTATGATTAACACTTCTGTTTATTTGTTTTAACTATTTTATTCCGGTGCTGCCAAAACGTCATTACTACCCCTTCCGCAGAAATCAAATCGGGTTTTAACTCAATTATGACAATTAAAAGGGAAAATAAATAAAACTGTTAAAAGCGCCGGGTTATTTCAGCTCGATGAAACTAATATTATTTGTTCACTGATGTTCACCACGAAAACCTTACGATTCACGCAAAATTTTGTTGGTTCACCGATTTTTAAGTCAGCGATGAAATATTTAATACAATTCTGTTTCTATAATGGACATTCAAATCAATGAAAGAAAGGAAATATAAATATTCCAATTGATTGAAGGAATTAAAACTTACCCATTTTCCTTCAATTATTCTAATATAACTTTTCTTTTTTCTAGTATTGATATTTTTCGATTCAGAGTAAAAGGAGACATTTCTATCCGAGGATCTTTAACTACTATGACAGTGCAGCCGTGTGATATTAACTTGAGTTCAAGAAGTATGAATGTAAGTAAATTGTTAAATTTACTACTATAAATGATGATCATTCAGAGGGGAGTCCCATTAACTAAGGGCTACGCCGATAACTTCTGAACGGTCCACGATATCAAAATTCAGTTTTCTCTCTACAATCTGGAACCATTGGGCAAATAATAAACTTCAGAGATATTGTACGGAACATTTTTAGTTGTTCAGAAATTTATTAATCTTTAATTTTTTAAATTAAAACTATAACTTTTCTTCCTAACCATGGATAGAACATAAAAATTGAAACTCAATTATGTATCATTTGTTAATGTTTTGATAGAAGTTTGACTATAAAGTTTTACATTCTGACATGTTATTTTAAATTGAACCGACAAAATTTCCTATAGCCCTTGCAACATCTCCCATTGAAAAAGGTGGCCATCCTGGTTTTTCCTGGTTTCTCTGATCAACACCAGGCGAATGCCGGAGCAGTACCCTCACAAACGGGCCACAGATTGCGCGCGACGTTTCCTTCCTCCTCCTTGTCGTAGCCTCGCCCCCTTACACTAACATGCACTACACATGTAGTGAGACCACATTTGGACCCATTATTGAGAAAAATTTGAAAATGTAATTGTGCCTTCATTGATGTACTCACAAAAGAAAATCCGATTCCAATTTAAAGGGTCTTGAGTTCAATAAAATCCATGGGGAATATTAATTTGGTGAAAATTAGCTGAATGGTTTAGGTGCTGGCGTTGACCACAGAGGGATGTTTTTCGTCAATCGGTTTTTTTGGAATCAAGGATCCACAAAACCTAGATTCTGACCACACCACGTGTAAGAGGACGTAATTTACTACACCTGGGACCATGATTTATGAACTATTTTTGTTTTCGATAATCCACAGTAATAGATTTTCAGTTGAAAAATCACCGATTTCTGCCACACAATTACAATAATTTATTTTCTAATGAAGTAAATTAGAAATATAAAATTAAAAATTGAAGCCATCATTGTGAACAGTTTGAAAAGGACCCGCGGGCTTCTTGTAAAGTACCCGCAATATTTAAAGAATATTTTTCAAGAACGCAGAGTTCAGAAATTGCAGTACTATAATATTAAGTAACCGTCAATAATGCGAGAAAGAACGCGGATTGTAGCACCATTAGGTACTAACACATTTACATTTTTAAAACTGCCAATAATTAGACAAAGAATGTGTGGAATCATTTTTTGAAACTGAACTTAGTTTTTTGCACTTCATATTCAAATAGTGCATTATGTGAGTTCCAATCCCATGTTTTAATACACGATTTTTGTTTGCAGTTGAAAATTGAAGGTCTATTTGGAGGAGGTCTCCTATCAGATCTTGCGGGTGAAATTGTCACAGAGATGATAAACGAATACCTTTGGGATTCAATATTCGAAACAGCCAGTCCCATAATTGAAAATGGCGTATGCACGCAGTTGCGGTCAATGACTGTTATGGTAAGTAGCATGAAGAGGGCAATAGTATATAGAACATTGTGCAATGAAAAGTATCGAAAATATTTCCATAGTGTTCCTATTATTACTTAATATTTAAAAATTCAAGATTTTATTAAATAATTTGTTACTGTTGCAAGCTACAAGTTGAGTTCTCCAGGCAGAATTTTACCATGGTGAAAAAATATTGATATCCACTGTGACTGTCTCTAAAGTCAAACTTTACGAAACTGGGATCGGTACAGTAATATGATTAGAATAACCATGTATTAGTAATACATGACACACTATTAACAACTATAATAGATAGTTTCGTAAGAAGTTAATAAATGTTCCACTAATCCACGGAGAATCTATTATACTTATCATGCAAACATTATTTACCTCGTCAAGACACCTCTATTAGAATTTTCACAGTGTATTTCACTTCAGTGGATACACTGCGAGTATATTGTTTATCTTTTAACTATGTCTTATTTTATAACAGCACAATCTATCTCACTAAATTCATTTCACAATTGATACTATATCAACAATTTCCGCCTTCCGCATGAACACAAAAAAATATTTTCGTTATCATACCGAATGATGTCAAATGTCTAACAACGTATCTTCATCAACATTTTTAGTCTTGATGTGAGAATTCATTCCAAGAGATTGTTTAAAAATAATTTCTCCCCTTTCCATATTTCCATCCACAGCACATTTTGGCATTTACTTCTATTTAATTAATTTAATTTCTCCTTGAAAATAAAGTTTTGAGAAGTACACATAATTTTGGGGTTGATCAAACGTTCTCCATCATTTTTCTACATAGTACATTTTTAAGTTTGATGTATTCTGCAAATGGTCAACACACCTACTGTCCATTGCTACACCAGCCACACGTCGCAACGCAATTCCGTGCATAAATCTGGAGCCAGCATCCTATCACTTGTATACGCTTGAAACGCCGTATCTCTTGTAAACGCTGTTGTAATAAATAGTACTGAAATATAATGTAATTATTGCATTCGCAATAAAACCTTTTCATTTTTTAATTATACAATTTATTAAGCTTATTTGACTTTTCATCCAAATGGCCATATGTGAAAAGAAATTAACAATATACGAATATACTCGTATTATGGTATCACAACTCTCCCAAAGTTCGTAACTTTATGTTGATATCACTTCTTTGTATCTGGTGAGCATTAAAAAAATTGTTGCGTCATTGACGCAACGCCTCTCTTAAACCCTTGTTGGGCGTTGAACACATGGGAGGAGTAATCCTCCTTTACTTTCTGAGTCTCGTCACGTCGCAGTCAGTCAGTGCCTTTTATCCCTTCGACGAGGGGCTCGACGCCGTTACATTCCGGGGTTCCTAGCCTGTCACCCAACCAGGGTGACAACAAGCGAGTCTCGAATTTGCTTAACCTCCATGACTTCACGGAGAATAGTAAACGAATTCGGCTAACGACGCCGGCCTAGTTGTTGCGTCACGATATTCGGAATTGGAGCGTGGAACGATGATTTAAGTTCACATTTAAGCAATTAGTCTTGACAAAAAATATCACTATCTTCTGTCCCCCCCCCCACCCACTTTATTGCGATTTTTAAACCTGGATTAGATTCGATGATCTAACAAACAGAGAACATGAACCAAGCTGAGGGGGATCAATAATCCTGTATGGGCCATTTAAACGTTGAATTCATCTGAATGTTCAGCTTTAGAACAAGATGTAATCGTTTCATCACAGTGTAAGTACTTTGCAGCTATGAAATATTAGATGCATCGAATAATGCATTTCAAAATACACTACTAAACAGTGTCCTATGAAATACTCTAGCATGCCCTTTTGGAAAAACTAACTAGTGATGCTACAGAAGAGCACAGACTTTCTCGCAGTAAAGTTTACTTTCTGTTTCTTGGTGTGAACTGGTCTTTCCCTATCCTCTTGTCAGCAGCAATATTTCGTCACCTAAAGTAAGTTTTTGTGTCATTTTCTCGACTTTTCGGTTCCCTAATAGTAGAACCAAAATATTATTTCACAAATATTACAGAAGAGTAAAACCTCGTAGTAAATAGAAATGTTCATTGAAAAATTTGAAGCCTTTTTTTATGAAAATGGCGAGTAAGCTTACTGTAAATGTGAAATTTGAAGCTTTTTTCGCAGGAAAATATGGAGTTTTCAAAAAATTTCATTTAAAGCCATTCGAATTCCTTACAAAGCAATTATGTATACAAAGGCTGGAAATGTGCACATTAATGGCGTGAGGGATATTACAAAAAATACATTTGTGTAATTTTTGACAAAACAAAAGAATATACCAAAATGAACATATGTTAAACAGTGCAATTAGAAGTATTCGTTGGAAATCTTTTAAGAAATAATTTGGAGCTATTTTTGATAAAATGGCGTTTGAGCGTTTCTGAACATGCAGAATTTTCAGCTCACTTTAAAAGAAAACTGTTCAGTATTCCAGAAACTTTAAATGACATTATTTAAAGCACATTTACGCATAAATATAAAAATCTGAAGGAATCGCCACTAATGTAGATATTACCGACGTCACTGACAAGTCCATAAACTTACATTTATGTAATTTTTTTAAAACAAAAGAATAGAGTAATATGACGTTTATGTCATCGTTTAGGGTACATTTGGAAATATCTCTACCAAAAATTTAAAGAATAAATTTGGAGCCAATTTTGGGAACATTTTGTTTTTGCCATTTTTTAAAATTGCAAATATTGCACGTACTATTGCATAAAAACTAATAAAATTTTCAAAAATATGTATATGACCTTAATGAAAGAACCATCTGTAGAAAACGAATTTCGTTTCGAGAAAAAATTTTTATCTTCAACAATATAGATCTAGGAAGACGCCGAGAGTTAACCCGAAAATTGGTTCTATGCCACCTTTATTAGCGTATTTACTCTATTATTACAAGAAATTGAACGAAACAATTTGGATCCGTTTTTGAGAAAATTTTGAAAATGTCTGGGATGTCTTGGTGTAAAGTACCTTCAAACTTTCTCTATAGTATGTATCTATGTTTTCAGAAAGTATAAAATAATAAGCCAATGGCATTATATTCCCTCAATGTAGGCATGAAGCAAATTTCGAAATGCAAAGATGTAATTATTATTTTTTAAAAAGTAATGTTGATAATTGAGAAAAAACCATCACACATTTAATGATTTAAAAACACAGGAACAGTACAGGTTTTTTTTTCTCCGGCCAGATGATTCACCAAATTAACAATATCAGTGGTCAAACTATAAGTGTCTAATTTTATTTTTTAGGACTGGATTTCAATTCTCCAGAGGCTTGGAATCGTCAATTCTCTGTAATTCTTCCCTGGCAATGTGCGCCACCATCTGGATCATGAATAGCAATGAGCAATTCAATAGCTGGATTCAAAAGACCTAAAAGATGTTCGATTTCCATTTTTCAGCTACAAAAACAAACACTCATTGTAAATTTCTTATGTAATTACAAATGTACTTCAGAATAAAAAATATTTTTTTTGCATTTATATTGATTTTTGTGGAAATGAAATGTTGAATTATTTTCTCCTTAAGTACTTGAATTCTCATTCATTGCTTGAAACTAGCAAATACACAATGGTTTTCGTATTTAATTTTGCAAAACATTCTAAACAATTCTTAAAAATCTCGAAAATTTCGTTTACATTATTTAAAGACAGAGTTTTAAAGAAAAAGATAAAATTATGGAAGAATTCTCTATCAGCAATATTATAGTTTTGCTATGTTAATTTTTTGTTTGCAATCTTCGAAAATACACAGAGCTCACCGAATGGTACCTGTGACATTTTTAAGCGTCATGTGCTGTATCTGAAAAAAGGAAAGAAACTAGTGGGGCTACATACAACACATACTTTTTCGCATTGTTTGTAACTGCACGCAACATTTCCAGCACATCATACAGAGAAGAAGGATATTTCACATATAAATTGAACATCCAAAACTAAAGGCCATGCAATACATCGCATTATGACTGCATTAGAAAATTTGAAAAATCATTACCTGATGCATATCGGAACATACATTCTATTATACTATTTTATTGATTGTAACATTCACGTTAAGTAAATAAATCCGCCTTGTCTTTTCTCTCCCATCATGTCGCCATTCAGCAACGAATATCAGAAATATTCATTGCTGCAAACAATGCCGCGTACGGCAGTAAGATTTTTGGCATTAGATTTATATTTAGTATACAATGCATATGTAGAGTGTAAATTGAAATTTTTAAAATCTGGGAATGTTTATAATAAATAGGTGGTAATATCAATTATCATAATAAAAGTTCTTAAAATTACAGTAGTCAATTATTTTATTTTCAGATTGCTTTTAAATCTTATTTTTAAGTTCAAATTATATGAAATAGTAAATAAACGAATATTTTCTTTTAAAAAAATTGTAGATATGGCAGTTAAAATGCTAAAGCTAAAGCTCGTTATTTAACATTGCTAAAGCTTGTGATTTAACACTTACTATAGCTAGTCATTTCACACGACCTACTAAATTCGAATAAACGTGTAAAGAATATAGCCGAATAAGGTGAAAAATGCCCTCAAACCAAATCAATAATTGCGATGCTCATATGAAGGAAACTAAAAAAATGTTGTACGTCCCCCCCCCAAAAAAAAATCAGACTCCTAGGGAAATATGTTGCAGATATATGCCGAGAAATGTTATTCTATCTGCCGTCTATCGCTAGCCAAAATACTTTTATTTTGAAATTTTCTAAATTTTTCTGTTTCCTAATAGTAGAATCGTAATATTTAGGAATAATAAATAAGAGTAGAACCTCGCCCAAAATAGTAATTTTCATTGAAAAAATTAAATCCGTGTTTAAGAAAATGGCGTTTATTCGTTGTTGTATATGCAAAACTTAAAGCTCTTTCACAGGAATCTATTGTTTTCGAAAAACTTCAAGGCATTTGAAGAACTTTCACTCACAAATGCAATAATGCAAACAAATCGATGAAAATGTGCAAATTCACAGCGTGAGAGATATTTCAAAGAAATTAAATTTGTGTAGTTTTTGAAAAAAAAAACAGAAATATATCTCAAAATAAACTTTAAGTCATATTAAACACTGAAATAAGCACTATCTGTTGGAAGAGTTTAAAGAAACAATTTGAGCCATATTTGAGAAAATCTAATTTAAGCGTTTCTCAAATTGGGAAAATTTGAGCACAAGAGACTGTTAAGTTTTCGAGAAATTTTATATGACATTATTTAAAGTACATGTATTAGTCAATATGATATTGTAAACAAATTGCCACTTAGGTAAATATCAACGATGTAAGAAACAAGTGAAAAAATACAAATTTGTACTTTTTGAAAAAAAAGAATATAGCAATGTGGCGTGTTTGTTATGTTATGGGGCATCATTGGAATTATTCTTACCAAAAATTTAAAGAAATTTTTTTGAGAAAATCTTGTTTTTGTTATTTTTTAAAATTGCAAGTATTGCACGCACTATTGCACGAAAACTATTAACATTTAAAAAAATCTACATGACCTAATTGCCACCTTAATGAGTGTCTTTTGCTCTTATTTTACAAGAAATTTAAAGAAAAAAATTGGAGCTGTTTTTGAGAAAATTTTGAATATGTTCAAAGGACTTCATGTAAAGTATCCCCAAAAATTAATAAATGTTTCTCAAAATTGCAGAGATTTGACTCAGGACAGACAGATAGGGGTTTATTCAGTTTAGAAAAAGTCGTAGGAATAGTTCAGGCGCTAGTGTTGATCACACACCAGACAGACAGACGGACGTTTTGAAAAAGAATCACTTTTTCCGTATCAGGAGACCCCAAAACAAATATTTTCGTTGAAATCTTGAAATCGATTTTCCCCATAATTACATAACTTTTTCTATACTACGCATATGACTCCGTAATGCGTACGTATGCGAGAAAGTAAAAAGTTCTTATCTCTTTCTGTTTCAATGACTTGTAACTGTGATAATTTTGGCATTTACAATTCACATTACTATTAGATAGATATATTTATTATTCTTCAGGTAGGTATATACAACCTGGTGGCAGAACTCTACAATTTAGATATTACAAATATTAACTTTAAATTACTTAACAATGGAACTTTAAATTATTTAAAGACATAATAATAATAATAATAAAATAATAATAATAATAATAATAATAATAATAATAATAATATGCTAACAATAATAGCATTAACTACATTTTATGGCTGACCTACAGTTATTTTAAACTATTAAATACAAGACTACACGACTTTTTAATTACACTTCACTTCACTTTCACTTCACTACATTTGAAATTCACTTCTCTTTCTACTTCTATACTGAACTACACTGTACAATACGTCACCACACTTCAATACAATACTACTTTGAATATAATTATATTTTAAATTTAAAAAAAAAACAATAAAAATAATAACTGATACAATAATCCAACTTACTAAATTAATTAAGTTTACAAATACCATTAGTTAATTTATTTCTAAATCTTTGAACACCTAGAGGAAAGGGTTCCAAGGCTGTCGCAGGTAACTGATTCCTGTCCGTTATTGTTCTATTTGTAAATGGACATTTTCCAACATCTGTTCTCTGTGCGTAAACAGAATTTTGTGGTTGTGATTCCCCTACTAAAGTACGAAGGTCTACCCAGTCGGATGTAGATATCTTTCCAAGCTGGATAACCGGCATACGCTTTGTACAGGGCACAGAGTCTTGCCTTAATTCTCCTAATTTCTAGCGACTCCCATTCTACATTCTTCCTATTCCTTTGGAAAGTAAATGTATACGCTCTTCTTTGTACTTTATTCCAATATTCCTTTTGGGAATTTCTATAAGGGTTCAACAAACAGCCCGTATTCCATTAATGGATGAACTAGAGATATATAAGCTAATTCTCTCGCTTTGGCAGATTACTCTTCTTTAGTATTCGCATAGTAAAATGCAAGGACCTCCAGGCTTTCCCTACGACACAGTTTACCTGATTTTTCCCAACTCCATTTGCTATCAACAATTATTCCCAGGTACTTACAAGACAAGACTCTTGGAATATTTTCGTTGCCTAAACGATATTGAGTTTCATTATATTTCCGGCCCCTACCAAACGTGATGGCTTTGCTTTTCGAACTATTGTCATGTCATTTTTCCGCCCGAAAATGTAATCTGCCTAGATCACCCTGCAAAATATCCTCATCTACATTTGATTGGATAACTCGATATATTATACAGTCATCTGCAAGTAGCCGTTCCTTTGAATATAAATTGTCTGTCAGGTCATTCACAAACGTGAGAAACAGGAGAGGTCCAATAACGACTTCCTTGAGGGATCCCTGAAGTTACCTTTGCTTGAGTCGAAAATTGTTCTCCAACTCGGACTTTCGGTTTCCTATCAGTCAGTCTCTCGCAGGTAGTCGTCGCGTGCGGACGTGTTTTGGAGTAGCTCCGCGAAGTGAAAGGCAATGGGTGTGGACCTCGCTGTGTACCGAGCGCGCGTCGGGGCATGGGCTGCGCGTACCCCCCCCTGGTCGACCGGCTTCGGCGCAAGTGACGTACTCGGGCTTGCGGGAAGGTGGCGGCGTGGCTCTACTCTGCGCAACTGTTTTGGCCACACTCCTTGTGATAGGTGGTGTGGAGCAAAATCCTGGTCCCGGAGTGCAGGTGGCAGAGGCGTCGTGCTCCAAGTGCGAAAGGAGCGAGCGGAGAATGCGAAGACTGGAGGCGGACTTAGCTCAGGCTCACAAACATATTGGAGAACTGACGTTAAGGATCCGGGAGTTAGAAGACGTCAGCAAAGGAACGGAAGGAAAAATGTACTGAGAAAGAGAAGAGTAACGTGCGTCCAAATATGTGGTCTTTTCAGACAAATGCTCCGTTCAGTAAGGTGAAAGTGCTAGGCGATTCAATGTTGCGACACAGCGGCGGCGTTTTGAAGAAAAAGGTCCGACGTATCTTTTTTCCCGGCGTAGATATTGAACAAATGACCTCTGTAGTTCATAAAGCTAAACCAGATGAACAAACAGAGGTGGTTTTGATTCATGTAGGGACCAATACGCGGAAACGGCAACCAGTTTACGACACAATCAACCAATGTGTCAATCTAGGGCATGCCATTAGAAGTAAATTTAAAAATGCGAGGGTCATTGTTTCCGGAGTTATGCGCCGGAATGATGTCCACACTACTAAAACACGGGACTTGAATTGTGGCTTGCGGTGGGCATGCGAGAAATTTGATGGGCTGTTCGTTGATCCCAATTACTGGCTCGGGCACGAAGACCTTGGTCGGACGGCCTTCATCTCAACTTCCGAGGTGCATGGAAGCTGGGATGTCTTCGCGACCAAGTTATACAGTCGTGTTTACTTGGAAAGTGACGACCGGAGGAAGGAGTAGTAGTAGCACCATGTACAGTGATGGTTTCGAGAAAGGAAGCGACGCGTTTGGTGACTGCAGCGGGGCAGGTCAGCTAGTCTCCCTTTACAGGACCTAGCCGACGTAGTTGAAGGTGGTAGGGTCGACGCAATTGTAATTGATTTTGCCAAAGCTTTTATGTTGTTCCACACGATCGTCTTGTAAAGAAATTAATAGATTCGGGTTTAGACACTAGAGTGGTAGCGTGGATAAACGAACTACTTCGTGACAGGACACAAAGCTCGAATCGGAAATTACTTATCAACTTCGAGAAACGTCACGTCAGGAATTCCACAAGGAGTGTCATCGGCCCACTCATGTTTCTTGCCTTCGTGAATGATATACCGACAAGTTTAGTTTCTAATGTACGACTCTTTGCAGATGACTGCGTAATTTATAGAATTGTTAACTCGGAGGAGGACGAGAATATTTTGCAGAGGACTTGGACAAATTACATATCTGGGCGGATACAAACGACATGGAAATAAATAGTTCAAAGAGCAAATCCATCACGTTTGGTAGGGTCGAAGTTACAATGAAACCGCGTATAAATTGAATAATAATGTTATACCTCGAGTCACATCTTGCAAATATTTAGTAGTTCAGCTAGACAGTAAATTGACATGGGAAAATCAAGTAAATTTCGTTGTAGGGAAAGCATGGAGATCTTTGCATTTTATTATGCGGATTCCCAAAACGAGTTCAGTGAGTGCCAAAGAACTGGCATATATGTCATTAGTGCGACCCATATTAGAATATGGGGCGATATGTTGGACCCATACAGACTTTTGCAGCAAAGAAATCTAGAAAAGGTTCAGCGTAGAGCTTCATAATTTGCTTTCAGGGTACCAGGAATAAAGTATAGAGTCACTCGAAACAAGGAGAATGAAATCGCGTCTCTATGCTATGTATAAAGCGTACACAGGCTTTCCACCGTGGAAAGAAATTCAAAGTCGATTAGGGAAACCTGCATATTTCGGCAAAGCGGATCACATGCACAAAATTCAGACAAGAATTCAGAAAACGGACGTTGGGAAATATTCATTCGCGAATCGAACTATTAGAGACTGGAACGGCTTGCCTGTGACAATCTTTGATCCCTTTCCTTATGATGTCAGCAAATTTAAAAATACATTAAATTCCTAGATGTTTATATGTGTCTTATTATCTCCTATGTAAAGTATGTTATATTATAACTATTATTATTATAACATTATTATTATTATTACTATTATTATTATTACTATTCTATTACTATTACTATTATTATTACTATTACTATTACTATTACTATTACTATTACTATTACTATTACTATTACTATTATTATTATTATTATTATTATTATTATTATGTGCAGTGGCGTGTAGTGCAGTGATGTGAAGTTGAGGGAAACGAGTGAGTCAAAATCACATTAAAAAAAGTGATTGGCAGTATGTGGGTGAGACGAGGAAAATTTAAAATTTTGTATAGTTGTTAAGTTCTGTAATGTTTAGTTAATGTATTCTGCCACCAAGTTCTGGAACTTATTTGCAGAATTAGTAATATATCTAAAATATATCTCGAAGAAGCTCATCAATCCACGCCACAACTCTGGTGTCAATACCCGATTGCATTAATTTATGAACCAGTTTATCGTGTGGGAACAACATCAAATGCCTTCGCAAAATCTATAATTACGGCGTCCACCCTCCCACTATTATCAACTTCATCTGCTTTATCCTGAAACAATGATACTATCTGACTCTTGCAAGAGAAACCGTTCCTAAAACCATGCTGTCCATGAAATAGCCATTCTTTTCTTTCCCATTCTTGTCTAATATAGCTAGTTATCAAGTGTTTCGCTTACATACAACTGTCATGAGACATGCTGGTCTATAATTGGCTAATATAGTTCTATCACCACTCTTGAAAATTGGAACATCGGTAGCTAACTTCCAATCATCGGGCACGCTTGAATTGATAATCGAAACCTGAAATAATCTTGTTAGATACGGTAATATTGCCTTTCCACCGAGTTTAATTGTCAGTTGAAATGGCATCTGGACCCTGCGACTTCCCATTTTTCATAGATTTAATTCGTTTTCACTATGTGTTTACGTCTATATTAAACTGATTTGGCACAGCCTTCCTCGATATCTGAGTGAGTTGAGATTTTGTTTTAAAAATGGAACTGAAGTAGACATTAAAATCGTTTGCTTATTCCCGATCATTTGATAGTAACCTATTTTTGGTATCTCTAACGATAGGAATGTATTCTTTATTTCCTCTTCTTCTGCGAACATATTTGTAAAAACCCCCATCAATTATTTCCCTCCCTGTCGAGAATATGCTTTAAAAATGTCTCTTGCGAAATTTTCTTTTCCTGCTCTAATTTTTTCGAACAATTACGATAATGTATCTTATGATTTTCACTAAGATATGTTATTGAAAGCCTTTATAGTTTTCCTCTTCATGCGTCGAATTTTCGCATTGTAATATTCTGGGTCTGAATTACTTTTTAGTATTTGCACGGCACAAACGTTTGCAATGTCTTATCTAGAATGCTTTTAAACGCGTTCCAAATTTCCTCCATGCCCCCGTCCATTCTTAGAAAACAATCGTACTGTTCTCTTAGGTAGTGTTGAAGCCCTTCTGTATTAGCCTTCTTGAACTGCCATATTTTGGCTCCGTTAGGATTTCTTTTCTGTAAAATACTTATGTCTAAGTCTACTAACACTGCTTTGTGGTCGCTTATGCCATCAACAACGTCGCAAGATAAGAAAGACTCTCGCGGCCTAATTAAGAAGACATCTAGAAGCGCTTCCTGCCGCGTGGGTCTATCTACTACCTGCGCTCATCCCCCTTCCCAGACGAGTCTGTTCACTAACTGTTGTACTTTCGCTTCGTTCACGGCGCCTTGTCCAATTTGCGTCTGGAGTATTCAAGTCACCAGCAATAACTATAGAATGACTATTGGCGTTTTATATTTTCTCAGAAATGGCTTCCAAAATTGCGTAATTTTCATTCGGTGGCCTATAGCAAGCAATAATTTCTAATACAGTCCGTGAATCACTTATTTCTGTCCCCATAATCTCAAATTCTTTACTGACCCAATTTCTCCTTATATATATATATATTACATACTTAACACAAATAAATATTCCCCCACCTCTAGTATTTCTACCTCACCTAAACGATCTGTAATTCTGACGAAGAACTTCACAGTTAGCTATCTCTTCCGTCAGCCAAGATTCAGTTCCTATTTTTACATCAGGATCTCAAACATTTACTAAATTCCAAAATTCGATTTCTTTATTTTTTTTTATACTGCGACATTCACCTGCAACAGCATTGTGAAGCCTTTTCTCACCTGAACATTTACGTTGTCCACCTTTCCGTCCCGCATCGCCGTAGTGTCCGTCTCCTCCCGCATCGTCGCCATCACCACCGCCACCGTCGTCGTTGCTGCAGCCACTGCTGCCGTCGTCCCCGTCGTCGCCGCCGCCGCCGCCTCTTTCGCCACCACCGCAGGCGCCGTCGCCTCCTGACTCATCATCCAGAATTGTCAGCGTAGCCGCAAACATGACTGAATGATATCGTCATGTAGGCGACCTAGCTTCCACGCTCCCCTCCGATTTAAATTGAATCCATCACACACCAAATTCTCGTGGCGTAGCCAGAAGTTAGGCACAGAATAGCCCGTCAAATTTTTCACATACCCATAGAATGCCGTGATTTAAGTCACATATTTTGCGGTTATGGACAGCCATGCGACAAACAATTCCACTGAAAATTATTTTCGCAATTTTAAATTTCTTCTTCACGGTTTGTCCGAGTCTAACGCACTGCCTAACAGTTTCAAATACAGGTTGCCTCTTCGACAAGTTGGTTCCAACGTGCACTAGGACCACTTCCACACTATCATCATTTTGAACTTTTTCAACCACTCTCGTAATATATTTTTAACATCAACGCCGGGATAGAATGCCACGTCAGCACCCTTAGCGTGACACACTCCTTCGCTGTGACGCAGCATAGAGTCACCAGACACCTTCACTTTCCCTTCGAATGCGCGTTCAGTTGGCTTTCGCGATGTTTCCGCTTCAGCAGGACTTGCATCAACCAGGGCTTGCTGTGCAATTTCCTGCCCTTCTGGCTGTCGCGTTTCTGCTCCAGAATTTGCAGCTTTAAAGTTAACTCACCGATTGACTTGTGAGCCTCCTCCAGTTGTGCCTCCAGTCTCCGAAGCCTCCGTTCGCTCCTTTCGCACTTGCGACAGGTATTCATCGCAATGTCCACCGCATTTTCCGCTCCAGGGCCGGGATTCTGCTCTATTCCGGCAATCACAAGCAGAATAGCCACTATGCTCGCGCATAAGAGCTGCGAGTACTTACTGATGCCCGCGCTGCCTGTGCTGGCCTGCATGGCTGCGTTGCGATAAGTCACATGGCCACCGCCCAGGTACCAACGCACGTACGGCGTTAGGCAGCAGGTCATCGTAATCCTCTCGGAGCTCCTAAGAACACGTCATCTCTCCACGACTGACCGGCAACGACTGATTATGTCACAAACTGGTGCCTGAGCTCATTGGCTGAAGTCGAATGCGTAAGAGCCCACTAGTCTCTTTCCACCTTAGATATTCCGATGGGGTTTGGTATACAATCGATGCAGCATCTATAAGATTTCGAGTTCATATATCGTGATTGAGTTTATGTTTAAATAGTGGTCAAATAGTTTTTTTCTAATTACATTTTAGCGCGAATTTAATTTTTTAAACTGATGAAATTGTTTTTAATTTTTTTACTATCGTGCACATGTTAAAAAATTTTAAAAATGTTATAGAATGTTATGTTATCTAGAGAAACAATGAGACAGTAGTCCAACATTATTACGTCAAAAATCAGTGTTAAAAAAATTATTTTTTTCGATTTGAATTTGACTTCAAAATTGAGTAACAAAAATACCCTCTATTTTAACTATTTTTTACCCTTTTCTGCAACTTTCTTCAATCTGATGCATGTAATAGGAGCTGAGAAAAAAAATAAGACATGATAAACATGTTTCTCATTACATCTCTTCAGCAGATGGCCTTAGGAGACTGATTTTTTGTGAATCCACGGCATTTTTTATTCTCTTTCATGTATCTTCGCGATTATCGATTTCGTTCGGGAATATTTTTCACCGCCTAATTCGGATATATCCTTTGTGGCAAATTCTACAAGAGTTCCCAACGCTTACAGATAATCCTATCTAATTAAACAAAACTAACTTTAAGCACATTATAATAAGTGGGGGAGGATGTTAGTGATTTTTTTTCTTTTCACTTTAGAAAAATTCCGTTTGGTATAGAAATTCTTATGTTATGACAAAAGCAAGTCGCCCGACATTTTTTTGCATTTTAGTCGATTTCGACTAAGACGTTTTAAAAATATTTTAGTATTTTTAGTGTATTTTTTGCTGATTTCATCGACTTTAAAATCATTTTAATGGTATTTGCTTCAAATAATATTTACGAGCTGCAACAAATGTTTCCAGAGAATTCCTGAATACTTATACTTGGTAGCCTACTCGATTTCTTCGCTCAGAAGTTGTAACGTCAGCCATTAAGAGTGTGTAATCCAAGGTTCCTGTGGCGCCTTTCAGCGCCTTTGGCGGTTCAGCCGACTTCGGGAGAAACTAATGACAAAGGTTTTCTGGTAAAGAACAGTCCAAACCAAATGTATGTAAACTGAGTTAACCTCAAATAATAGAAGCAGCCTCGATTACATGAGTTTCATCAAGGTGTAAGTACTTTGCAGCTCTGAAATATTAGATGCATCGAATAATGCATTTCAAAATACACTACTAAACAGTGTCCTATGAAATACTCTTGCATGCCCTTTTGGAAAAACTAACTAGTGATGCCACAGAATGGCACAGACTTTCTCGCAGTAAAGTTTACTTTCTTTTTCTTGGTGTGAACTGGTCTTTCCCTATTGTAACAATCTAAGATCCCCACGAACAATTTAGATGCAAAGAACAAACATAACAAGGAATGGCATGAGTAGGAGATGGAAATACAGAAGAAAGCGGTGTCGCGCACTAATAATTTTTTTATAAATTAAAAAGACGCGACAAAAATCCCAATTTGGACAGTACGAATCAATAGCAATCTATTTAGAGGAACATTTCAAAAGTTATCCGAAGCAAATCGCAACAGGGGTTTAAAAGATATGAGTGATTTTGAAAGTACACTTTTGACGATATTAGAAATTTACAGCCATTGTTATCATAAGAAAGGCAATATAAAGGAGCGGTTTTCCCTAAAAATTAAGAGAACGCGTAAAGCGATTGAAATGAAACTTTCGGGATTAACAAAGGAAATCACGCGGAAAATTATGACATTACTCGCAACTCTGAAAAATATCGAGGAGCAGCAGTAGAGATGCAAATTGAAATTGTATATTTGGAATTTTTACGAGAGAACAATTATGCGTCGCGCTGACGTCACAACTACGTCAAGACGCCGAGCGACGGAAATTAAGAAATTTTGGCGTTAATAAACATTAGGAAATCGTAAAAGAAATAGTAATAAGATGTAAATTGATAATTAAGAGTAGTAATAAAGAGAAATAGCCTGGAAAGGACAGAATTAAGTAAAATGGTATGATATTTTTGGTAAAGACACGTAAGCGAACGGTCAATGTTCCAGAAAAAAAAAGTTGAAGACACAACGCAACAATGACTGGGAGAATGATGTGTAGCGAGCTCGAAGTCAGCCGTGGGGAACAACGCTCCGAAAAAAGATAAAATTTTAGTATGCAATTGTGCGAGAACCACGGTGAACATGAATGGATACAGTGAGTTTAGGCAATGATGTTCGTAATAACAATGCGTAACGCGGAAATATTTTATTGTCGCAGTATATTCAATAATAGGACATTTTGGAGGAAATATAGCACGCGATAGACAGATAATCGCGTTACTAGTTGCGTAATGAAAATAGGATGATAGGGGAATGAAACATGCTAAGAAGATATAAGCGAGTTCAAGAACAAGGCAACAAAATTTTTAGGTCTCTCAATTCAGTCAAACCTTAAATGGAACGTCCATTTAAATGAATTGAACACACAATTAAGTTCATTATGCTACGCGTTCAGAATTCTTGCAAATTCAGTCAGCCTTCATACTGCTCGTTGTGTATACTTCGCGAATGTTCATTCCGCCTGAGATATGGCATAATATTCTGGGGAAATACATCTTATAGCTCCCAGACTTTTAGATTACAAAACGATTGTACGAATAATAACCAAATCCCACCCACGTGATTCATGTAAGCCTCTCTTCATTAATCTAGGAATTCTACCATTACCGTGTCTTTTATTTACGAATCAGTGGTTTTGTAAAATGACTTGCTCAAGGGCGGAATATATTTTCAGAAAATGCCGAAGTCTATTACTATAACACTCGACGTAGAAATCATATTCATCAGGGGACAGTATCAACAGCTCATTACAAACAATTCACATACAATACATGTACATTATTTTACAACACATTGCCAGATGACATTAAACGATTAAATTCAATAAAAGTTTAAATCCCAAGTGAAATCGTTTCTGCTGCATAACTGTTTCTATACAATTAGAGACTATGCTGAGCACCTCAAGAAAAGTAACATTTAATTTTAACAATGATACATAATGCATTATTTACTATTTGGACTGTATAAATGAGTGTAAAACAACCTGTAACAACTATTGTACTACAGCTTCCGGGTCAATGACCCCCATCTCGATAAGGCTTTGCGTCCAGTTTCCCTGATCCATTGCGCAAATGCTGAGATGGCCCCTTGTTTTGCTTCTGAACATAAATGTAACTTCATTTTCTGTGCACGTCTTCTAGAATTCAGTGGGAAATACAATTATTCAAATTATCGTTTCCAAGTTGTCGTGGCAGGTAGTAGTAAGAGCCAAAATTTATTGCTTATTTATCTTTGAAAATAGAATTTTTACATGGGAGTTTTTTTGGTTTTATTTTCTCCCTTTCAAAATTCAAAATTTATTGCTTGTTTATCCTTGAAAATAGATTTTATTACATGGGAATTTTTTTCTCCCTTTCAAAAATTCAAAATTTAAGTAGTATATGACTTGTGTAGGGATCACAGAATGTTGAAAATGTGCACACAATTCTTTTCCCCATAGCCGTCATAGCAGTTTTTAACTGTTTTTTGACGTAAAATAAATAAATAAAAAGAAATTTTTGGTAATGTGTGGGGTGATGGAGAAATGCTGCGGGAGGATGGATTTGGAGGATGCTGCGTAATATACAGCGAGGACGGCGCGCAACAATGTTTTGCTGTGGATTACAGCGTTTTCGGCAAAAGGGAAGTTCATGAAACTTTTTTTTTTGTTATGAAATTCATATTTTGAAGGAGAAGAAAGATTACAGTAAGAAAGAAACAGTAAATAGTACAATATCAGATGTTTCAAATTGGTTCCGAAATAACAAATTAATAGTAAACGAAAAGAAAACGGTTTTATTGCAGTTTTCCATTTCAAATAAACAATTCTGTACCCCATTGAAAATGAACAGTGTACCATTGACTGATGTTAAGGCAACAACATTTTTAGGTCTCTCAATTCAGTCAAACCTTAAATGGAACGTCCATTTAAATGAATTGAACACAAAATTAAGGTAATTATGCTACGCGTTCAGAATTCTTGCAAATTCAGTCAGCCTTCATACTGCTCGTTGTGTATACTTCGCGAATGTTCATTCCCGCCTGAGATATGGCATAATATTCTGGGGAAATACATCTTATAGCTCCCAGACTTTTAGATTACAAAAACGAATTGTACGAATAATAACCAAATCCCACCCACGTGATTTTTGTAAGCCTCTCTTCGTTAATCTAGGAATTCTACCATTACCGTGTCTTCTTATTTACGAATCAGTGGTTTTTGTAAAAAATGACTTGCTCAAGGGCGGGAATATATTTTCAGAAAATGCCGAAGTCTATTACTATAACACTCGACGTAGAAATCATATTCATCAGGTGACAGTATCAACAGCCCATTACAAAAAATTCACATACAATACATGTACATTATTTTACAACACTTTGCCAGATGACATTAAACGATTAAATTCTTTTTTTTTTATTTATTTATTTATTTATTTCTATCTGCTCGACCAGGTGGTCCTACAGAGTTGTGAAAACATATACATAATTCTTGGAAAATTTCCTAAGTTGATTGTCTTATTGCGATGTTAAACCACAAAGAAAGACAAAAATTGATGTTTTATGGTGAGGTGAGAAAGGAAGATAGTTTGAGATTAATATTGTTAAGGTTTGAAGGGGGTGATAAATTATTTGGCTTGTTGGGGTATTGGCTTGTTGGCCAAGGTGGAAAAAAAAGAAGTGCTTGGGCAAGATGGAAGAAGTGAATAAAATTTAGAGGATAAGCTTATTAAATAGTCAGAGATGTAAGGCATTTGAAGTTGGAAAAAAAAGGGGTTTTCCTTTTTAAGGTGGAAGCATGAAAAATTAAGGAATATATAATTAGAAATTTGTACAAAAATAAAAATATGGTTCTACTTATAACTAAACAATACAAGACTATCTTATGTTTTGTTAATATTAGTTGGAACAGTATAATAATTACATGGTAAAATGGTAAGCTCTTAATGTTTGAATTACTGGCCATATTGACTTGAGGATAAAACAAGAGATTGTAAATGTGGCATAAGAGATGTGAGAACTTGTGTTACCACCTGTGTTATAATATTAGTGAGAAGAATTTCAATATTGGTAGTACTATTGTTATTATTATTGATTATATTGTTGTTTCTGGACCACTGATTTGATGGGGGATTTACTGCACTGAAGTTCGGATTGTTGGGCCTGCTTGGTAGTGAAGGGATTTTTTTTTGGTTTTACTACTTGTGGGGATAAGGGGAGGTTGATGATGGGAGGGTTTTGAGGCTGAGGTGTTTTATTAGAATTATGAAAATTGCGGAAGAAGTTTTGGTTAGTTTAGCAGATAATTGTTTATATATTGGACATCTTTTATAGTTAGCTGTGTGTCGTTGTAAACAGTTAACACAGGTAGGCAGTGTTCCTTGTTTAGGGAGTTTGCATTCAGAGTAATGGTGTTTTCCTAAACATCTCACACATCTTGGGCTTAGCCCACAGTTAGCTTGTGTATGACCATAATTTTGGCACTTTTTGCATTGTATGGGACCTATGGTATTATTTCTTATGTTTACTCTGATTTTAAGTAAAATAAGTCTTTGAGGTTTAAGATAGTTCTACCTATTTCATCATCTACTAAGTCTATTGCTATTATGGGCATGGGTGACTTATCTTTTCTATATAATCTTGAGCACTTTTTGACTGGGTAATTTTGAAGATCAGCTCCTCACTAATGTCTTTTTCTGATAAATTGATTGGTACATCCTTAATAATTACTGACAACATTTTAATAGTCGGGTCTCTATACGTGTGATACTGTATGTTTTCACTGTCGCAAAATTGTCTAAAGTTGCGAAAGTCACTAATATCTTGGAACATGATTTTGATATTGTTATTTTCAGTTTTAGTATTGAAAGTACCATTTGTCACACTTTTGATGTCGTTGATTAGACGACTGTAATTGTCGACATTGTGAACTATTATGGGTGGAATTTTAGTGTTGAAGGTTGATTTACACTACAGCTAGAGTTTGCACTATTAGTTTGTTCTTCATGTGATAGTATTTCGTAACGATTATTAGTTGGCACATTATAATGTGGGGTTTCACTGTCACTATGGTGTCTTTTACGTTTTCTGGGCATCGGCGTTTTGGGGAATTGGCATAGTACTTACATTATTTGTTGAAGTTTCATTCGGTTGCTGACCGTTGTAAGCAGAAGTAGTTGCTGGTTGAGTTGCTAGTTGTTGTCGTTGGAGTTGCACAGGAGACATTACTACGTTTGTAGTTTGTTGCAATTGTTGATATTGGAGTAAGAGTTGTTGATGCTGTTGTTGTAATTGTAGATATAATTGTTGTTGGTGATGTAGCTGTAGATCGTTTGTAGAGCTGAAGTTATTAGGTTCTTGTTACTTACATCTTTGGTTGCAGGTTGTGGAAGTTGTTGCGATGGCTGAGAAAGCGGGGGTAGGGGCGTAAGTCCATTTTGTTGCTGTTGTGGTAATTGCTGTTGCAGACGGTATTGCTGCTGCATTTGCTGGAACTGGATGCGTTCTTCAACATCCATATCGCGGGTAATTGTTTCATGGAGAGCTTGCGATACCAGAGAGCCGGTTTCTGTTAGGTTCACTTCGTGAGCACGGGCATTTTCCATCACAAAAGATGGATCGCTTTCACACAGTCGTCGCAGATTACACTAAACAGTACACAGAAACGTTCACACTTACAGTTAAATAATTGGCCGTTATATGCTGCAATGCAGCATTTTTGGCCGCGGGCCGCCCAGAACTGGCGCGGCTTATCACTGTGCGCGTTCGAGGTTACCACTGATAAGCTGGAACTATAGCACAGACTGCAACTACTAGACGCGATAAGTGCGGAGCGCTCGGAGAGGTGTTGCCTCTACGAGAGCTGGGCTCGAACTCACGATTAAATTCAATAGAAAAGTTTAAATCCCAAGTGAAATCGTTTCTGCTGCATAACTGTTTCTATACAATTAGAGACTATACTGAACATCACAAGAAAAGTAACATTAATTTTAACAATGATACATAATGCATTATTTACCATTTGGACTGTATAAATGAGTATAAACAACCTGTAACAACTATTGTAATACAACTTCCGGGTCAATGACGCCCATCTCGATCAGGTTTTTCGTCCAGTTTCCCTGACCCATTGAGCAAATGCTGAGATGGCCCCTTGTTTTGCTTCTGGACATAAATGTAACTTCATTTTCTGTGCACGTCTTCTAGAATTCAGTGGGAAATACAATTATTCAAATTATCGTTTCCATGTTGTCGCGGCAGGAATTAATAAGAGCCAAAATTTATTGCTTATTTATCCTTGAAAATAGATTTTATTACATGGGAGTTTTTTTTTTTCTCCCTTTCAAAATTCAAAATTTATTGCTTATTTATCCTTGAAAATAGATTTTATTACATGGGAGTTTTTTGTTTTTTTTCTCCCTTTCAAAATTCAAAATTTAAGTAGTATATGACTTAGTGTAGGGATCACAGAATTTTGAAAATGTGCACACAATTCACTTTTCCCCATAGCACGTCATACGCAGTTTTCAACTGTTTTTTTGACGTAAAATAAATAAATAAATAAATAAATAGATTAAAATTAGCTTCTGTACAAGATCAAGTTCTGTCTTAACGTAAAAATAGATTCAATAGATATACAGGCAGAATGCGCATTCGGGTGGGAATGAGTTTATATATAATTGTCAGTATGAATGGAAATATTTTGGATTTTGTGTCATGTAATTTGAGTGTATTATATCGTTGATGTGTTTGTGTGTTTATTTTGTTTGTTGTTAAGTGTTTTATGTGAGTCATGGGAGAGCAACGACCCTAGTTGGTATATATTTCAACTGAAATAACGAACTAGCACAGGAATTAAAGAAAATAAATAACGGCGAATATCACTTGGTTCGACATTAAATTAAACGAACGTAGTTTAATTGTTGCATGTAGCTAGTTAATGACCTACGCCCACGTGCCCGAATAGTTGTCAGATCCTGTGAGGTCAGCCACAACCTCACACCCAGATTTTATGTGTAAGAAAATATCGGAGGTTCTGGTGGAGCAGCTAGTCGACGGGCGACCTTGGAGGTGGAAGCTGAGTATAACCTGGGCAATTGATAAGAGCGGGTTTTGGTTATTATATTGGCGTTGTAACGCCGGGCGATTATAAAGATTATAGTTGTTTTAGAAGAGGAGGACGGTTCATTACACTATCCTCTTGTCAGCAGCAATATTTCGTCACCTAAAGTAAATTTTTGTGACATTTTCTAGACTTTTCGGTTCCCTAATAGTAGAACCAAAATAGATAGATAGATTTATTAAAGTTCGCTTTGAGCTAATG
The DNA here is from genome assembly GCA_964035755.1 of Teleogryllus oceanicus. Lineage (NCBI taxonomy): Eukaryota > Metazoa > Arthropoda > Insecta > Orthoptera > Gryllidae > Teleogryllus > Teleogryllus oceanicus. The sequence continues at coordinate 45,039,809 of CAXIVR010000002.1, read as the reverse complement.
CTCGGTGGCAAACATTATTACAATTAGATATACAATTACAAAACTATTACGAATATTTACAAATATAATTACAATTAGAATTAGAGATTAATATCCTAGTTATAATTAATTTTGAGTTATCTATATGTTGACTTATAGCTTTTCTAACACTTCACTCCACTTCACTTCACTTCACTTCATTTCACTGCGCTGCACTACACTCCTCCTCCTCCTCCTGCCCCACCACACTACACTTCACTTCACTTCACTGAATAAGAGACATGACTATATTATTAATAATACTAACGATTATAATAATGAAACTAATAATAATAATAATAATAATAATAATAATGATAAAAGTCCCAGTGCTATTAATGATGACCTACATAGAATTAAGTATATTTTTAAATTTCACTACATTAGAAGGAAGAGTCTCTAGTCCTTTTGCAGGTAGTTTGTTCCAATCTACTATAGTACGATTCACAAAGGAGAACTTGCCTACATCAGTTCTTTGCTTTCTACATCGTATTTTCCAGGGATGGTCTCCTCTACTTTTATAATCAGATTTCTGTAATCTTTTACTGATGTCTGCCCATGCTGAGTCCCCTTTGTATGTCTTGTACATAGTACTGCACGATTATTACAAAATAGTAAAACCATGAGTTGTTCATCCGAAGTGTGTTTAATCACATTTTTACGTCATTTTTCTTGGCGTTTAAAGCATTTTAAAAACATTTTAAAAGCATTTTATTGATTGTTTTTGACGATGTTTTGGGCCATTAAAATGTGCGTCCTAATAATAAGTTTACGATTATTAAATAACGTTTTTCACCATTTCCGTTGTAACCAAAATAAGTTATGTGTCTGAAATTTATCTCCTTGGTAATCAGAGAGCAATGTGTAACAACGCTGCCTCAAACAAAGAGCGGGAAATTCGAATTTCTCATTTCGAATTTTTTTCAACTTTTCGAAATTCAGAAACCTCCGAAAACTTTCGTACCACTGTCTTCACTGCCGTATCATTTTCTTCAACACGTTCTTTGCAACATACGTGAAACATTGCAGACGTTTATGAGAAAACAATTGTTTAAAATATAAGAATTGTCTATATATGGAGCCAAATTTCCCCCCAAATACTCGCATTTTCGAAAAACTGAACGTGACGAGGACAGCAAAAGAAAAACTTTGGAATGATTTTTGAGAAAAAATTGTTAAATTTTTTAAGTTGCCTATATTTCTCGCCTATATTGCTCCTAATTACACGAAAAGTGCTCTTTTTTCGGAAAATTGAACATGACTAATGCGACGAGTCGCATTGCGTGACAGAGCTCTCTGTCACGCCAACTTGCTCCCCGGCGCAGGCGCCCTCTCCCGGGTATGTCACGCACATGTGTTCGCGCGCGCCCTTCTCGCCACCCACGCCACAAAGGGAGACGCGGCGTACAACGACAGGCTCCTCCGCGACCCTTCAACGTGCTCCCGCCACTTGCGTTACACCTTATAAAATTCCATCTCTGTGCATTATTCAAAAAGCTAATAGACGTCATGCATCTCTTCAATCCAGAGCACCCAAACCCTAGGGTTCTCAATGCCGGAGCTGGATGGCAGGTAAGATGGACGCTTGGTGCCCATTAAACAAATTTAGCGTGTGTGCCCTGTCACACCAATTACCGGTGCACTCCGTGTGTGACGATAAACCCCTTTCTGTAGTGGCAACCCAACGGCTCATTACACTATTTGAAGATCAGGAACAGATTTCATTCAGGAAAAATCCCTATCGTATACATTGTAGTTGAAGGAAGACGTCCAAAAATTGCAATTTTGTAATTAAAAAAACCCAACAGGAATTCACCGATCAAGAGACCTGTACCAATCTCTTAAGCGTCCTTTTTGCTATTCGAGAAAAAACTTAACTAAAAAAATTTGGGACCCATGTAAAGTAACGTCAAAAATAAACATTTCCATTTAAAACTCCCAAAGCCTCAGGTTCATTCAGATCGATCGGGGAATATCAATTTCGGAGAAAATCGGCTAAATGGTTTAGGCGCAAGAGTTGGATGGACAGACACGATTGAGCATTAATCGATTTTTCTGTATCAATGACACACATTTCGTGGATTCCGGATACAGCATATATTGGAGCATTTTTTCTTCATTTACAAATTGAATTTATCCACTTTTTCTTTACCAGGGCCTGGCAATAAGAGTTTTTCGGCCGAAAATTTGCTTTTCTTTTTTGAGAATATGACGTTTGAGCATTTCTGAAATTGCGCAATTTGAGTTCATTTTAACAGAAAACTGTTGAGCTTTCCAGAAATTTTATGACATTATTTAAAGCACATATTCTCATATACGTAACATGTAATGTGAACTGCCGTTATTGTAAATCTTAACGTCAGAGACAAGTTTTGAAGAAAATGTTTTAAAATCGCAGCACCTCGAGTCGAGCCATAAGAGACTATCGAGCCAGATGACATTATATAAAGAACAAAAAAAACAAAAAACAAACAATAATTTGAACAAATTGCCGCTAATGTAACGGTTAGCGTGTGACACAAGTCAAAAAATTACATTTTTGTAATACTTGAAAAATAAAAGAATAGAAAGTTATGAGGTTTATGTCATCTTATACAGTTCATATAGCATTATTCCTAAAATATTTTAAAGAAAACAATTGTACGCTTTTTCGAGAATATCTTGTTTTTGTGTTTTTTCAAAAAATTGCAATTATTGCATGCAATATGTTCAATATGTACTATTAAAATTTTAAAAAAATGTATATGACCTTAAAGAAAGAACTAATTATGGACAACAGATTATGAAGGAAACATTCTATCTTCAATTGCATAGTATATTGTATGTATATTGTATATAATTGTATGTATATTCAATTGTTGTAGGAAGTTGCCCCAAAATATCAAACTTTTGGGATGAAAATTCAGTGTTAACAGTGAAAATCCGACCTGTATCATCTCTATAAGTGTATTTTACTCTATTCTTACATGGAATTTATGAAAAAAAAATTGCTGTCAGTTTTGAAAAAAATTGAAAATGTCCGCGGGGGGGTATGTAAAGTATCACCAAAAATTAATGAATGCTTTTCAAAACCGCAGAGCTTTGATTCAGGCCAGATCGACAGGGGTTTCATTAATTTGAAAAAAATCTACGTATGGTTTAGACGCTAGTATTGTTCACATACATCAGACGGACGGACAGACAGATGGACGGATGTTTTGGAAAAACAAAACAAAAAAAAACTTATTCAGTATCAGGGAACCCCAAAACATGTATTTCCGTTGAAATCTCAAAATCAATTATCCGCAGCAATACATTACTTTCTCTGTACTATGTTTATTACTACCTTCATACGCAAGTATACAAGAAAGTAACTAGTGATGTTGCAGAATGGCACAACCTTTCTCGTAGTAAAGTTTTTTAATTTCCTTGATGAGGGCTAGCCCAATGTACGGTCTTGGCCCAGCTGCCATCCATTATTTTAGTTTTCTCAATTTTTCGGTTTCGATAGATTCGAGCCATTATTTTTAAATTATTAAAGAAGAGTAAAATGTCATCTTATATGGGAATTTCTGTTGAAAAATTTGGAGCCGTTTTCAAGAAAATATACAAGTCGTACATCTTGTGCAGTGTTAGAAACTTTTTTCTAGCTCTGTTTTGGATACTGACCCATTATTTTTCTTCCTCCCTACGTTCAAACGTGTCATTGGGAACATGATTGCTCTATATCGGGTTTCTTGTACATCTTGCGTTTTGAATGCAAGTTCATAAGCATTCGGTTTACAGAAAACACATTAAAATCACATTCTAGTCCTGCTTCTAAAGGATCATGTGGGTCCGGTTCGAACCTGGACTGGGGTGAGGAACTATATTCACACATGAACGGCAAAAAAAGTCATATTTGACGCCTAATCTGAAATAGAAACATAACCTTCCCTTGGGGCACATTGAGAGCAAAAAGGTGTACATTCCATACATACACTAATATATCAATTTTAAAGATCATAAAATCCTTGCAAATTTGCTTCATAAATTATTTTTCTCAGGCAAATAGCAACAGACCTAAGAAATTTTAAAATTTCACCAAATTTTTCTTTTTATACTGAAGTTGCCCAAAATTAACTACAAGTCTCTCTAATGTAGTATTGATGAATTCCTAAGATCATTATAAATGAAAAGCGATTAATTACTAATGTTTTAATGATTACTGAGGTTACACTCGTGTTTGAAAGTTCTGGTAAAAGTGACAGTAAGCCTGTAAGTTCTCCCATCTAACACGATTTACTTATATCAAAGGCATTCCAATGTATTAAAATGTTCTTGGCTTCTTCTTCTTATATAATAATAGTAAATATTATTATTATTATTATTATTATTATTATTATTATTATTATTATTATTATTGTTGTTGTTGTTATTACTCACATCACAAGAAAGTCTTCCCTACCCACTTATAAAGTTTGAGCACAAGGTTATGAAATTTTCCTTGAAACTATAAATAATGCGGATGGAAACCGCGAACATGAATGGGATTGGAAAAATACACGTATTGCAAACGACAATTTGGTCACAGATGAAGCACACGGTACCACCTTTTCTGACAAATTGTGCCGGTCGACAAGAAGAAGAAGAAAGCAAAGAAATTTCGTCTAGCCATTAATGTTAATAAGACAATGCAGTTCATAAATTCTTACCTTGAGGGAAGCTCAGATGAATAGCACATACTTATTGATGTTTGATGGGCGAATAGATGGAAATTACCGACCCGATAACCGCTCAGTACAATCGTACCTCCTTCGAAAGTATGAAGAAGACACATTGGTAACAGACAGCAAACAGAATATCTGTTGTATATTTTAGAAATTGCGGGAATTCTGATGCTTTGTTGTTGATGTTATTATATGAAGAAATAAAGGAAGTCATCTCCGTCAACTTAGTATGACTTCCTTTTATTTCTTCATTTTTTAGAAATGTTGAATACAAATTATTAAATTACCGCTAGTATCCAAACACGAAATGTAATATCGCAGATGCACATCTCAGAGTCTTTAAAACGGCAGCAGACCCATTCACTTGTGCATCATATAAAGGAATACCTACCATGAAGTATTTTGTTACATAATGTTGAATGGGTCGTACAAGATACGTTTGTGTCAGGGATTTTTCAAACTCAAGAACGGAGCAATTGACTCATGAAAGAAAGCAATGGATATCATTGGGACATGCCGTCGTATCAGCAGTAAGACAAGTCTTTTTCTCTTCCCTTTTGAGAGGGTTAGCGTATATGTAAACAAGAAATTTGCGTTCAAGCTCCTTATTGATATCTTATTTTCTATTGGATTCGCTTCATCATACTTTGAAACTTCATTACTTGAAACGACTGTCGTTCTGTTAAATACTCAAAACTAAATAATGAAGAATTCTGTCAGTTCATGTTTGAGAACTCAAATTATAATGTGAACACATTGGGTGGTCTAAAACTTTCCATGCCATGAAAGGAATAATGACAATAATGCCCCAATGTGCAATCCAGCTTTTTTTACGACCAAATAACTCGTCAGCAATGCGTGTTATTTGCTGATCTCATTCATATTGACGGTTTTCAGCAGCGTTGGTTATAGATGATATCAAGCAATCCATTATTTTGTGCAGACAATTTCTGTGGGAATAGGACAGTGCTTTTTGTGATTCCATATATTCAGTCGCCTTCTCTTTCCCACACAGGAAAGAATAGGTTTTTCGATGTATCTATTATGTGATCTAAGAGCCATTAATATACCTGGCTGAGACAGCTCACTTTCCTTTCAAGTAGATGCAGAAATTAATTTTGGATTAATATACTTCGCTTGACAAGGTTTAGGTACAGTCACATCCTCCCACAAGAACAATTTTTGAATTGACACGACTACGTTCTTCTTCGCCACAACCATTTCATGGAAAACCATGGAAAACTCAGGGATTTCTTAGTAACAATAATATAAACAAAATAAAAAATAAAATCTTCGATCTTATTTTTTGCAAGATGGACCCCCTTTGGGACTGAATTGTAATCGTTTTCGACGAGATAAGTGTCTGAGATTATTATTATCATCACAAGAGAGCTGTACTACATTATCAGTGCGCAATCTGACACCGGCGAGCTTTGATAGCAGCAGGATTCATTGGAAGGAAAAAAGCATCATGGCGAAGGGTGTGGTAACGGCGCTCTTCGTTTCGGTGCTATTGGCGTCGGGGGCAGCTGTGTTTGGGGCAGACACGGAAGAGAGAGTGGACGCCACTTATCCAGATGTTTTGCAAAATTTGCGAAACATCTCCCAGCCGCAGCTGGAATATTTGAAACACATCGTCCTTCAATCTACGGAAGATCTAGCACACGGTTTTGTAGCTCGCTTTAGAGAAGCACTGACTCTCAATGAAACAGGTCAGTATCATTTACGTATTTTTACTTTCTCGTTACTGCTTACGCAGCATACATAAAGTGTTGTAATGCTGCAGAGGGAAAACGTCAAATTTTGGAGAAAGATAAATTCTTATTGACGAGCCCTGGTAAATAAAGAAAAAGTGGATAAACCTTGTCCCTATATCTAGTAAATTACTTTCTCTAACACTTTGTGTAGTGTCATGGTCTCTAAATATACACACAACTCCTTTAAACAAATAAAATTAATTTTAAAATATTTTAATTCTTGTCTTCTTAATATGGGTTGTGATGCACCATTCCAACGAATTTATTTATTGTGAATTCGCGAAATCGATCCAATACAGGAAATCAAGAATAATATTACTATTACTTAAGGAAGATGTATATATTTTAATTATTTCCTACCATTCAGGTTGTTTCTATCTAATAATAATAACTCCATGAAATCTCTGTCATAAAACCGTATAAAAATACCGGCTTGATTTATTCCGTGTTCATTGACAAAATATTCAGCGAATTCCACCTCGCTTGTGACGACATCAAAACATGTATATACATAACAAAAAACAACATAAAATATCCTTTTAATTGACCTAGGATATAACTTTTACGCTATAAATTTTCTTCCAACATTCACACGAAAGCACTTTACCAATTTGAATAATTTAAAAACAAATGAACGGCCATATCTTTTCTCCAAGATCACATGAACTAACAATCTAGAAAAATCTAATGTTTTTAAACTTACCTTTTTTGGTGCACGATAATTGACTGCTATTGCTGTCCATATAACAACATAAAAAAATCATGACATCTTCAAAATTAACTTCATAAAATTTTGAAACATCTAAACCAACACGCGATGCGTTCACTACGGCAACTCGAGATCATCTCATGCTCGAAAGTAATTGTCCGTTCGATCCAAAACCACGGCATCTGTTACATCTCTTCTATTTTTTGATTCTACCATACCTCGGAGTTTAAAACAAAAGACAACTCTTTTCTACCTATGCTACTGTTTCTTTACATCTTTCCTCTTTTTTAGTTTATTTATTGTCGCATCAACAGCGATGGTCATTAGCGACAATTAAATAATACATTTGGTTGTTTTAGTTATAGTAATAACAAATGTGTTAACAAAAATTGACATGATTTCTTAAATTGTTGACAATAGTTAATAAATATTATATATCAGTAAATATTTGAATTTTTTTTGCAAAATTTAAGGATTTTTTCTTGGTATTTAGGGGATTCCAAAATTAAGGTAAATGAGTCATACTGCAGAATTTGTTGTCTAAGTGTGTTGTAATGAGGGCAGTGGTTAATTACATGGTTTAAATTAAGAAGAGTGGAGTTGTCACAGTGGTTGCAGATGGGAGGAGGGCTTTTGTTAAATAAGTGGATATGACTCAATTTGCAGTGTCCAGTTCGGATTCTAGATATTGCTACTTGCTCTTTTCTATTTAATTCAGCACTTGTTTTTAAATTGAAGAAATTTCCTATTTGTTTATGGAGTTCACTGGCTTTGAGCATGGACCACTTGCTGTTCCATCTGTCTTTCATTAAGATTTCAACGTATTTCCAGATATCATTGAATGTACAGGAGGTTTTAATAATTCTGTTGCTGTTTTCTTCGGTCGCCGATTCAGTCACAAGATTTGCAGTTTCACTTCCTAGGACTTCATTATCTTCAGGAACGAATTTACGATGATTACCATTTCGATGTTATGAATATTATTGTAGCTTTGAGAGCATATTTTAATGTTAAATATTCTCTGCGATGTGAAAGGTTAGGTTCTCTGGCTTCAATGAGGACACTTCCGATGGGACTGCTATGATAACATCCGGTACATATTTTAAGACATTTGTTGTGTGTAACTTCCAGTTTCATGTTGTCCTTTTTGCTTGCTGAAGCATATATAATATATCCATAGTTGATTTTCGATCGGATTAATGCTTTATATGTTAACATCAGAAGGCTCTTATTGTTGTAAGAAATGCATTTCAGGATGTTTATTCATTTTTTACCATCATCAACTACGTGTTGTATATATTTCTTCCAGTTCAGTTTGGAATCGAAAATCAGCCCCAAAAGTTTGGTGATATTATCAAATTTGATACTGCAGTTGTTAAGCTTAAGTCTAGGAACTCTGCTTGTATTTTATTTTGAGAATAATGTGCCGACACTTTTCTGAGCAGAGAATTTGAAGCCGGATTTAAGAGACCATTCGTATATTTTATTTAAGGCAGATTGCATTAATTTTTCACTTGAATCTATGCTTCGTCCTTTGCACAAAATGGTGATATCATCTGCATATTTTTTCACGGTGACTGGGGGGTAATTTCCATGTCAGCATCATTGATGGCCAATAGAAAAAGAGTTACGCTGAGTATGGATCCTTGAGGCACTCCATTTTCGATGTTCTTCTTATAAGAGAGCTTACCATTGGACCTTACTTGAATGACACGATTTTTGGTAAAGTTTTTGATGAGTTGCAACAAATTTCCGCCGACACCCACTTCTTGTAACTTAAGTATGATGCGATGCACCCATACCATGTCATATGCTTTTTCTATGTCAAGGTTGACTACTAATGCATGTTGCTTGTTGGAAAAAGCTTCTTTTATGTAAGAATCAATGCTTACTAGATGGGATAAAGTTGAGTGATCACGCCTGAAAACAAATTGGTTGTCTGATATAATCTTCTGGAGCTCCAAATACCACAGTAGTCTATAGTTTATAATTTTTTACATGACTTTACACATGCTGCAAGTCAGGACAATCGGTCTATAGTTAGTACTTTTTGATTGATCTTTCCCAGGCTTTTGAATTGGAATGACAATTACGGAGGTCCATATTTTGGGAAAGACATTATTTTTCCAAATAAAGTTGTAAATTTTGAGGAGAGTTTCAAGACCAAGAGTTTCAAGTTAATTGGTAGTTTCTTGAGAAGAATATAGGGGATGTTATCAGGGCCAGGTGTAGAGCCTTTGAGGACTTTGAATGTAGCCTTTAGTTCATTTTAATGTAATGGGATCATTGAAGTTGTATTGAGAGCACAGATCTACGTAGTCAAGCAAAAGTTCATTTTCTTTCTCATTCTTAAAAATTTGGAAGGCTTCGGAATAATTTAGAATGCTCGAATTATTGGCAAAATTGTTAGCTAACTCGTTAACAATAGCATCAGGATCAGTGATAAACGGGGTATCTGTAGACTGAAGCAAATTAATTTGATTGGATCCTTTTATACCTTTGATTGCATTAATATTTTTCCATGACTTTTTGATATCATGATCTTTGGTAATTTTGGAGACAAAGTTGACCCAGGATGAGATTTTGCTTTCTTTGGCTGTCCTTCTTGCAGCAGCTCTCGTTTTTTGTATTCAATTTTATTTTCTACAGTACCATGTTTTTTGTATCTCTTAAAAACATGCTTGGATCGTTTTATTGCTTCTCTGTATTTTTCATTCCACCATGGGACCGAGTTTGTCCTTTTTGAAGATTTACGAGACTATTGAATCATTAGCAGATTTTAAAATTATTTCTGAGAAATTATGGATAATGCTGTCAATATTTACATCATCTTCAAAGATGTCATTATCATTCAACCGCTTGGATATCAGATCTTGGTATTTCAACCAGTTAGCTTTGTTGTAATTCAATATATGGGGATTCATAGTTAGAATTGGTATGCGAATAGGGCTACTGATGTCAATAAAGATGGGAAAATTATCACTGTCGTGCGGATCATCTATGGCGTACCAGTTGCATCTTGGTGCAATTGTAGTGGAGCATAAGGTGAGATCAATTGCACTGAGACTACCATTGTTCACATTAAAGTGAGTTGGTTGCCCATTATTTAATAGTGTTAGATCAAGCTCTTCAATGAGTGCTTCAATGGAATTGTCTCTGGAATCATTTGTTTTTGAACCCCATAAGGTGTTATGGCAATTAACATCTCCGAGTAGGACAAAAGGTTTGGGGAGTTGTTTGATTATATCTTTGATATCATTAACTTCAAAGTTGTGGCTGCTAGGTAGGTAAATGTTACAGAAACACACTGGGTTATGATCTTGAATTATAACAGCTACAACCTCTATGTTAGATTGGATGTCAAGTTGTATAACTGTTAAGAACTCTTTAACATAAGTTGTGACACCTCCACTTGCTATGCTCGATGTGTTCCACTTGCTATGCTCGATGCCCGATTTTTATGAAAAGGTTTATATCCTTTTATAATACCTACATGGTTTGCTTTAAAGTTGGTTTCTTGAATGCAAATGATTTCAGGTTATAAACCATAGTTTATGCATAATAATTGTAGTCTTTCTAATCTGCAATAGAATCCCTTGACATTCCATTGTAGAATATTCATAAAATTTATAGAAAATGTATCATTTTATTCAGACATATCAAATCCTGTCTCTTCTGGTAATTGGTTATGTTTCTTTAATTTATTAATTATTCTTGTGATTCTGTTTTTGATCGATCTTTCATTTAGTAGGGGGTAAATTTCATTTAGCATTTCAATGAAGGATTGAATATCATCAGTATAATCTTTAGTTATAACGATGGAGTTGTTAGAACCAAAAGAATTTTCAAGAAATGTTTTCCAGCTGTTCATAGGTAAGAGGGAACTTTTCAGGATTATTAGAGATAGTATTTTTAATGGGTGCAATAACCTCTTCTACTTACTTGATATGAGCATTTTCATGCATGGAGTTGTCATCACTTTTGTCTTGTTTCTTTTTCTTCTTTAATTTAAATTTTGTGGATTCATTTTTACTAGTTTGATTTTTGTCATTTTCTGTTTCTAATTGTGATGAACAATCTGAAGATAATGGTCTTTTTTGTAAAGTTGGGAAATTTTTTCTGTTAATAATAGGTTCTTCGGATATGTTAGGCATATCGACAGATCCGGATAGGTGATGTGATGATTGGGTTATAGGACATTTGTTTACTTCATTAGGAGCTTGTTCTTCAGTTAACTGCGGTGAAGTAGGGCACTGTCTGGCAAGATGCCCGGTTGATTTACACAGGAAGCAAGCCATATCATCAGTTGAGAGAAAGATTCTATAATTAGTTCCTTCATGAAATACGGCTGTTGTTTCAGGGAGTTTGTTTACATCTTCAGGGGCTATAAATACTTGTCTCCTAAAGCTCATGATATGGGAAAAGTTGGGTTAGGTATTCCAGCTTTAAGGAACGAAATTTTTGATTGAATTTCTATGTTTCTTTTGGAGAGTTCCCTTGCAATTACATCATGTGGTATTATGGGGCAGACATTTGAGATGATAACCCTTTTGAGTTTATTAATAAGGGGTCTTATGCTTACTACGAGATCTTTAATGTTTACCGTACTGTGATTTGCTGTTAGGTTTTCTGCCACTTATGCACTACTTAAAAACACACATATTCTACTGTTAGATATTCGTGAAACAAACCTTATGTCACTGGCGTTTTTAATGGTTACAAGTTTAGTAATGTAGTCTTTGAGAGTTAATTCGTCTTGGGACTCGAACACAACAGCTTGTTCTTTGCTGGGGAAGACATCGGTAGATGTAACGTTCGCGTAAGACATGTTTTCATCAGTTTCAGGTTGAACATTCGAAGAAACTGGGGTTATGTTTCCCCTGTACTCAGAAGAATTCATAGCGCCAACTTAACAGCTGCGGGAGCAGCTGGGTTAATACACGGAATTGTCTTAAAATAGTTCTAATCACTGACAGATTTCAACTCCCGGCATAGGATAAATAAACTTTTCACAAACAGACAGCACAGGGACGGAGACCGCAAGATGACCGTCCGGTTGCCAAGCTCGCTTCAAAACTCCATCTATTCATTATATATATATATATATATATATATATATATATATATATATATATATATATATTGTGACGGACCGGCGATTCGGTCCTGTTCTACAGTAAATTTGTAAAAGGGATCAGGTATTCGTTCTTGCGAATGGGCTCTGAGTGCATGCACCAACAATGAAATAATTACTTTTAATGTAAAAATCACAGAATGATTTATTCCCAGGAAAGATAATAGATATTACAAAATCATCGTTCCATTGGATGTGTAGAAGGTAAACAAAATAATGGTTAGCATTGATAACCTTCTCATGATACTGATAAACATGAACAATTTTCTTACTAACTACGTGAATATTGCTAATGAACACTTTCTTTCTGCTTTAACTTTACACTTCATACTGTAATTGGGAGCTCCCTTTGCATGCATTGATTTACAATCACCCCGTTATTTCAATACTTAAACTATTTACAGACAATGTGCACTCTTCCAAACACCTTTTCTATTCTTCACATCAAATTAGATTATTTATTATTACATGGCCAATTCCCTCAGCTAATATCCCTTCTCACAATCGTCTACCCCCTTTCCAAATCACGGGATTCTTTTACCGCCTAATAATGAGTTTCTTCTAGTAAGTCTTACTGGTTTTGCTGCGTCTGGAATTCCTTCGAGCTCACCAACTCCGAATGCGCCGGCGCGACGTGACGAGCCGGGGCCGTCTCGCCGCCACGTGGCCACGGCGCTTGTCCCCGCCGCCGATGCAAATCCCACGCAGTAGTCGTGCTTCGCCGGGCACGGCGATGTCCACTCGCCGCCAGATCCGCAGCCGTCCTTGTTTCCAATTCTTCCAAATTCGTTTGTTAAGCCCGCCGATGCTGTATCGCTATGTTCGTTTCACTCACGCTGCCTTTGTCGCACACGTGTCTATACACTCATCACTTTCCTCACCTCACGTCGTTTAATCTTTACTGTACATCACTTAACTCGAAATCACTTAATAGTTCTCGCTGTTTATCATTGTCCTACGCTTCAATTTCTGCTCGATGTCATCGAATTCCTATCAACTATATTTCATCGCCGCCATCATTAGCTTTTCCGCACTACCGTCCGTTACCTCTTCCGCACCGACTCTCCCTTCCGACTGCCGTCGTTCCCACGATCCACTCCTCAACTGTCGAAGTCTCGTACTTCGCGCTCGCCTCGTCTCGCCCACCGCGGACACCTCCGCTAGGCCGAGCCCGTCCGGACGGCCGTCTCCACCGCGCTGCCCAAACCATGCTGGCACCCGCACCTATGTTCAGAAACGCGGTGCGTTTCTGACATATATATATATATATATATATATATATATATATATATATTAGTCTTTAACAGACTTTAAACGTTACAATAAATTCCTAAATGTATTACAAAATATTTATAACGTTCGTAACCCCTTCTCCAATCACTTGTTTTCTTATTTTAACATTTATCAGTAATCGTTCATGATAGTAGGAACATTCGACTGTCTCATTCCTTATAAGGAAAATTAATTTATCACAGAATTCTTTTATTTATGAAACATTACATGGTTGCGACGTGTCGTTATTTATAAATATGTCCTGCTTCTATTTATTTATATTCGCCGTCTATTTTGGGCGCAGTTCTTTAGAATATCAATCAATTAAAGAAAACATCTTCCACTCATGCACCTTCACATATTTTCGTTCTTATTAACATACGAAATTAAAGTGTTTTTTTAGTCCTAATCCAATGTTTTGAATTTATTTTGGACGTGTCTGATTGTACCGTCAGAGTAGTCAGAATCCATGTTTTGTGCATCCTTGATATAGAAAAATCGACGACGGCAAAACATTTTCATTTCATTTCCTTTTTATTGACATTGCAAGTTACATACATCAGTACTATAGTACTTTTACATATGTATTTTTGGCGACTTAAATGAACATTAAAAAGTAACTTCATTCTTAAACTAACTACTCAGGATATGGGAGCTCGTGAAGCGCCTCTCCAACTCGATCTCCGTATTCAAGAAAGCTTGAATTGGGAACCTGTTTTTAATTCTTGTACGGGAATATGAGATTTGAGCGAGATTGAAATCGGATAGGTGCTAGTCTTAGTTGAGATCTTGGTAATTGCTAGATATCTTGGTAATGAATGGCATTATGTACGGAATATTAATTCATTGTGCAACTGTAGATTTGTAACAAACCACGGGGCTTCAGTAATTGTTCTGTGATATTTATTTTGAACGATTTGGATTTTGTTTAAATTGGTTCTTGAGGCATTTAACTAAATGGGACACACATAGGTCATAATAGGTCGGATAATCTGTTTGTATCCGACATGTATGGCTATTGCATTGTTTAGAGAGATTTGGTAATTAATGAGTGTGGTGGAAGTTTTAGTTGGAGTTTTTTTTTTTTTTTAATTGTTTTCCAATGAAGCTTCGTATCAAGATTTAGTTCTAAATATTTGATGTTCTGATTGGGTTTAGTACAAGGAATTAGTGAATTACTGATTTTGAGGGGGAGGGGTGAACATTTGTGTGAGTGTAAAGATTTTTGCGTTAGATTTTTTGATATTGAGTTTAGGGTTCCATTTTATGGACCAATTATCTATTTTGACAAGGTGCCGTTGTATCAAATTTTTTATGATCAGGGTATTTATGATTTAAATACTTGTATTTGAAATACGTATTTTAAATACATTTTTTTTTTTTTATAATAATGTATTTATAAAAGGATGTTTTAAATACTTCAAATACAGATGAAGATAACAAGGATAGTTTCTTTTTATTATTATTATTATTATTATTATTATTATTATTATTATTATTCCGCTAGTGAATGAACCCCATTGAAACAAAAATAAAAGTCTCTCTCAACTGTTGAATTTGAATTCTCTCTATTTTTAAATTACAAGAATCCAAATCATTAAAAATGCTGGACAATTATCCGACAGTAAAAAATACGTTTATTCCTTATAACTAGTCTTGACAATGCCCTTTGTGCCTATTTTATTTCTTTAAATGTATTTTTTGGCAACTTACCCCATTATCAATGTTTACTTCAGGAATGGGTTTTGCTAGATTTTTATACTGCCTAGAAATGCATATTTTAGAGATAATTCCCAATCGAGCGTTAAGAGCCTATACGTACCTATAATGAATTTTCCGCATTTAAAATATTTTTGTTCACTATATTTTGTTTTCTACAATCATTTTTTGAAAAATCACTGATGGATAAATTTTTATCAAAGAAGTAATAACCGCGTAAAATCTGCCAGGGCGATCTCCGATCGAGAAGCTGTATGCCCCCTGTGTTCTTGCTTGTAACGTGTTGAGCACGGACACAGATTGAGGGCACCGCTATGAGAATTTAACACCGAGCGCGTTACCTTATCTACTTCGCCGAAGCCAGTCAGGGCGCTCCAGCGAACAGAAAATTGCTGTCGTTCCGATCTTCGCAATAATTAATCTGTTGCTTATCAATTTTTTAAAAAAATATTTTTTCTCGTTCGACAATTGTCTCTCGAGGAGTTTGAAAATTGTACATTTTATATTGTAACGTTTTCGATATGGCCATCCAAAGGAGTATTTATTCCTACTCGTCAACATGGTCTAAGTTTCGAAGGTTTGTTTGGGCTTCAAGGTTGGTCTGAGGTGTAACGTTGAAAGTTAAGGTAGCGCTAGGAAGGGTGTAAAAACAAATTACCGTGGTCCCCCGTCTATAGGGAACCTTGATTTAATACGGGGGCCATGAAGCACGACGGCCAGATTAAAGATTGTGGATCAGGTGAAGATTAAAGATTTTGATAGAAATGGTCGGCTATTTTACTTATGTGTTCGTCTAGTGGCAATACATTTAGCTCGCGATGAATTTGGGAATTTGGAATAAACCATGATGCCTTGAGGGTCTTTCTTAGAAATGTATTTTGGAATGCAACTAACGGTTGGAGGTTACTGGATGCTACGCCACCCCATACTGGATATGCATAGGTTAGAGTCAGTTGAATAATTTATTTATACAGTACTATTCGGATTTCGATATTAGTGGCAAATAGAGAGTTAATTAGGGGAACATTTTTGACGTTTTGACTAAGGTAGTAGTTGCGTGGATGTGGTGCTTCCACGTTAGTCTTTTGTCAAATAATACTCCTAGGTACCTCACCGGTGAAGAGGTCCACGGGATGAGATTTCCCTAGATATTTAGTTTGGTGGGGGGAATTTTTCGGTCGGCGTAATGTGAATATCTTTGCTTGGGATTTAGAATGATTTAGCTTTATTATACATTTCCGAGTCCATTCAATATAATTGTTTAGACCATTTTGAATAGTTTCCTTCGCTATTATGGTATTGATATGAGAGGTGAAGAGTGCAATATCATCAGCATTTAAAGCAATGTTGCAGTCGCCTTGGATTGGAATGTCATGACTGATCAAATTGATCGTGCTTGAGCCGCGATCCCTGAAATTGAAAGGAAGGTAATTTATATGAATCCCTGAGACATTTTCAAGATTTACAAAAATTAGAACCAACATTTTTGATGAAACTTTGACCTCAAATAGTATAAACGACGCTTAAGAGACGGTGCAGGTCTCGTTCTCATTAAAATCCCTAATTCTTCGAAAATTCTAAAAATTCAAACTTTTTGGACGTTTTCTTACAATATTAATCATGGAGATATTTTTTCTTACTGAAACATGTTGGACTAGATTCAAATTTTTCGAAAATGTGAGTAATTTTGCGTCATTTTGCTTCAAATGACTTTGCTTGGAAATTTTTAAGTTTTAAACATTTTTTGGAAAACTGCTCTAAATTTTTTCTTTCAATCGTTCAATTTTTTTCTGTCTTCGTATGTATGAAAAACTGTAAACATAGTGGTGGTGGTGGTCCGATTTTCGGAGAACTCTCTGTATTTTCGAAAATTGCAAAAACCCATCGTTACACATTGTAATTTGAAATGCCAACACAATGGTTTCAAAATTCTTCGAATTCACAATTAAATTTCGAAGTCCCTAAACGTTACGTTAGAAAATACATACATTTAATGCATGCCCTTAAACTAGAACATTACATTAGAAGAATTACATTAGAACATACATGCACGTATGCCTTCGATTGCCTTCCTCCGTAAGAAGAGAAATCGTGCTGATGGGGAAAAACACAATTTTTGGCAGATAAACTCATATTACCGTATCCTGGTAACGAAATAGTAAATAAATTGTATTCCTGTATATAGTAAATTACTTTCTCTAACACATTGTGTAGTCACAATTTATGTTTTGTGGGTCGTTGATACTGAAAAATCAATTGACAGCGAAAGGTGTGACTGTTCGTTCGTTTGTCCGTCTGTGGTCAAAGCTAGCGCTTAAACTGTTCAGCTGATTTTCTGCAAATTGCAATAAATATATTATAAAAATGAATGCTATGATGTAACATATGTTAATATTCTTTTTAGCATTTTGTGTATAAAATTATACATCCTGCCATGAGATTTTAAATTAAACGAAAATTAAAATTCAAATTTTTTTTCCTTAAAATTTTTTGGGTTTTTTTTTTTTAATTGTTTTTTTTTGGTATTTTTCCTTAAAAAAATAAAATAAACGAGCAATTTTGCCGTTTAAAGCCGTTGCAACTACAGCTTCTGGGGGGCGGTGGGGGGCTTCACGGCCTTCACCCTCTCCCCGCAAATGTGCAAGCGCCACGAAGGCAACAGTTGCAAGGGTCGCTACAGGAAATTTCGTACATTTAATTTAAAATCACTGTCAGAAAGTATAATTTTATACTCACAATACTATCAACACATTAACATAGGTTACGTCAATATATTCGTCTATTTAAGATATATCTACTACTAGTGAAAAATACATGTTCCATTTAAAAAATCCAAAATGATTAAATTTCTCGAAACCTAAAAATATTTCGAACAATACCTCTACATCACATTACTTGCCTCATGATTTTGCATTGTTGAGCGAAAACTATTCTTCGATATCTGGAATCGTTCAGATGTTATTGGAGTGGCCCATAATTGGTGGGGCTCGCTATATATCTGAATCTATCGTTTGGAAATTAAAATCCATTCGATATGTTTTCACCAGATAACTTTTTAATAGTATAATGTTTCAAAGTTGTCATAATATTTTGTGTATTAGATATTTTCATCAAAATATCCCATTTTTCTCGTTTTTTGTGTTTACCGTATTATTAATTAGAATTAATTAGAACGCATTTTTCGATTTTAATTCATATCATTTTACTTTCTCGCTACCGCTTACTGAGTAGAGAGAAAGTTATGTAATATTGCAGGAAAAGCGGCGAAGTTTCGGCAGAAAAACTCTTATGCTTGGCCCTAGTTCGAAAAAGTGGATAAATCTTGTTGCTAAATTTAGGGAAGAAAGTCCTCTAATTCGCGAGGTAGTAAGCTGTTTTGTAAGTCCTTGAAACTGAAAAGCTATTGACGAAAAGAGATCTAACCGCCTGTCCGTTCGTTCAATTTTCGAAAATTGAAAAAAGAAAACTTCGGTACAGCTACAACTGTGAAGAAAGAATTTTTATTCTTAATAAAATGTATTTTCCAAAAAAATTTCATATGATGTCACATTCAATTTTTCTAAAAAAATAAGTATTTTTTGTGTAATTTGGCGTCCAACATAGTCACGCGTTTGGAATTTCTCGCGCTTCGTGAACGTAATTTAAGAATACTTGGAGGCAATTCAGTAAGAATTTGTATACATTTTCATATTCCTTTGTCCGTTTTTCAGTTTTGTTATACATTTACAAATTAATCTTTTGATAATTACTTAAAACGTATTCGATAATCCATATTTTTGTCCGTGTTTTTTTTTAATTTTTTTTACAATCAATATGCAATCCTCAATTTTCCATTTAATTAATATGAAAGAAAAATTACTAGCCTTTAGGATATAACAGATTGGAATGTTACAATGGCATTCCGCCCCGCGAGACGGCATTACGCAATTTACAGAATCACGGCAGGGAAAAACCTGCAACAGTTTTGTGGAAATTTGGATTATGTTTCGTATCTTCAAATATTCGATCAGCTTCCCTTGCCCTCAACAGGAGAAGCGCTGCGTGACTTTTGACTGTCATATTGAAAATATCTGTTAAACACGAGTCGCAAAATATCAAAATTACTCAGAAAATGCTCATGACAATGTATATCATTGGATTTGTCATTTTATGCTTGTCACGAGAGACTAAAAAATATGTATATTTTCATTTGAAAAAAAGAAAATAAAGTTACTTCAATATCTAGTACAAGTGATAAAATTGAAATGAATATATGTATCAATTATTCCCATTCACTCGTGAACATCCATGAAAACCGCAATTCAACTTCAACCGATCAAAAACCGCAGGAGCTGGTAATGTTACGTGAGACATCCTTATGCATTACATCCTTATGTATGAACCATACTTACGGATATGCAAGTTATTAATTAAATGTTTTTCCTGCAGTAAATTTATTCATTAAGTTATTCTTGATGAGAGGATTTGAGAGACCCCGCAGACTAATGGCCGATTTCACCAACGCTTGTTAACACACAAACGTCATATTAAGATCAGTTAATGGTCCTTTAGAGAAAAGCTGCCTTTTACCAAACTATCACACTCTGTACACTTGTGTTAAAGTACCAGGAACATTTAACGCCTGAATAGGCAGAAATCCGAACATGCCAGAAAACAGAGAAAACTCTATACGTGAAGTTTTAAATGGAAACTTTGTTTTATTTATAACCTATGTTTTATTCCAGATTGAGCCTTTACATTTTACTGTAGATTCCTATCATGGAGATATTGTAACTTTGGTCCATTTCTATTATTTTGGATAACTAGAGCTGGCAATTGGATACAGTCCAGCCTCACTTCTCAACAAATATGTGACAACACCATGATTTCGTAAATGTTGGGGCGTTAGTTCAGCGCAAAGTAGAATTGCATTGTTTTTATAATGTGAGGGATGATGATAATAATAATAATAATAATAATAATAAAATTTAGAAAAGTGGGAGATTATCAACATTTGAAAAACTAGATATTTTTGTTCCCGAGTTATAGAAAAACTATTTGCAACGATAAACGAACTGCAGATTTGATTTACTGCATTGCTAACAATATAATAACTCACTCTCAGCTCTACTGCTACCATTACAAGCAAAATGAGACCACAACAAAACGTGCGCATAGTGAAGTTACATTTTTGTCCAGAAGCAAAACAAGGCAGGCACGATTTTGGATGTACACCTAATTAGCCCGAAAGAACTTTTCATATCTTGTGAAATTATTGAAAGGATTTGTGATCGAAAAGCCGTTCTTCTTCACTTAGACGAAAATATTTCAAGGAAAGGTATTACGACAGGAACGAAAGTGCGTCAATTCAAGAAAGCAAATGTAGAGGGACTTCATAACTTTCTTAGAGAACAATACAACAGCTTTCTGAGAACAGAAGGAGGTATGGAAAAATATGATGCGCGTTTAAAGATATTATAGACAAAGCTTTGCAAAGGTTCGTACCATGCAAAATTCTAAAAAAATAGTCCGGATCCAGAATATTACAATTCAAAAATTAGGCGAATGAAGATAACGAGAAATGCATTTAAAAGCAGAAAACGCCGTACCGAGAATATGAATATTTTTTGAAATTGTTCAAAACAATTAGAGCAGAAAAGAAAATTGCTCATGAGGCGTATTTAAAGAATATTCTATACTAAAAGGGAAATAACTGGCAGGATTTTACAAATATGTTCGTAGAAGAAAGGGAAACAAAGAGGATATCCCAGTTGTTCGTGAACATGGAAACACACTCATCACAGGCGATCGGGCAAAAGCTAACGCAATTAATAAGTATTTCAGTTCGGTTTTCAAAAGCGATACGAACCATCCACTAATTCAAAGTTCTTCGGTTACAAATCAGTTTAATATTGAAGTGAACGTTCTACGGAATAAAGTAAAATCTATGCAAAATGGTAAGTCAAGGGGTCCAGACGACATTTCTACGGACATAATTAAACTAGGAGGAGAGGCAATATTACAGTACTTAATTAGAATATTTCACGTGTCCTTGAACAATTCAAAACTACCTGAAGATTGGAAATTAGCTTTTGTAGTACCAATCTTTAAAAGTGGGGACAAAACTGAACTAAGTAATTATACGCCGGTAAGTCTCACGTCAGTGGTCTGCAAGCGTATGGAGCATCTAGTTGCGAGTTACATTAAGCAAGAATGGGAAATCCAAAATGGCTCATCGGGAAATCAAAAATGGAAATCATGGCCAACACGGATTTTATTCATGCAAAATTCAGGTAGTCACACTGTTTCAGGATCTAGCAGATGAAATTGACGCGGGCGGGAGAGTGGACGCAGTAGTTATAGATTTTGCCAAAGCATTCGATGTTGTTCCACACGATCGACTTGTTCTGAAATTAATGAATTCAGGCATCGATCCCAGGGTGGTGGCGTGGATTAGCGAGTTTCTGTGAGATAGGAAACAGAGTCCGAATTGGGCAAGAGTTCTCTTCCGTGCAAGCGTTACGTCAGGAATACCGCAAGGGAGTGTAATTGGACCTCTTCTATTTCTACGTTTGTTAATGATTTGCCAGCGCAATTAATTTCAAATGTTCGGCTATTTGCAGACGATTGCATAATATATCGCATGATAATTCGAAAGACGATGAAAATATGCTGCAACGGGATCTTGATGCGTTATATTACTGGGCGGAAAATAATGGCATGACCATAAATAGCTGTAAAAGCAACTTTTGGCAGAGGTCATAATTACAGCGAAACAAATTACCATTACCAAATTACCAAAGTCACGTAGATTTTGTTGTAGGGAAAGCGTGGAGATCTCATTTTGTAATGCGCATTTAAAAAAGAGTACAGTAAACGGGAAGGAAATTGCTTATTTATCGCTTGTTCGTCCGATAATGAAATATAGAGCAATTTGTTGGGATCCGCACAAAATCATGCAGTTAAGAATTTGGAAAGGATTCAGCATAGAGAAGCTAAATTAACTTTCAGGGACAAGAAAACGGCAGGGTGGATTCACTCGAAAACAGGGGAACATTGGCAAGACTTTGTGCATTGTATAAAGCTTATAGCGGTCAACCAGCTTGGAAAGAAATTAAACGGCGGCTAAATATTCCTAAGTACACAATTAGAGGGGATCACAGGCACAAAATAAATTTAAGACCGCAGAGAACGGATGTCGCGAAATTCTCTTTCACAAATCGAGCGAAAAGGGATTGGAATATATTGCCTGCAAAAACTTTTGAACCTTCGAAGTGTTCAACAATTTAAGAAATTAATTTAGGGTATTTTTAAGTTTATGAGGTAGTTAACTAAGAATATTAAGTTAAACAGTGAAGTGAGATGTCGTTAAGTGTAAAGCAGAAAAATAATGAAGGAAATGTTTTTAATGTTATAGCGGAGTGAAGTGAAGTGAAGGATAATGCAGTGCGTTCTTTCTTGTATAAAGACTCAGTGCGGCTTTAGATGATAGATGTTTCTTTTCTTTTTCATGAAATTTAATGTTTTAAGAACCATAAGTTTTTATATTATTATTATTATTATTATTATTATTATTATCATTTTAGAATTATTATTACCATTAGGATCATTACAAGTGTTGGAAGAGCATCTTTCCGCGGTTGTAAGTCATTACAGAAACATCATCATTATGGGCGACTTCAATTGCAACTTAGTAAATACAGACAACCATACTGTACGTAACTTCGTGAAAACTTTTGAATCCTTGAACTTGCATATTCTCAAATTAAATCCAACGCATTATTCCTCACATAGTGAAGCTGGATTGATCATATCATTGTTTCGGCCCAATAAGGCATCAATTTCGGTCAGATCCCGGTTCCAGGATTATCGAGGCAGATTTGTTGTATTTGTCATTTTCAATGAACTGTCCTAAGTACAAGCCAAAATTATTTCGTACCGTGACTACAAATCTTTAAATGCAGTTAATTTTCTTTCCGACAGCATCCGTGCGCCATGGCAATTAGTGTACCAACAAACTTCTATTCACGACAAAGTTCATGTATTAAATAATATTGTAAGTGATTTATTCGCTAAACATGCTCCGCTAAAAACATCCCGAGTTACGCGTCCCCCAGCACCATGGTTAAATGATGAAATTCGGGCCTGCATGAGCATCGTGACTTAGTTCAGAAGTTACCGACGAGAAAACGACCATTCTCAAACTTGAATACACAAAATTGCGTAATACAGTTAACCAAAAAATACGAAATGCTAAACTGCGATACTACAACGCATTGTTTAAAGCACTAACTGATTCAAAACAAATCTGGAATAGTCTTAGAAATCTTGGAGTGGGCAAGGACAGATCAACAACTTCAGTCATAGACATACCCTTGGATAAATTGAACATGCATTTCTTAAATGCGGCTCCTTCATTTGACCCAGTGCTTAAAACAAAAGCGTTATCAGAGTACACGAACATCAATACAGATGAACTCAGAGACCAACTGTACTTTAAATGTGTCGACAATTCAGAGGTTCGTAAAGTTTTGAGGAGTTTAAAATCAAACGCAAACGGTTCGACGGAATTAATGCTAGACAGTGAAAATTATCGCAGATGTAGCTCTTCCAGTTATTACTCATTATTAATTACTCACTAACAACGTCTTCTTTCCACAGGCATGGAAATTAGCTAAAGTTCGTCCTCTTCCGAAGTCCCAAAGTCTTTCCTCTCCTAACGATTTCCGGCCTATAAGTATTCTGCCGACACTATCAAAAATCCTCGAAAAAGTTGTTCATAAGCAAATCTACTCACACTTAACAGAGTATGGATTATTAAATCCGTACCAGTCAGGTTTCATGCCATGTAGAAGTACACAAACTGCATTACTTGAAGTTACCGAAGATTTGAAAAGCCCTGGATGATGGGAATTACAGTATTAACGCTACTAGATTTCAGTAAAGCCTTTGATTTTTTCGATCATGATCTCCTACTCGCTAAATGCAGAAACTTAAAATTTTCATTAGCCACGACGCGGTGGATAGAAGATTACCAAAGAACCGTCGCAATTTGTTAGTGTCGGGAGGATTCCTCACTTACCGAAACAATGACAAAGGTGTCCCCAGGGATCCATCCTCGGACCATTGTTTTTCTAATATACGTTAATGACTTGCCTAATTCCTTCAGTTTCTGTAAACATCATATGTACGCTGATGATTTACAAATTTATATCAGCGGAAGACCCTCTGAACTGAAACAATTAGTGGATAATACCAATAAGGACTTGGAAACCTTGCGGCAGTGGACTAAACTAAACGGCCTTTCCTTGAATCCTGCTAAATCACAGACTATGGTAATTTGTTCGAAAACGTTCAATCACGAGCTGATAATCTATGCACAGAAAGTGTTATTCTGGATCAAACCATCATACCTTATTGTTCCGAAGTCAAAAACTTAGGAATAATTCTAATAATAACCTCAGTGGGATTCTCATGTAAATAAAGTTACAAAGTTAGTCTATTCACGAATTAGTTCTCTTAGGATTGTTGAAGTTTTACCAGTCAATATAAAAAATTGCAATAGAATCCTTGTCTTTCCGCACTTCGACTATTGTGACGTTGTGTACAACGATTTAAGTTCAGCACTTGCCACACGGTTACAAAGAGCTCAAAACGCGTGTATTCGCTTTATTTACAGTTTAAAAATATGACCACATATCGAACATTTTTGAATGTAATAAAATCTTGCGGTTAAGCGACAGGCGGATGCTGCATTGTCTTTCCTTCTATTCAAATTACTAAAAACACAACATCTCCGCATTTAACAAATCGTTTCAGGCCTCTTGTATCCGCTAGACTCGACAAATCATTATTATTACAAATACCTAAACATAATTCTAATTATTATAACAAATCATTTACCGTAAAATAACGAGAGCTTGAACAACCTCCCAAAGAACGTCAAATACAGTCTTTCTGCCAATTCTTTTAGAACAATTAAAGCTCTATTTTTATCCAAGTGTATAAGTTCCACTAGTAGAATTTTTCCATTCTGTTTACAAAACTCAAACTTACTCTGTACTGATTCTAATGTGATATCATTTCAACTTTATTGATTAAAATTACTTTATATAGATGTATTAGTAATTAATTTTTCTTTTACTGTCACTTTTAAAATTTTGTTTGATTTCTTAGTAAAGGGTGCTCAAGTCTGCTTTTATTGGATAATGAGCTAAATTATATGACAATCAAAATAATATTAAATACTAACAATATTTGAACACATGTGAAGTAATTATTTATTTATATTTAATGATAAATATAATAATATTAAATTATAATTATTTATATTATACATGTGAAGTAATTATTTGGCATCTAAACAAACACCTATATTGATTTGAGAGAAATCATTAACTTTGAAGGCCTTTACAAAAAATATATTTTTAATTTAATTTCTATTTAACGGTTTTGATTCAGTCACTTGAACTCTCACTACCAAGAAATTAACGGTTGTTTTAATTATTATAAATTGTGTAATGTTTATCTGTTATTCACTTATTGTCGTGTTAATTGTATTTCTTTTGTCTGTGATATCTGTAAACTTCAAATTTTATTTCCAGCTTAACAATTTATATTATAATTTTATGCAATTGAAACTGATATGAAACTGAAAATATTGTAATCTTTGTTTTCAATCTGATTATGTTCTCGCACTTTGCAGCCTCTGTGTCACTTCTTATCATTACGCAATTTTTATTCTATTGTATAGGTTTGTTATTTAATTTCACTACCTTTGTATTACCATTGTTTTCTAATTAATGTATATACTCTTATATTTTCAATTATTGTCAATTCCCTCGGCCTTCAGCCGCCATCCTGATTGAGGTTTTCTGGGTTTACTCAATCGCTTAAGGCGTATGCCGGGATGGTCCTAGTTTTGCCTCCCAGATATAAATGTAAATATGCCCTCCTCCATCTTCTTCATAGTATAAGAAATAATGTAAATATTTATGTGGTTAGGCGGAAGAGCAGGCCTAATGGCCTGAGTCTCGCCACTAATAAAGACAATTTTATTATTATTATTATTATTATTATATTATTATAAAAATTATTTGCATGACATCTGATATCTTATTTATGTAATTAACTGCCACCGGGTTACACCCAATTGCAGTTTAAATAAATTTATCTTTATCTTAACGAGCCATCTCAGTATTTGATCAATGGATCTGGGAAACTGGACAAAATCCTGATCGAGATGGGGTCATTGACCCGGAAGCTGAAGTACATTACTTATTACAGGTATATTAGTGTTTTTAAGAAATTATACAATACAAATGTAAACTAATCCAGTATGTCTCATTGTTTTGGTAAAATAAAGATTTTTTTTGTTGATCAGTAGTCTCTAATTGTATAGAAAGAGTTATGCAGCAGAAAAGATTGTACTTTTAACTTAAATTTGTATTCACCACAGTGTATTCAATTAACTGCCTTCCATGTGCGAGTATTTAGGCATTTTTGCATCCATGAAAGTTAATGCGGATTCGGTTGTATGTGGATTCGGTAGTGTAACGGTTGGCTAATGCGCCCAAGGTACTGGGCTGTTGTATACCAGTGTGCAAGTTCAAACCAGATCGATGCCGTGCATTTTTAAGAGCGAAAAATTCTTCGTACGCCTTCCTTGGGAGAGGAAGTGAAGACGGCTGTCCTATGTAGTAGATTTACTGCACGTAAAAGATCCTGAAGCCTAAAAGAAGCCTCTGAGCAACATTCAAATCCCCTGTTTCGTCGTCCAAGACAATAACTCTTATCTGCTAGATGGTGAAAGGAGCGTAGCGAAATTTGCGTGGTCAGACGGAAGAGCGGGTCTGATGGCCTGTCTTGCGACGTACAATAAGGCACTAACTAAACTAACTAGTTAACTGATGATTAACTAAGCGAAGACGAGGAAACGTTGGCGAGACAGTGACATAAACAAATAATTTTTTTCTGTCTGTATTTCTTCAATACACTATAATATTTTTAGTCTTCGATTTTATTACATAATAATATTTAATACATAATACATAGTGCAACGTTTCGGAAATTATTTGTTTCCATCATGAGGTTTGATTGAAAAAAAGTAAAATTATTATTTTAACAATGGTCAGTTTTAAACAGAAGAATATGTTGTTCATGTACACAAGTCACACTAAACCGCATCTTGATAAACACTCTATGAAAGGGAGTAGTCAGAGAGGGACATTACACAATTACAATAAGTTAGACAGAAAGATGTTAATAGTAAGAGAAATATCCTAGTTTTAAGAAAAATACTTAATAATCCATCATATAAAGTAGTAAATTTATCTGTGTATTCAAACAAGATGTTTTGCTATATAACATTTCCAATATTAATCAAGAATATAAGAATTTTTCGTTGGCTAAAATTTGTATATCCTGGAAATTTACGTTATGGGAAGTTGTAACTCTATGTCGTATTAGAGAATTTTGTCTACATGCTAGGTTTTTTATGTTTCTTTTGTGTTCAATTATTCTTGTCCTCACGTTTAAGTTGCAGAGACGTACCTTAACAGAGACGTTAATTTTAAGAGCTGTTTCGAATCGTCTGTCAGATGTTTGTTGGTGCAAGCGGCCATGGAACTTGCACGTGTTGCGCAGAGCGGGAGTCGCTGTTGGCGGCGGCGTGGGAGGGGCAGCCCGTGAGCGGCCGCCGCTCCTTCCGGGCCGGCGAGGACGGCGACTGCGAGGGCGGCGACGACTGCGCCGCCAAAGAGAGCATCCAGGACACCATCCGGCGCATCCTGCGCGAGGGGTTGGAGTCGCAGGGCATCCCGCCGCTCGACCCGCTCACCATCGCCCAGCTGCCCGGATCAACCTGCTGCTCACCGACGTGCTCGAGTGAGTCGCGCGGGCGGCCGCCACCGCCTGCCCCTCTAGACACCCAGGAGCAAGCGGCAGCGCGGGCGGGTGCCTCTCCTTTGGTATCTCAGACGCACAGCATAAAATATCTCCCAAGGAATTAGAAACTCACGTCGGGTGAGGGGGCTTCTGATGCCAATGCAGCGCCTTTGACCGGGAGGTCCTAGGATGCAAGTCCCGACGGCGGCAGGATTTTCGACATGTTGATAGCTAGGACGGATTCAGCTGCGTCTGCAGAATTCTAGCGGCCGTCTGCTCTGATCGGTAGTTTTCTGTGGTTTCTCCGTTCAACACCGGGCGAATGCCGGAGCAGTATCCTAACAAATGAGCCATGAACCGCGCGCGATCTCGCAGCATAGTTGGCCGTCGCTCGTGTGTGCATTCTAAATTTCCATTTCCGCCTTAGTCCAATCCTATCGTGGTATCTTCTTCTTTTCCACGCTTGCTGTTCCACTGACACAACATATCTGCCACCAACAATTTATACTATTGCTATGTTTTACTATCGGAGAACTTTCAATGACCATCCGATCGTCATCGAGTTGGAATCTGTTCTCCCTATCTGTTTACAGCACGCGCTCGTCGTCTGCCACACACGATGTGCAGCACAGTACCTAATTCCGTTTCTCTTTAGTTCTATTAAGCAGATCACCCCTTCCTCGCACGCATCCTCATTTATAATTGGCTAATAACGCCCGAGCATTTTATTTAGTTATTCCTTGTCTCTCGACCGGTGAATTGTTTTAGTATATTAACTAAGTACCTACAGAAATTACTCACGTGTCCATTTGGTATTCTATTTGCCACTAATTATACTATTTTCCCCTTTATTAATCACATTGCCTTCCCTGACATTTTCATTGTTTATCACTCAGCGTATAATTTCTTTATATTTCCCCATTGTTAAAGTTTACACGAAATTTGTTTAACCTGTGATACATCGTCACAATTCCCGTTGTTCATTGACTCACTGCGTACATTCGATAGTATACTGTAATATTGGTTTTATGTGTTACATAGGTTACATGCCACCCTGTCTGACGTGTCCTTCGAGGGCCTCTCTGGATTTAGGGACGACGTGAATGTGGAAAACCCGAAAGTTAGTATCGTCCCTCCATCAGTCACCATCGTGGTGGGATTCGATGTGCTGTTTCCTCGTCTGCACCTGCTCACCCAGTACGCGGCTTCTGGTTACGCAGAAGCCGGATTGGACATTCGAGGGGAAGGTCCAATTAAGTACGTGCTGAGTAATTCTAACTTTCAAACAAAAATTTGTGGATAAGTGTTATTGCCATGGTTGAGACAGAATCATGTCTGTTGGCGCATATGGACAAAGGTCACGTTTTGTTAGGGTTTGCGTTTGGTAGTTGCCAATAATGTGCATCTACAACAACAGAATTTTAGAGCTGAGACATTCGATACCTCGTATCTTTCAAATGTTGAAAAGAAATTTAATTGAAGTTTCTAATGTGTGGAGGGAGGCAATACTAAATATTTACACACAGTAAGGTGAGAATTTGGCTGACATATACTTTTCGTTAGATGTTTATAATAATAATTATATACGTAGCATATATGAAATTGTTCGAGATTAGAACAGTTCAAAAAATGAGGAGGGCTCAGAATTTTAAAAAAAGTAGAAATTGTTTTATTTCTAGTGTTACGGCACCTGTTTCAACATTTTTTCTTCAGAGAGATGTTTCGCTAGATTGTACTCAACGAGCAGTATGGGTATCTTTAGTATATAATAATATAATAAATTTTATCAATATTATTTTATGAATTATTTAAATTTCAAGAAATTCGTGAAAAATTTAAGTTGATTCTTATAGGTTGATATCTTCATTAAAAAGAGTCTTCCTGCCCCTTTAATTAAAACTATCAGTATAATTTAATAATTACTGTTCATAATTATTATATTTAAAATAATAATAATAATAATAATAATAATAATAATAACCTAATTCAATAATTTCTAGTGTAAGTATTAGTAATTGATAGTGCAAATACGCAGCAAGTTCGAAAGCACCAGCGCAATCTTTCTGTAGGTTGCATAGATTACAAAAACCTCTCTGATACGGTACCTCACTCATTGCTTGTAAGTGTCCTCGACTTGTATAAAATCGATCGGTCACTGATAGGTTTCTTGAGGAACTACATGTCATAATTGGAAACTCATTTGCAGATTAAGAAGGGAACCTGCTGTTACATGACGAAATATATAACAATTCGAAGTGGAATCTTTCAAGGCCGCAATGTATATGTAATCCCGCTATGATTTTGTACAGCACTCATTCTTTTGAGCAGAAAGCTCAATCAGGATTCAGATACTTTCTGAAGAACTCTGATGTTCTTATCACCAGCTCTACACGGATGATCTCGATGCTTCTAATATAGACCGCTTACAAAACTAGTTTGAACTTGTCAAGAGTTTTAGAGATGCAGTTTGTTTGGAGTTTGGGATTGACAAGTGCGCTACCCTTCATGTTGTTGGCAGGGATGTCCAAAACAGTACAAAATATGCAAATATCTGATGACACAATTATTAAAAATCTCGGCACTGAAGACTCCTACAAATATCTGGGAATGCTACAGTTGTTGCGATTTTTCGATTTAGACTTTAAGAACAAGATTGTACAGAATGTGCTATCTGCAAAAATTGGATAAATTCTAGAAACAAAGTATCTACTATTAATTCATGGGCTATTCCCACGCCAACGTACAGGTTTGGTGTAATAAAATAGACAGAATTATCCTTACAGAATTTTGACAGGAAATTAAGAATTACGCTTATAAGGCATCGTCTTCACCACCTTCAGACTTCAGTGCATAGGCTGTTATTACCTCGAGGTAGTGCAGGAAGAGGACTCCTGAACTTGGAGGCACAATAGCGACAGGAAGAAGAAAAGCAACGTCGCTATATTCTGTCCATTAACTCTACTGTTCACAAACCTATATGTGATCAAGATAAATAGATGTCCCAATTATGTGTGGCACAACTAAGCAAAGATTTTGACTACCTAAAGCATCAAGACCGCGTGAATGTCTAGCAAAAAAAGAAATTTCATGGTAGATTTTTGCAACTTAAACTTCGGAGAACATTGATGTGTAAAGCTCAGTGGGAACCGGGGCCATTTCGGTGAGACCCAATTTATTTTCTCAATTCAAGAACAAGTTGTCAAAACCAGGGCATATAAAAATCATTATGGATTGATAGTCGATATTGCTTAGTAAATATACCAACGAGTCAATCCAACATATTTGCTATGAATGCCCAGTATTAGCTCAAACAGAATACCTTAAGAGACACTACTGTGTTGCTAATGTAATTCACCAAGCCTTTGCCAAGAGATACAATCTAGTAGAGAGTGAGCAACCGTATTAAAAGTGCAAACCAGCAATTTTCGTGCTCGAATTCTGTGGGGTAGTATAATGATCACTGATGGAACAGTAGAAGCAAATAAACTGGATCAAAATGTTCCATTCCCGGCTTTTCTATCTACCAATCCGACAGACCCTCCAACAAAGGCTCCGGCGGTGTCGCCATCCTGATAGAAAAATCCATTAACTACTATCCACTTCCCCCATTCATCACCCCAGGGCTTGAAAACTCAGCAATTGCTTTCCCCCAGCGTTCAAGCCCACCCTAGACCATAATCGCCATATATAAACCGCCCAATATCCCGATTAACCCCACCCATATAAAACTGTTATTCGCAGCGCCCACCTCTACCATAGCCGTAGGTGAACGGAACTCCAAACACCAATTGTGGGGCTGCCGCTCAACTACTCCAAATGGAGCCAAACGTCTTAATTTCTGCAACGCAAACAACATTAATATTACCGCCCCCGCTGAACCCACGCCTTTCCCTTACAACTCCCGAATACCCCCCGAAATTCTGGACATAATACTCACCAAACGCATTCACAACCGAATTTTCCATCAATCCATTCCCGAATCCAACTCCGATCACACACGAGTCCTCATTTCCTTCAAAGATTCGCCGGTACTCACTCCTAAACCAACGAGATTATTCCATGGACCATCGCCGGTCCATGGAATCTTCTTCTTCCAAAACTACTTCAACACCCACCTCCCCACCCCTTGCTTTTTCAATCATCCAACCGAAATTGATACAGCCATCAACACCCAAACACCAACCATTATAGCAGCGGCGTTCAAAGCTTCAATCGCCTCTCACTCGTCCCCCAAACTTACCCACTCCCTGGTTCTCCCCACTCATATCCACCTCTACAGGCCAAACGCCGCCGTACCAGACGGAATTAACAGCTCTTAAGATTACCCTATCTGAAAACCATCCTCAACCACCTTACCCACAAAGTTCACGTAGCTATGGTCAATAACAAAAACCCCAATTCCAATCCTAAACTAGCGCCCAATGAACCTAACCTATGCAGAACAACGAGAATCCTAACTCACTCCTCCCCCATAATGCCTGCCCTATCCTCGAACTCAAACACTGCTGTCTCTGACCTATCAAAGGCGAATCTCCTTGCCAACCATTTCACCTCCTCCTTCACCCCTCACCCATTCAACAAGCCAGCCTTTAACTCCAACATCAAAGCCTTTATCAGACTTCCCCTCTCGCTAGCCCCAGAGCCCATCACATGTATAAGCCCATTAAACATCGCCTTCATCCTCACATCTCTCAAAAATAAAAAATCATTCGGCCACGACCTCATTTCTAACAACATCCTAAAACACCACGTAGACTCATCGCATATCTAACCGCTATTTTCAATGACTGTCTCCGTCTAAAGTATTTTCCTACAGCCTGGAAACATTCCATCATAATTCCGATCCTCAAACCCAACTAACTTGCGCACAACTCAGCGTATTATCGCCCAATTTGCCTCTTATCGGCCCTTGGAAAATATTCAAAAATCTAATTCTCTCCAGGCTCAACGACTTTGCTAATCAAACAAAAATCATGCCAGACCAATTCCGCTCACTCTGCTCAACATCCCATCAACTTCTTCTACTGGTAGAATCCATAGCCCTAGGATTTGAAAGGAAGCTATTCACCAATGACGTTTTCCTCGACTACTCCTCGACTATTCCTCGACTACTCCGACAGCTTGGTACGAAGGCCTGCTATATAAATTACGCCTCATAGTAACTCCCGACTACCTATTCAACATTATCAAAGACTTCCTCCACAACTTATCCTTTGCCGTCAAAGTAAAGAACTCACTCTCCATTATCGACGACCGTTCCATATTCACCCACGATATCCTCAGTCTCCCATCCACCGAAACGGCCCTGTATGCAGATGACACAATTTTATTCACATCCAATCATTCTCACGGATGCCTATTCTTCCCTCAAAAGTTCTAAAGATTTCATTGGTCTTCTAACTAGCAACAACTTTAATCTAAAGATGTAACCTTCACTAAAACGCATTCCGCCTGCTTCCTATACATATCATCTACTCTCAAAATGGGAAAGTGCAATCTATTTTACTTGAGTCTTCTAGACACGCGTCTAATCTGGAAAGCCATATACGCTCAGTATTTCACCCTATTCCTCCTTCGTCAACTCTATCATCTTAATTGAAAGTCATCCTTAACCTAAAAAAACATGTTATATAAATCGCTATTCTGCCTGCAATACGTACGCTGTACGATCTGGGAGGTGCACTCACAATAAGCACATCAAACCCTACAAAATAAAGTCTCGCACTGTTAATGTCCCATGGTCATATCTACTGTCAAATTCAATATTGAAATTCTACAGTCCTGCAATGCTGCCTTTTCCGAAAGATTCACAATAAGCTCCATAACCTTCGTCAACCTATTTCTACTAGGAAAACATCATCCTCATCTCAACGCATCCTCCAGATTCCCAAGATAACCGTTCTCCGTAACTCCTGCCTTTGTCCATCATTACCTTTTCACTCTTCACTAAAACCATATCCAAGCACTTAACTGAGCTTCCTGAGGGTCAGAGGGTCATCCTCCTATTTGTCGTATATGAATACATTGTATAACCAAACAATTCTGTAAAGTGTCAATGTACGCTGTATCAGAAAAGTGTCGAATAAACAAAATAGACCAGATATTGTTCCGTTTGATAAAATATATAAAACACCATTGCTGTTGCGGTCCGTACAGATGACACGCATGTACCAACTGCTGCTGAGAATAAGAGGAAATACCAACCACTGACTGTTGAATTAAAAGACATGTATGGATTGCGCGCAGTGGAAGTGCTTCCAGTATTGGTGTCAGCGAATGCATTGGTCAACAAGGAATGGCAAAGTGACCATGAAAAATTAAAGCTAGCTGAGAAGCAACTGTGGACCATTCAGAAAGCTGCATTATTCGGAGCAGCAAATATAATCCGTAAATTCTTATCCTGAATTCACGGATATGAAACAAAACAACAAAACAACCATGTTCTTGTTCCACTTTCCGTGCAAACCATTGTTGCCTTGGGTTATTCTGAGAACACCGATATCAGAGGAGATAAATAATAAAAATAATAATAATAATAATAATAATAATAATAATAATAATCAATTAATATAAATTAAAGTGTCTAATGATATTTTTGTTTGTTTTTTACTAAACATTGTATTGTCACGTAAAATTGAATCAGTCACGTGAAAAGTTATTTAACGATATGCTTATAAAATATTGTTGAACTTAAAATCGAAGTCAATAAGTTTAACACTTCTGTTTGTTTGTTTTAACTATTTTATTCTGGTGGTAGCGAGTTCTTCCGCGTGCCGCAGAACTCCAATCCTGGTTTTAACTCTCTGACAATTAAAAGTGAAAATAAACATACCGGTTAAAATATTTTGGATTGGTGAAACTAATATTAGTTGTTCACTGATGTTAATCACGAAAACTTTACTGTACACACAAAACTTTGCACGATCACTAATTTTTAGTTCAGCTATTAAATATTATACAATCCAATATTTCTGCAATTGATGTTTATCCATTAACATGATACAAATATCCTGCAATTAAATATTTCTGCAATTGATGGTTTCTGCAATTATATATTTAAGTCTATTCTGTTTATACCATAAACATTTAAATTAATGAAAGCAAAAATATAAATCTTATAATTTATCGAAAAAAATTCTAATAAAACTTCTTTTTCAGCATAGATATTTTCAGATTCAGAGTAAAAGGAAACGTGTCTGTCCGTGGAAGTATAACTTCTATGAAAGTGGAGCCGTGTGATATTAACCTGAGTTCAAGAAGTATGAATGTAAGTTATAAATTGTTAAATATATAAATGATGAGTATTCAGAGGATACACCAGAAGTCTCATAAAAAAAAGGGCCACTTCCTAAAAATGAACCACTTCTAAACGGTTCACGATATGGAAATGTAGTTTACTCTCTCAACAAAGCAGAGTCATGGGGCAAGTAATATGCTGTAGAGATTTGTTCGGAATAATTTTAGTTTTCCAGAAATTTAGCCGTCTGATTTTTTAAATGTAATTCTATTTGTATCACTAGCAATGCATAATTATCAACAGCGAAAGTC
Organism: Teleogryllus oceanicus; assembly: GCA_964035755.1. Taxonomy (NCBI): domain Eukaryota; kingdom Metazoa; phylum Arthropoda; class Insecta; order Orthoptera; family Gryllidae; genus Teleogryllus; species Teleogryllus oceanicus. The sequence continues at coordinate 45,004,100 of CAXIVR010000002.1, read as the reverse complement.
AATGATGTATCATTTGTCAATGTTTTCATAGTAGTTCGATTATAAAATTATACTTTCTGGTATGCTTTTTTAAAATTTAAACAAAGAACATTTCCTATAGCACTTGCTACTGTTGCGTCTGGGGAAAAGGGCCAACGCGGCGCCGAGACTTTTATAGGGAGAGGGAAGACAGAGAGGGTACCGGCGCAATTACAGTAGTCCGTGGTATTCGCTAGAATTGCACTGGAACAAACGCCAATACTAACCATAAGACTGGAAGATTTTTAATTTGATTCATTAAATTGATGTTTTCTTCCACTGATTGAAATTCCAAAATATCGATCATTGAAATGAACAATATAAGGATATGGTAGTATAAGGAAGTTACTAACAAAGGTAATTTTCCAACTTTAAAAAAATCGAGGTCAATGTTTAATGGCTGTATGAACAGACTACATTTTAAAATATTTCAAGTACAAGGAAAGTGTTTGGAGATTCTAACGATAATATCTCTCGATAATTCATCATATTTTAGATACAAGGTATGACATTTTGTTGTTATTTACTCTTACTCAACTTCTCATTGTAAATTTACAAAAATAAAATAATTCGTATGTATAACTTTGATAGCGGTAAATAAGCTGATAAATAAAAAAACTTAATTTTAAGGAGAGCAAAAGAAAACTTTAAACAAATGCTGTAAATTAGGGATTAATTAGGGATTATATTTAAAGGAAGGTAATTTTCAAACGAAACTGTTTGTATGTAGGTTTTGTTTGAATATCATTAGTCCCTCTAGATTGTAGATTTCTACAATGATTAGTCCCTCATTTACATCATTTGTTTAGAGTATTTTTTTGCTCACCTGTGAAATTAAGTTCTTTTGACTTATCAGCTTATTTACCGGGGTCAAAGATATACATACGAATTATTGAGTTCAATAAGATGCATGTGTCAATATTAATTTTGGATAAAATCGTCTGAACGGTTTAGGCGCTAGTGTAGACCATAGAGAGATGGTTTTCTCCACGGTGTAAGATATATCTTACACCGTGGTTTTCTCCTAATCGATTTTTCTGTATCAAGGACACACAAAACACAGTTGTGACTATTGAAACTATTCGGGAAAAATAATTTACTATAGTAATACAATTTATCTTCTTATGAAGAAAGGCTAGAAAGTGAAAACTTGGAGCTATCATTGAGAAAAGTACACCCGAAAATGTCAAGAATATTTTTCAAAAGCACAGAGCTCAGAAATTGCTATTTTATAATATTATGTTCAGGACTGGTCGAAATGCTTTAAAAGTATTTAAATACTTCATCAAAATATTTCGTAAATAAGTATTTAAATGTATACTCAAAATACATTAGGTTTTGAATAGCTAAATACATACGTATTTAAATTACTTCAAATACTCAAAATACAGTAAGACAATAATTTTTATTTTTTTTTTAACAATTTATTGAACTTGTCAATTACAATAAATTACTAATTGACAGTCATAAATTAATGAACAAAAAAAAAACCTATAATATAACAACTGAAAGAAAACGTCGTTCAACTGGCGTGGATGAACGTAAACTAGTGTTATAAGTAAAGCTCGAACATGTACGCATTAAAAAGGTCGAAAATACGCATGCCTATTTAGGCACTTAAAAAAAAAAGATTAATAAAAAAAAAACAAAATATAATTTCTTCCATTCTCAAAACAAATTGCGGAGGATAATATTTCCTAAGAGTTGACTCGTGTGGAATTTTATATTTTATTAGAGGAACTGTTAAATGTTGGATTTTCAAGTTTTGAAAATGGAATGTTTGTGGCATGACACAAATCAGTGTTGAAATTCTTTCTTCTCTTCATCTTGTCTTCAGCACTTGCTTGTAGGTTTGAATAGTTTTTCCCAATGCTTTACGCATTTTTTGCATGAGTTGGTGTTTTTATGTTGTAATAAATATTGTTTGCACAGTTTACCACCTTTTTACAACACAGGCAAAAAGATACATTTCCAGCCGGACATGAATATCTTCATGTATCATAATATCATATATTTCAATATTTTCACGTTCATATTTTTTGTTTGTGAAGAAAATTGTGTCTCATACGTGTGTTTTTTGGTAACATTATTCATGAACAGTGTTGTTTTCATTTTTTTCATATTAGCCCTGATGATGGAAATAAAAGTTTCCGAAACGTTGGCAAACAACTAGTAATTTTTTTCTGACCAAGCCCCGTTAACCTGCCTGCAAAAAATGAATATTTTCCATAAATTCACTCTTTTAGCAATCCACTTCTTGAAACTTTCTCTTTTGGCATTGTAGCTGGCATGCGTAACAGGAACAGCAAATTTAGTGATCTGACATTCACCAAGATTCGAAAAAAATACAAAATTATTGAAGAAAACTCCGCCTACCTTGTTTAATTCTACCTTCTAGAAGCAAAAGATGTCGGGAGAGCTATTTATGAAGACAGTTATGTTCTTGGTAAGGGACAGATAGCTCACTAATCATTGTGAAAATCAGAAAGACGAATTTCCGATTGCCAGGTGCGCCCTAACGGGCTTAGGCGAAGTAGATAAGGTAACCCGCTCGTTGTCAAATTATCTTACATTTCTCTAACCTGTGAAATAAATCAACTGTTACGGTGTCATCCAATCGGAAGGTTGAGCGCCACCATAAAGACGTCACTGTAGTGACGTGGAAGCTTCCGATTGGATGGCACCGAAACAGCTGAGGGAATGTCACAGGCAGCTATGTAAAAATCTCAGTATAAGCGGGATCACTGCTCGACGCGTCAGAGGCAAGAACGACTTAGAGCTTCTTGATCGGAGAAAGCCCTGGCAGATTTTACGTGGTTGTTACTTGTTTGAAAAAAAAATCCCATCAGTGATTTCTCAAAAATGATTGTAGAAAACAAAACACAGTGAACAAAAATTATTAAAGATGCGGAAAATTCAATAAAGGGACTTATTGGCTCTTAATGCTCGATTATGCAATTATTTCTAAAATAGGTATTTATCGATATTATAAAACCCTCGTAAAGGCCATTTCTAAGGTAAACATTGATAATGGGGTAAGTTGCCTCAAAATGCATTCAAAGAAATAAAATAGCCAAAAAGGGCAATGCCCGGACTCTGTTATAAGGAATTAATTTTTTATTTATTTATTTTACGTCAAAAAACAGTTGAAACTGCGTATGACGTGCTATGGGGAAAAGTGAACTGTGTGCACATTTTCAAAATTCTGTGATCCCTACACTGTCATATACTACTTAAATTTTGGGGAAAAAACCACTCCCATGTAATAAAGTCTATTTTCAGGGATAAATAAGCAATACATTTTGGCTCTTATCATGTTGTGCTTCGGAATGATACTTCCTGACGCGACAACATGGAAACGATAATTTGAATAATTGTATTTTCCACTGAATTCTAGAAGACGTGCACAGAAAATGAAGTTACATTTATGTCCAGAAGCAAAACAAGGGGCCATCTCAGCATTTGCTCAATAGATCAGGGACACTGGACGAAAAACCTGATCGAGATGGGGGTCACTGACCCGGAAGCTGTGTTGCAATAGTTGTTAGAGGTTGTTTATACTCATTTATACAGTCCAAATGGTAAATAATGCATTATGTATCATTGTTAAAATTAATGGTAATTTTCTTGTGATGCTCAGTATAGTCTCTAATTGTATAGAAACAGTTATGCAGCAGAAACGATTTCACTTGGGATTTAAACTTTTCTATTGAATTTAATCGTTTAATGTCATCTGGCAAAGTGTTGTAAAATAATGTACATGTATTGTATGTGAATTTTTTGTAATGTGAATGTAAGGTATTTCAACTCTCTAAGACCGTTGTTTAAGGTACGAACATAACCAATCTAGAGCAATACCACGGATTCCATATGAAGGTAATTTGGAAAGTAAAATGTCATGATCAATGATGTCAAAAGCTTTTGAGAGATCTAAAAATAATCCAATAGGTGCCTCGTTTTGATCCAATGATGAGGCGACATCTTTAAGAAAAGAAAATATAGCTGTTTCCGTTGATTTTGATTTTCTAAATCCATGTTGGCAATCTGAAAGCGCGTCGTGTTTAGTGAGAAAGGTTTCCATTCGTACGTAAATAAGTATTTCTAATATTTTTTAAGAAACTGATAGAAGGGAAATGTGCCGATAATTTTGAATATCATTTTTGTTGCCTTTTTTGAAGAGCGGCTTAATTTTAGCTGTTTTGAAAATATCTGGAAACGTTCCAGTCCATAAAGATGCATTAAATATGTGAGTTAACGGGTGTATAATGGCATACGCACAAGTCTTTAACAAAGAATCCGGGAATTCATCTAAACCGACGAATATTTATTTTTAGTTTACGATTATTTTGAGAATTTCATAGGAAGAAGTTTCGGAAACGAACATTGTGTCTAAAATTTTGGGTGAACTGTCTGTTTTTGAATTTTGTGCCTGAAGACCCTTAGTGAGATCGGCAGCAATTCTCGAAAAGTATTGGTTAAAGAGATTAGCCACTGTTGCCGGATCGTTCACATTTATATCGTTATATTTTAAAACAACATTCTCTACGGGTTTCCTAGTTGATTTGGTAGTATTTTTTATTATATTCCACATTGCTTTAGTTTTATTATTTGAGTTCAAAATATCCTGATCGTTTTTCATGATTTAATAAATGCATTATTTTGCTGTCGTAAAATTCTCCAGCATTTCCAATGATTTACATTTATAATCTGAAAATGAAGACGATTCAAATTCAACAGCTGAAAGGGACTTTTATTTTTGTTGCAACGAGGTTCATTAACTAGCGGAATCAAACAAAAGAAACCATCCTCCTTATCTTCATCCGTATTTGTATGAAATTTAAGTATTTCATATTTAAATACACATTTTATGTATTTAAATAATCTTTAAAATACATGTAAAAAACAAAAATACAGTTATTTAAATACAAAATGTACTTAAAATATGTATTTCGAATGAAAAGCCTGATTATGTAACTGTCACTAATGCGAGAAAGAACGCGTATGGTAGATCCATTAATTACTTACACAATTACATGTTCAAATTTGCTCAAAACCTGTGAAAGCATGTATGGCATCATTATTTGAAACTGAACGTATTTCTATGCTCTATATTAAAATAATGCTTTGTGTGAGTTCCAATCCCGTGTTATAATAAACGATTTTTGCTTGCAGTTGAAAATTGAAGGTCTATTTGGAGGAGGTCTCTTATCAAATCTTGCGGGTGAAATCGTAACAGATTTGGTGAACGAATACGCTTGGGATTTAGTATTCCAAACCGCAAGTACCGTGATTGAGAATGGTGTATGCGCCAAGCTACGATCAATGACTGTTTGGGTAAGTAGGTTGAAGAGTGGAATCGTATACAAAACATTTTGTTTAATGAAAGCAATCAAACTAGTTTTACAGTATTCGTTTGATTAGTATTTCACTTTCTAAAATCCACGATTTTATATAATATTTTATATTTCTCGTAATATCATATTAATGTAGCAGGCTAAAAGTCATGTTCGCCAGATACATTTTTTTTACAATTGTGAGAAAATATCGTTGTCCACTTTCATTGCCTCTAAAGTCAAACTGTATGAAACTAAAATCAGTGCAATCATATGAATTGTTAGAACACCCATGTTCTAATATTACCAACTATATTCAATTTCATCATAAGTTACTGCAAATATTCTAATAATCCCCGGCGAATCTGTTACACTTATCGCGTGAACATTAATTGAATCGACAAGACACGCTTTTCAGATTTTACAATGTATTTCACTTCAGTCGATACCTATATTGTTACTCTTTAATGAAGGGTTATTTTATAACAACATAATGTATCTCACTATATACATTCCACACTTATCAACAATCTTCTCCTTCTGATCATAATAATCCATTTACTTTATCTCTCCAAATGATGCGAAATGCCTAACCACATACTATCATTATCGACTTTTCAGTCACGACGTAAGCATCAATTCTACATGATCTGGGATGATGTAGAATAATTTCTCCATTTCATTATTTCACTGGTGATCTTGGCAGTTGCTCGTTTTTACTTAATTCAGTTTCTCCTCACACATGTTTTTGGAAAATTATATTATATTTAGGTTGACCTATCAGACTCCGACATGTTTCTACACGTGTACAAGAATGAAGTTTGATACATTACGCTATGTTTAAAAAAATGTCTGTCCATTGCTACACCAGCCCCAGGCCGCAGTGGCAATTCCGTGCATAACACTCCAGCCTGCACCTTATCTTCTCTAAATATCTTGTAATAAATAGTATTGAAACAATGATATTATTGTATCCGCAATAAAACCTTCTCATTTATTAATATTAAAATTTATTGAGATCATTTGACTTGTCATCCATGTGCCCACATTAACACATTTTGGTACAACAAACCTCCAGAAGTTCGTATTTTGTCTAGTATGTTTACATTATTTCCATGAATCTGGTGAGCATAATTTTTACGTAACAATATTTGGAATTGGATCGTGGAATGATGACGTAAGTTTACATTAAAACAAATAGTCTTGAAGAAATTATTATATTTTTTTATCCTTGAAAATAGATTTTACTACATGGGAGTTTTTTTCTCCCTTTCAAAATTCAAAATTTAAGTAGTATATGACTTAGTATAGGGATCACAGAATTTTGAAAATGTGCACACAATTCACTTTTCCCCAAAGCACGTCATACGCAGTTTTTAACTGTTTTTTTGACGTAAAATAAATAAATAAATACATTATCATTATCTTTTGTTTCTATCAAAGATTTCTGTAATTTTTAAATGTGGATTAGATACAATCATCTAACAATCTGAGAACATGATCGAAACAAAGGGTATAAGTGATCTTGAATAGGTCATTTAAAGGTTGAAGTTCTTCAGAATGCCCTACATTTTAAGCATGTTGTATAACACCTACATCTCATATTGAACAAGATGCAATCGTGTTGTGACGTTATGTTATTTACAATCATTACTTTGCCGCTCTGACATATTAGTTGTATCAAATCATATTTATGAATACGCTACAAAACTATTCCATAACATTCACTAGCGTACGCTACTGGGAAATAATAAAATGAAGTAAAGTGTGTCTCATTACATTCCTACGATCTAGACATGAAGCAAATTTTGAAATGCAATGATGAAATTATTATTTAATAACTAGTAACGATTTTAACTGCAAAATACCCCAATAACATTCAGTGATTTAAAATCACAGGGATCAGTATTTTCACGGTTTTTCTCCGGCCAGGTCATTCTCACAAGAAGAATTCTCTCAGAAGTCATATAATAATATGTGACAAATTTTATTTTTTAGGACTGGATTTCAATTCTCCAGAAGCTTGGAATCATCCCATTCTCTGCAGCTCTTCCCTGGCAATGTGCGCCACCATGTGGATCATGAATAGCAATAAGCAACTCAATAGATGGCTTCAAAAGACCTCAACCTAAAATTGGATTCTCGATTTTTTATTTTTCAGTTACATCAACGAAAAAACTTGTTTCAAATATAATTAAAAGTATAATTCAGAATGAAAAATAAATTTTCTTGCATTTTTATTGCTTTTTGTGGAAATGAGTATTGAATTATCTTCTACTTAACTACTTAAAATCCCATTTTCCAGTTCCTTAAAGCTAGCAAATACACAATGGATTTCGTATCTTACGAGTAGTTTTGAAAAGCATTCTAGAACACTTTGGGTTCATGAAACAAAATGTAATGCGATGCACGATACCGAAGGTTTCCTCTTCTGTGTATTTATTACTCAACTAGTGATGTTTCAACAGTACATACTTTCTCGTATTACTTGTAACGGCTGGGCAATATTAAAATACTACTAGAAAAAAAAGTGTTTCAGGTTCAGTTAACATGCCAGGTTCATTAACCATACACCACAACCCGCAAGACTAAACTCAACTTTTCGGAAGCTTAAAAACAAGTTAGCATTTAAGTTATTTCAAGGTCTAGTTTTAAAGAAAGTGAGAAAATTTTGTAAAAATCTCTATTGCCAACTCTATTGTAGTTTTGCAATGTTAAATTGTTTTTTGCACTTTTTGAAAATACGAGTTGACTGAAAATGCTACGTGCGCCATTTTTAAGCGTGATACGCTCTATCCCGAGGAGAATGTAATTTTTGAATGACTCCCTTTATTATGTACTATTGTAATATAAATTCTAAATGTGGTCAGGCGGAAGAGCAGGCTAAATGGCCTGAGCCTCGCCACCAATAAAGACATTTATTTATTTATTTATAATGTAATGAATACTAGAGGTGCTACAGAATGGCACAGACTTCCTCTTAGTAAAGTTGTATCATTTCCCTGCTGTAGACTGGCTTTATAACCTTGCCCGTTCTTCATTCCAGCTGCCATCTATCGTCGCCCAAAGAACACTTTTTTTCTCAACTTTTCGCTTTCCGATTAGTGAATCCAAAATATTACTTCACGAATATTAAAGAAGACTAAACTCTCGTCCTAAACATCAATTTTCGTTGAAAAATTTGAAGCTGTTTTTAAGAAAATAGCGATTAAACATTACTGTAAATGCGAAATTTAAAGCTATTATCACTGGAATCTAATTAGTATTCGAAAAACGTCATTTGAAGCACTTCCACTCTCAAATGCAATTATGCATTCAAATCGATGGAAACGAGCAAATCAACGGCTTGAGAGATGTTTGAAAAAAATGACATATGTGTAATTTCTGAAAACACGAAATGATACACCAAAATAAACTTAATATCATTTTAAATAATCACTATAATATATACTATAAATAATCAATAAGCACTATCTTTTGGGAAAATTTGGAGCCTTTTTTGAGAAAATGGCTTTTGAGCGTTTCTGAAAATTGGAACTCATAAAATTTGTTTGGCACTAACCTTTCCAAAAATTTAACGTAAACATTTGGACCTATTTCCTTGAGAAAATATTGTTTTTGTAATTTTTTAAAATTGCAAATATTGCACGCACTATTGCACGAAAACCACTAAAATTTACAAAAAAATCTACATGAATATAATGAAAAATCTATTTATGAACAACAAATATCATTTGAAGGAAAAGTCTCTATCTTCTGTTTTGTAGTTGTAAGAAGTTGCGGAAAAAATAACACTTTTACAATTTAGGAAAGAGAGTTAGAGTTAATCCTGAAAATTAGACCTATGCTATAAGTGTATTTTATTCTATTTTTACAAGACATTTTAAGAAAAATGTTGAGCCAATTTTGAGAAAATTTTGAAAATGTTTCTAAAGCTTCATACAAAGTCCCCTCAAAAATTAACGAATGTTTTTCAAAATCGTAGAGCATCAGCTCACGCACAAAAGACAGGAGTTTCTTCAATTTAGAAATAATCCTACGCATGGTTTAGGCGCTATATTTGTTTACATACACTAGATGGATGGAAATTTTGCTTTCAATTGTTTTTTTTTTTTTTTTTGCTTTTTTGGCATCAAGGATCAACAAAACAGGGATTATGGCTACCCCACATGTTAGAGGATTTTTATTCTTAATTTAGAAACTGGATTTATCCACTTTTTCGCATCAGGAATCGGCAATGATTTTTTTCTGCTAGTAATTCGCCGTTTTATCGCGCAGTATTACATAACTTTCTCTATGCTACGTGTATTACTGTGTATATACATATACTAGCAGAACACGGCAAATGTCCTGCTCTCTCTTCCTTCACTCTCTTTTTCCCTCATTCTCTCTCCCTCTTTTTCCATCTCTCATTTCCCCTGTCAGTTTCTCCCCCTCTTTCATTTATCCTTTCTCCCTTTTCCCCTTCTCTCTCTTTCCTCTTCTTTCTCTTCTCCACTTTCTCCCTTCGAGATGTATCAATTTTGAAGGAAATCGGCTGAATGATTTAGGTGCAAACTGTAGCCACAGGCGGACAGATAAACGGACACATGGACAGACGTTTTGTCATCAATGGCTTTCTTTTACATCAAGGACCCACATGAAATCTGACTACACAACGTGTTAGATGACGTAAGCCACTCTATGTAGGAACAATCTTTATCCACCTTTTCGTTTCCTACACCCGGGAAAAAGTGATTTTCTGTCGAAAATTCGCCGTTTTCCTGTGCACGATTACATCTCTTCTTGTGAAGTAAGGACGAGAAAATAAAGTTGCTGAAAGATTTCGTCCAATCACACGTCCCTACTTCCTTGCGGCTAAGCCACGGCTGCCAGGAAGAGAGGTGAGTATGTGTCATTAAAGATCAATGAAATACTAAAGATAGGAAAAGGACCTTGTGACAGAAATAACATTGCAATAGTTCAAGACTAATGATAAAATATGTTTAATGAAATCTATTCTAACCTAATGATGCACTAAAGGACGCACTAAAATTGTGAACTATTGCAATTTTGAAAACTCTTGATCATTCAATTCAAGATCAATTGAAGAACATCAATTTTGGAGAAACGGTTTAGCCGCTAGGGTTCTTCACAGTCGGACGGGTAGAGAGACAGACAGACATTTTGCCGTCATTCGAGTTTTCGGTGAAAAGGACCCACAAGGATTCTGGCCACACCATATGTTAGAGGATATTTTTCTAAATTTAGCAACAGGATTTATCCACTTTTTCATTACCATAGCTCTGTGCTAAGAGCTTTTCTCACAAAAATTCGTCATTTTTGAGCAGCATTATTCTTACAACTTTCTCTGTACTCCATAGCGAGAAAGTAAAAATCGATATTTACATAAGGTCATGTACAATGTTTTGAAAAAAACGAGTAATTTTTGCCTGAAGTAAAGACAATTTATAAAAACTTTTTTTCCTGAAAAACGGCTCCACATTTTTCATTACTTTCCTTCTTCGGATAGGACAAACAATAAATGGCGCAGATCTCATTTTCGTTGAACTCTGAATTTTGAAAAACTGCAGAACTTACAAATAATGTGATGTTGCATCATTGGTTTCTTCAAAACCTGCGTTTATGAAGAGTTATTGAAAAACCAGAAAAGTCAGACAAAAATACCGGAGTTCTGAGTCTAAGATATCGAAAACCTGCGGTTTTAACTGGTGCCTGGGTACACAACATACACAAAGAAGTATTTTTGACCCTTTTTTCAGGTAAAATGTACTTGACTGAACTTGGTATTCTAAATTACAAGAAAATTTACGTAGATTAAATCTACTTTTCGTTAGACTTTTTATTATATCACATTTTAACTTTTCATTGAATTCTAATCTCAGGACTTGAGAAGATACGTATCTGAATAGATTATTATCGACAAAAGAGCTTGATGACATTACCAGCCTTCTTTTTGACCCCGGCCAGGTTCGATAGTAGCACGCTCCATTGGGAAGAAGAGAGCAACATGGCGAAGGTTGTGGTCACGGCGCTCTTCGTTTCGGCGCTATTGGCGTCGGCGGCAGCTGCGATTGGGGCAGAAACGGAAGAGAGAGTGGACGCCAAATATCTAGATGCGTTGCAAAATTTGAGAAACATCTCCCAGCCGCAGCTGGAATATTTGAGACACATCGCACTTCAATCTGCAGGAGAAATAGCACACGGTTTGGTTGCTCGCTTTAGAGAAGCACTGACTCTCAGTGAAGCAGGTGAGTGTAACTTATTATTTTTTACTTTCTCCTTACCGTATACCATTAGAGAGAAAGTTATATAATACTGCGCGAAAAAACGCCGAATTATCAGCAGAAAAACGCTTATTACAGAGCCCTGGTGACTGACCTGGATCCTGGTTACTGGCCCCTATTCTTTTAAATATCACGTTATTAATGTTTACATTACGCACTTTTTATACATTATTGCATTTGTGCAAACAGGAGCTTCAATTGATTGCTAATGAAGTTTCCCAAAAACAAGTTTTCTGTGAAAAATAACTTTAAAGTGCACGTTTTTGGAAACGATTGAACGACACTTTCTCAGAAAACTGCTTTATATTTTTCCATGAAAATTTACATATAGAACTACGTGTGCCTCTTCTATAATACTCTTAAAATCATATTTCAATTCTGCTATTAAGGGTTTGAATAATTGAAAAAATTTGAAGAAGTGTTTTTGCTGTACCAATAGGTATAATGACTATTGCTATAGCAACCACCAGTTGCATAGCAACGAATACCGGTACCTAGTTGTTATAGTACGTATGATGAGGGTGGAGACAAAATCGAAAAGCTAACCCATACTAAAGAAATTAGGAAACTAACAACTACGAGAAAGGGTTGTCCCATTCTGTTAAATGTTTTATTGCACCCAAAATTACAGAAAAAACTCATATTTTCAAAAAGTTGTACGCATCTTATTTAAAGATCTATTTTTGAAAAACAGATTATATCATGAAAAATATCTCTGTCTTGAAGACTGAAGTTGTGGAAACACACCCAAAAATTTAAACTAGTACATCTTTGAAAATTTGATTAATTTAACTAAAGTCAGATCTGCGCTATTTTCATAAGCATTCTTTGCTCTAATAAAAAAAATGTAACGAAAATATTGGGATCATTTTTGCGGACATTTTAAAAATGCCGTTGCAGCTTCATAAAAAATACCCTTCCCCCACAAATAAAAATATCATTTCAAATTCATAAAACCTCAATATCATCATGATCGATCGGCGATCGGGAAATGTCAATTTTGGTGAAAATTTTGAATACGCTTTAACTACGTTATTCGCTATTATACGTTATTCAGTCAGGCGGATGGCAGACTGACGAAAGGGCAGACGGACGGGCAGACATTTTGCTGTAAACCACTTTTTCCTGTACGGAGTGCACCCAACCCGTGGATTCAGATTACATTACATAATAACGAGAGTTATTTAGAATATAGGAGCAAGATTTTTTTTCGGTATTTTGGGGCCATATTAGGGGTGTTTTTCTGTGGGGAAAAGGCAATTTATGTTCCCGCTTTACAATACTTTATACTACGTAAATAGTATGTGAGAATGTAAAACGCATTGATTAAATACTTGATTTTTTTTAAAAAAATTAGAATTAGGCTTAATTATTAGCATTCTGTTTAAACATATCGTAACGCTGCATGTAAATTCCGGAAGAAGATACAGTTTGTTTGATTGTTAGTGATTCCGGGAGCGTCAACTAGAGAGAGCATTAGTCCCGTAAGGGTAGTGCATGCTTTTTAATCGGGAGGTGGAAGTGATCTCCCGCCACTCAATGGCGAGATCCGGCGCCGACCTATCGTCGTCTACCGGGGTTTTCTCCAACCAGGTATCTCCCACCAGCGGGAAACCGCCCCAGGCGGGACGAGTTATAAGTCGCTGACCTGCCTCCTGGATTGTGTAGTAGTGTAGTGCATGTTAGTGTAAGTGTGTGTGTGTGTGTGTGTGTGTGTGTGTGTGTTGTGTGTGTGTAAGGGGTGAGGATAGGACAAGAAAGAGGACGTAAATATCGCGCACGGTCCGTGTCCCGTGAGAGTAGAGTAGTAATTCACAGCGATTCACCAATTTTCTCGTCGGATCTTTGGTGGAAGGTGTGGGCAGGCTACTTCCTACATATCCTCCACCTTGTGCCGATGTCGACGAAGACTGGCAGAGGTGGCTCAGTGCATCAACGGATGTCAGTGCCCTGCCTGAGACCGGGAGGTCCTAGGTTCGAGTCCCACCAGTGGCAGGATTTTCGATACTGGCTTGTCAGCTAGGTCGAATTTAGTCGCTCTCTGAGGGGGAATTCTAGCGGCTGGCTGCTCTGGTCGGTAGTTTGCCGTGGTTTCTCCGATCAATCCCAGGCGAATGCCGGAGCAGTACCCTAACAAACGGGTCACGGACCGCGGACGTTCTTTCCTTCCTCTTCCTTGCCCTATCCTCTCCCCTTACATGCACACTTACACTAACATGCACTACACTACCATACATGTCGGGAGACCGATCTGGAGCTTAGAGCTTTTCGGGCAAAACGGTGCCCCGTTTGTGGGAGATACCTGGTAAGGAAAACCCCGTTAACCGACGGTAGGTTGGCGCCGGGCCTCGCCATCGAGTGAAGGGAGATCACTTCCACCTCCCGATGAAAAAACCTGCACTACACTCACGGTACTAATGACCAAAGCAGTTGACGCGCCCGGAAAAACACGAAAAATCATTCAATCAATCAAACTAACAACCAATCAACCAACCAACGGCGATGAATAGCTGAATCCCTATCTTCATCTCCCACGTGGGCCACATCAGCCGGTGTGCAATTTCACGGGGACTCCTTTATCTTCACATTTCCTCGTAGGTGAATTACGTTGTATTAAAACAATCAAACACATATGTTATGCTACAATTCTTTCAGAATATCGTAGAGGAAACCAGACAAAAAATATGGAACTCGATTATTCTTGTCCAGAGAAAACGAATGAGCCCGTATCCCCAGTTAGAAATCGTTGCTTGGTTCTTTTCGATGAGGAGTGCGAGCGTCCCTGGAGGTGAGTGTGGTTCGCAGGGCGGAAGGCGCTGCTGGCGGCGGCGCGAGGGCAGGGCTGGAGCGGGGACCCCTGGGGGCGCCCGGGGGGCAGCGGGCGATGGGGGGCAACCAGGGCATGCAGGACGCCATCCGCCGCGTGCTGCTGCAGGGGCTGCAGTCGCTGGGCATCCCGCCGCTGGACCCGCTGCGCGTCGACCGCCTGCCGGACATCGACCTCGACATCGCCGACGTCCTCCAGTGAGTGGCTGCCCCGTCCCTCAGTCAGTTACATAGCTATACTGCGGTTTGAAGTCAAGTAGGCTTCCGCGGCCAGAGAACATTCACTTTTACCTGACCTTATTGCGGTTTTGGTCCTGACCTTTCGTCAGCTGTTCACTACATATAGTGACATGTAAGCTCCCGATGGGAGAACTGTCACAGCTGGCCGGACAGCTGACAAAACGCCAGCAATTGTGTAAAAACCGCAGTATATAACTGATCTTGGCTGTCCGGGTGACGCCACGTCGAAGGCTATGTTGCCGACGTTTAGACCATCTTTTCGTGGTCTTCCTCAACGCTGGTCTGCGATGTCACGTGATGCACACCAGCCCTGAGAAAGATCACGAAAAGATGGTCTAAACGTCGGCAACATAGCCTTCGACGTGGCGTCACCCGGACAGCCAAGATCAGTTATATACTGCGGTTTTTACACAATTGCTGGCGTTTTGTCAGCTGTCCGGCCAGCTGTGACAGTTCTCCCATCGGGAGCTTACATGTCACTATATGTAGTGAACAGCTGACGAAAGGTCAGGACCAAAACCGCAGTATAAGGTCAGAGTAAAAGTAGAATGTGTTTCACATTCCTGGTTCCGTGGTGACGCCTGCGCCGTAACCTAGGGAACAGCGAATCAGAAGCTTCGGCATTTGCTCTTCAAGATCGAAAATGAGCACAACAAAATTAATGGACATAATACTTGATTTGAATTTAATTGAGAACAGTGCAATAGTTTAAGGTTAATATTAAATAAGCAATTAGGTATTTATTTATATATTTAAGAGTATTTATGAGAAACATTTCAGGATGAAGAAGAAATAAAAGAGGTCATCTTCGTCAACATATCAGCTTTATTAAGATAGACTGTGCACAGTCGCCCGACTTTTGCCGACAGCAGCGAGACTGACGATGACGGCAAAGCCGTCGAAAGCCGGCTATCTTAATAAAGCTGATATGTTGACGAAGATGACCTCTTTTATTTCTTCTTATAAGAACGTCAGCAACACCAAATCAGAATTCCCACAATTTATTTCAGGATGTCTGAGATGACAAGCTAAAGAGAAGAATTCTTGCAAGATCATTTTCAGAGTCATTATATTTTTTTCAGTATTATATTACATTTTTTAACAATGTTCAATGAGCAGAAAAAACAGTAATAAAAGTATAATTAGTATTTATTCTTTTAAATAAAAGTGTCACCTAAAAAAAGGGGACAAATATTACGAGCAAACAAATATTACAATAGTTAGGAATAAACGTAACAAATGTTAGCAACAAATTTGTTGGGAGTTTCTCAATATTCCTCTCTTCTGTTTGTCTAGTTAGTGTTGAGAGCACGTGGTAGAGAGCGCAGTATGCGACAGCGCCACTTCCCTCCACACCCAAATGTCAATCATATTCTAATTTTATTCGTAGTATAGCGAAATTCAATCTCATTTAAATAAAATAAAAACCTGGGCAACTAAATGGAAGATCAAAATCAACTGCTCGAAATCTACAGCTAAAGTCTTCACTTTCAGTCATATTCCTTCCCCATTTCGTTGAAAATTATCAACAACATATTTCGTTAAACTCATCATAGCAAAGCCAATAAATGTCTTGGCCTCAACATGGACACTACTCAACTGGAAAATATACACAGATACCAAAGTAATAACAATCCAAAGCCAGCATAATGCAGTTAATACAACTTATAAATAGCAGTATATATTCAGTAAATAGTGGCATTACCATACATAAAATCATCAAAAGACCTCTTCTCTTGTACACTGGTCCAATTTGAAAAATGTGGCTAAATATAACGGCAACAAAATTCAGATAATCCAGAACAAATACCAAGAACCACCACCCAAGCCCCTTGGTTCATTTCCAATGGACAATTACACCACGAACTTAGCAAATAACCATAACTTCTCTAGAAATTAAATAAAGTTTGAAAATAGAAACAACAAAATTAATGGCATAATTCTTTATTTAATTAAATTAAAAACATGCTAGAGTTTAAGATTATCATCTAATAAACAATAAGGTTATATTTAAATATTGAAGAATATTTATGAAAAATATTTCAATATATCTCAGATGACAAACCAAAGAGCGGAATTCTTGCAAGATCATTTTCGGCACCATGAGTGATTATATTTTTTCAATTAACAGTATGCAATGAGCAGAAAGAAAACAATTGGTAATAAAATTACAATTGGTAATTATTTTTTTAAAAATAAAGCATGCAGTTTGTTGAAGTGAAAAGGAAAGAAGTCATATGAGAGTCATTCCACATCAAATCGCACAAGAAAGACAAAGAATACACCTCCATATTTTGATTATTTTCTAATTTTTTATTTAAAATATGGATGAAATAAGTTAACATGTGTATTTTTTACTTTATTATTTTGGGAAATATAGCATAATGAAATTTGCTAAAAATGACGCATCACTATCTTAAAAATATCACATATTTGAATAAACTAATTAGAGAAACTCCGTTCAAATTTCATTCTAAACTAAAAACATGTTTGATCGGAGATTTTAAAATATTTAATTTCTTAATTTTAAATTTAAAAAATTTGAAAAATTTTGAGAATTGAATATTTTGTGAACTCGAAGAGCTAAAATTTTTAAAAAAATATTAATAAACGGACTAGAGTATTCCAGAAAACGGTAACGGTAAAACGCGCCAGGAAGTGCTCAACTGCCACAGGCCCACAGCCAAGCGAAAGTTCCATTACCCGTTTGCGCCTTCCCACTACCGGAAGGATCTCAATGTTATTGGGCGAGTAAAAGGGCCTTCGAAGAGTGGGGACCGGGTGCGGTAGCTCAGTGCATCAACTGATGTCACTGCAGCGCCTCTGACCGGGAGGTCCTAGGTTCGAGTCCTGATGGCAGGATTTTCGACGCAGCTTTTCAGCTAGGTCGAATTCAGTCGCTGTCTGGAGGAGAATTCTAGCGGCCGGCTGCTCTGATCGGTAGTTTTCCGTGGTTTCTCCGATCAACACCAGGCGAATGCCGGGGCAGTACCCTACCAAACGGGCCACGGACCGCGCGCGATCTGTCCTTCCTCTTCCTTGTCCTATCCTCTCCCTTACACACACACACACACACACACACACACACACCACTTACACTATATGCACTACCTACCACATATTCCGAGAGATCGGTCGGGAGCTTAGAGCTTGTCCCAGCTGGGGCGGTACCCGCTGGTGGGAGAGTCCTGGTTAGGGGGAAACCCCACTAGCCGACGTTAGGTCGGCGCCGGATCTCGCCATCCAGCGGGGAAAGATCACCGCGCATCTCCCGAGGAAAAATACATGCACTACACTAACGGGACTAATGACCAAAGCAGTTGACGTACCCGGAAACACGAAAAAATCGAATCAAATCAAATCAAATCGAAGAGTGGGACTACCAACGATGCATCATGTATTGAAGGGCGTCAAGACTGCATTACGACACGTAGACACGGTGGACAACGGAGAATCAAGTATGGAGAGAGCACGAACTTCGGAGAAGAATCTAAAGAAATTACAAATAAAAACGTACGAATCAAACAACTGAAAATAATTGATTTTGTTAAAAAAAGGTTAAATAAAGTTACTGAAATTTTCAGTTAATTCTGTTAATATATTTTGCTGTATCTCTATATTAATAAATCTCTATATTGTGGAGAAATTCTACTTAATTTTGAAATCATCAGATATAGTGAACCTCTAATATAGTGAACAAAAAATATTTGTCTCCAGAAGTTCACAATAACCGGAATCTACTCTATAATATGAGCTCCAGGAAAGTCACTGTCAGTGTGACCATAGTGGCGAGAGTGCTAACAACAGAAATTGTTGGTATCATGTGCACCAGGCAGCGCTGAGGCTTCTGAAAGAGGGCGCGAGGTGATACATGCACGCATGCGACACTGGCGCCGCACACGGCAGCGAAGCTGAGACCAAGTGCTGCCAACCGTCTCTCCGTTTTAGAGGACAGTCCTCCATTGACGTCGGTCGTCCCCTCGTCCTTCTTTGAATTTTAAATATCCTCTTTTGGATACGTTTTTATCATTTTTTCTGATTTATTTTATCACATTACTAAGATCTGCTACATTGTATCGTTTATTGTTTAATTCAGAATAGAAAACATGAATATCCTTTTTTCTGAACGCTCGATACACGTACGTGTGTCTCTGTCTAGCGACTAAAATAAAAAAGACGCTCACACCATCTTTCTCTGCATTTTGTGAACGAATCTTTGAACTTGAATCGTAAATGAAGAAAGAAAGAGAGCTAATGAAATATTTATAAAAAGAAATATGATGACGCGTTTGCTTTTGTTTTTACCGACTGTCCTCATTTTAACATGACATTGTTGGTAACCCTAGGCGGCAGGCCCCGACTCGGATAGGTGCAGAGAGACTTTCCTGGCACGCTATACGTGTACGTTACTTTACAACACATTGCCAGATCACAATAAACGATTGAAATCGATACCCAACTTTAAGTTCAAAGTAAAATGTTTTATTTTGCATTACTGTTTATATACAATTAGAGATAGAAATCTTTTATCTTCTTTAACAATAATTTGTATTGTGTAATTTTAAAAAAAATTAAATGTAATAAATAATGTACTTCAGCTTCTGGGTCGATGACTCCCATTTCATCCCGTCTCCCTGATCCATTGAGGAAATGTCGAGTTGACTTTGCTTTGCTTCTGACATAACTATGTCTTATGTACGCGTAGGCTTCCGCGGCTCGAGTCGATGACTTCTTGGCTGTCCGGGTGACTCCGCGTAGTGGGCTGAGAAGCTGACGTTCTCGCCTGACATGTCGCGGTTTCATCAGGCATTAGTCAATGCTAGTTGTGTTTGATGCAGAGCCGGGGATAGAGGTTGCTCATTTGTTAGCAATACTAAAATACGTAATATGTGTAGATTTTTTCCGAAAGCAAAAGTGATTTGTATTACTCGGGAGTGAAAATGTCTAGCTTTCAAATGTTGACAACCTCGCTTTGTCAGCACTTTTAATAATTATTCAACAAATTAAAGTTCAAAGTTGGGGAAGATATTATGGATCTGAAGAAAATGCTCGTAAATTGTACCTCATCCCCATACATCACATATGCTTTTACTGTTCTTTGACAAAATAAATCAAATAAAATCACAAACAACAAAATGTGTTTGTCGTGCAAACACCATAATCACTATGATCATGAAACGTCTATGGGAGTGACGCCATGAACATTAGCAAAATAGGAAAATATGGCTGCTATCCTAAGAATTATAGTGAACAATGAAATATTCCGGAAACTTTTTCCATCTGGTAAGAATAACCCTCCTTGTTTTCAATATATTAAGAAGGATAATTTCTAATAATAAGCTTCTACAATGAAAAAATGGAAGAGCTTAGTTGATTTATGCATTTATTTAATTTTTAATACATGTTTATTGAAGTATACTACGCATGCTTTCTCGAAAGTGCCTGAATCTTGAAAAAGCCCCTGCCTCACTTTGACGTCACTGCTGAATGGTTAACAATTTATAAAGTGTTACGTTACAAAATACTTTAAATTTTGGTGCCCCAAGCCACCTAGTGTCAAAGAGATTGTTCCGATTTCCCCATCTAAAAGCTTACTTTGTTTCGACTTCGCACCGGAAACCGAAAGAGTATTTGATGTTTCTATCACGGTCCTTTATCATAGCCACAAAGTAGATTGTTTATCATTGAACCACCTTGTAGAATTATTCTATATTGCATTTCTGAAAACATTTTATGATCTTTATTTGCGTAGGTTGCATGCCTTTTTGTCAGATTTGTCATTCGACGGCCTGGCTGGATTTATAGAAGAAATGGATTCAGAAATATCAGTTTCGGCTATCCCAGTAAAAATCAACGCCAATCTGACCTTCGATGTGCTGTTTCCTCGTCTGCACCTGCTCACCCAATACAATGCTTCTGGATATGCAGGAACCGGAGTGGACGTTCGAGGAGAAGGACAAATTCAGTATGTATGAAGTATGTCTATAAACAAATATAATTAAGCTTTTTCTTTAAGAATACAAGCATTCTTCTGTTTTTTATATCAGGCAATTTTAATGATTAGGTATCAATTTTGGAACAATGAGTCAAATGTCCCTTTTTACAACGTGTAGCCGTTGATACCTACCAAATGGAAGCAAAATAAGGTTTATGTCATCTTATACAGCACACTTAGTACTGCACAACCGAACGTTTATAAAATTGGAGCGGTGTTTGTTAATTTTGTAAAAATGCACATATTTCACTCAAAATTGCACAAATACTACTAAAATTTTCAAAAGAATGTGCATGGTGTTAACTAAGGAACTAATTTTGGAGAACAAAGGGTACCCCCCAATAAGATGGTAAAACGTTCCCGTAAACTAAATGACATATGAGTAGTTACATTATAATTCTTACATAAAAATAATATTTTTTAAAGGTTTCTTATCTCCTGTCTCACCACCCACACCCTTCTACAGTCAAAAAAACGTGTATTTAGAAACAAATCGGCCACTTAACACTATTTTATCTGACTGAAAAAATATGCTAAATAAGAAAACAAAAAAATTTTTTGATATTTTCTCAGGCCCAAATTCAAACACAAAAAATAATTAAAAAATAATAAAAAATAATTTTTATTGTTTTGGAAGGTTAAAAAAAAAATTCCTTAAAACAAATTTTTATAAAAATTTTAAATCATAAATTTTAAGACAAAATTACTGCTTTCATAGTGCGAATTCCTCATTTAAATCGATTGAGAAATAACAATTTTAGAGAACATTGATTGGTTTTGGTGCTAACGTTGACCACAGACTGACTTTTTTCCGTCAATCGATTTTTCGTTATCAAGGACCCACAAAAAATGGACTTTAACTACTCAATGTGTTTAAGTAAGTAGTTGACTATATATTGAAAGGCACCGCGTTTCCAGCCAAAGAAACGGCGAGGCATCAAGCAAGAACACGGCAGAATGGTTGCAAGAGGGCACCGCAGCAAAGAAAAACGGTTACGAGCGGCGAAGGGTGGTCGGTTGGCCCAGAGCGTGGGAACGACGCCGCGAGGAGGCAGTGCTGGCTGGCCGCCGGCGAGGAAGGACGTATCTGGAGCTGCTCCGCGGTCGAAAAGCAAAAAGTATCGCGAACGAACGAGTGCAGAAAGATTAATTGACGGACAATTTGTGCTCGATAACCATCAACAGTCGATCGGACATATTGCCAGAGTGATAGCTGATATCAGGAGTACCACAAATCAAAGAACTTGCGTGCAGAGGAGTACAACCCGAAGTCCCAAGCCGCCGACGCTCGTAGGGAAGAAGTAACGGTAAGTATTTCTTCGGTCGATATAAGATCGAGAGACTAATAGTGATTCTGGGTGATATAAAAGAAAAGGGTAAAGACCACTATATATATTGTATCATTAGTGATTTGTATAGAATTAATAAATAGTTCAGTTTACTTTGTTCACGGAACAGTGGTGTTTGATTAATAACCCCGAGCCCATTCACGAGAAAGAACACCTGTCCCTTACAAATAAATTTACTGCGGACAAGCCGGCCTACCGGTACGTCACAATATAGAAACAAGATTTACTCACTTTTTCGTTATCAGAGCTTCGATAAGAGCTTTCTGTCGAAAATCGCCGTTTTCAGGCGCACAATTACAATACTTTATCTTCTTACAAAGTAAGGTCGAGAAAGTAAAAATCAGAGTTCGTTGTCCTATCTAATTACTATTGCATAAATGTAGTTAGACAGGTTTGTTCGCACATAATTAAAGAATTCTATGACGTTCCTACGGAAATAATCGAAAAAGCTAGCTAAGCTATGGAACGTTTGTTTCAGTATAATCTTGAGAAATATTTGAATGTGTCTAGAATAGTACAATATACAACTAACTAGTTTATAATGTTAAGCTTTATTCCATGAGTGTACGTATTTATTCCATGAGAGTTTTCAAATTGTGGGAATGCGATAAAGGAATATCGAAAACAGTTGCATACTTTATTTTTGTACAATAGTATTATAAATTTATAAAACCAAGTTAATTTTTGGAAAGAACTTTGTAACGAAGTCACGGGTAAGATATTGACCCCTTGTCGGAAAAGTGGTCTGCTGTTCGGTATACTGCTGGCTTCCACGATTCTGTCGCTGCGATTGGCTAAGTCGTAACGTACGTTTTCATGCAATCAATGGAAAATGTGTTATGGTCTGTGCCGTAAGCTGTCATTTTAAAAACGATTTCTCATATCGTGAAAGGTTGTATATATTTCTGTAATACAAAAAAAAAAAAAAAAAACGTAATAATTTTCAATTGACGAGAACACTTTAAATGTGGAATTTTCATATTAATTCTGCAATATAATGTACACAGCGAGTTATCTTTCTTATTTGAGAGTTACTCCATTTATTTATAGTATTTATGTTTTAATTTTAATAAATTTGTTACATCGTGTGTTAATGTTATATTGTTGTGACATCATATGTTGTGTGGCCAGCGGAGCGGGCATTCGAAAGGCGTGCGTGGACATAAAGGTTGCGTAAGAACTGCAAATGTTTTATTACGTGCTTTGTTTCAAGGCCGTAAACACACAGTAATTAATTAGTAACCCATAAAAATAATTATATAATAATGCAAAAGTTAAATTAATGAAGCCAAACAACATAAATCTTTTAAATGAATGAAAAAATTAAAAATAAATTTTTACAATTACTTTTCACCAACCACGTAATTTTTCGTTTTTGCAGCTTCGACATTTTTCAATTAAGAGCGCAAGGAAATTTCTCGCTCCGTGGAACATGGATAACTATGAATGTACAGCCTTGTGATATTAGTACAACATCAAGAGGTATGAATGTAAGTTGACTTTTATATATATCTGAGTATGACCATTTAGCTGTTACAATTAAGTTAAGAGGTAATTCGTAAAAGAAAATACTCAATTAACATTTCAGAAACACACTAATTTTAATTTACTGTTTGCAAATTATTCCAGTCACTGAAGTTGCCTAAAGTAATTAATACTCAAAACAGAATGAAGCAGTAGTTACATGTGTGGGCTATTTTACCTTTATTTCTTTTGGTAGCTTCTCTTCATTCTTTTACCGATTTATAATCGTCATTGAAAAACTGCAAATTTCTAGAATTATTTTTCATTGTGTACTTTTGAATATAACCATTCGTAAATCGATCCTATGATCAAGTATTCCATAACATGCCCTTAATCATACAAACATATCCCCCTAAAACAGTTTTTGGATCTAAATTAATAATTTCTACTTCAGTTTGTGGACATTAAAATAATACAAAATAGTTATTTTTATATTAGATGTGTGAAATGATCATTTTTTGTACGAACGAGATTGAGGTTTTTTTTTTGCAAACCGAGAGGTCGGGAAAAAAATAATTTCGTCCACGAAATTTCAACCATTTTTTGAAGATCGTATAAAAATGCTTCTATTACAAATGATGATTTGTTTCATCTCTTCTGTTCGTGGTACCATCTTTGTCAACTATACTTGGTTTTATTCAAAGCTGCGTCTGATGTACATCACCCGATACGGTGTCATCCAATCGCAAGGTTGAACGCCACCATAGTGACGTTACTGTAGTGTCGTGGAAGCTCCCGATTGGATGTTCCCGTAACGGCTGATGACCTGCTAGAAGCAGCTCTGAATAAATTCTTAAAAAATAAATTCTATTGCGATTTAACCAGAGACCGTGGTGTTGTTTGGTAGCAATGTATGGCAACCAAGCATTGTTTCCCGTACGAGTTCCTATTCTGTAACCCGTAGTCGTGGTTATAATTACTGAACTCAAAATACACGGTAGCGATACTGATATTTCTCAGAAATTACTTCAAACTGAGAATGCTGCAGTATCTAATTTATAATCCGAAAAATTAAAAAAGTATTTACAAGTCTCTATCAGTTGAGAAATTTGTATACAACCAAGTCGGCCCGGTGGCCGAGATCGCTAAGGCAGTAGTGTCGTAGTAATCTCGGACCGAACGGTCGCGGGTTCGAGTCCCGCCTCGGACATGGTTGTATTTGTGTTCGTCCTTTCACCCTTATCATCACCATATCATTTCATCCACATAGTTACCATACCGTAAACAGCAATAGTGGTCGCTAATGACCTAAGATGTTGATGCGACCTTAAATAACCAATTAAAAAAAAATTATACAACCAAGGTAGATGTTAAAAATTATTATCGAAAGTTTTGTGGGACTATTTTAATGAAAAACAAAAGTGTCACAAATCACAAATGTCCATTATAATCACTCTAAGAATTTCACCAAGAAATGTATTTATTTAGCTGTCCCGGTATCCCCGCACACTAGGCACAGATGCGAAATGCCCTGGAGAAGGTCGCAGCACGAGGGACAAAATGTTGGCATCTGTGTCTAGGACGCGGCATCTCTCGGACAGCCAAGCTTTCATCAGATCAATGAATTTCGTAATACTTTTCTTACTAATTACAAGTTTTGTCATGAGTTTTAATTGGTAAAAGTTCTGTTACGAGTTTCATCATCCGTATATCATGTGCTAATAATTATTTTCTGAGTGTGTGTTAACGGTTACTATATGTTAATAGATAATGGAAAGAGTTTAAGAACAATAAAATTAAAGATCCTTTGTCGTTAATGTGTGCTTTATTTTCTTACTTACTTTCTTACTTACGCTATGCAGCACGCAGAAACACACTTTTTATACGAATGTAGAAACTATACCTTTTATTAAACACAAATCTTGGCGTTTAATGCAAAAAATGGAGAATGAAAAAACTCCCTTAAAAATGCGGATATCTAACAGTAATTGTTGAAAACATAATTCACAATACAAGTTGTTTAGCCATAATATAAAATATCCACATTTATTTACATACTTATCTGAGCTTTCGGATATAATTGTATTGTTGATAAAATATTCAGAATTGGATTTAAAGTTCTGCATATTGAAAATAAGCCAGAATCCAAATGATAATGATGAGTTTCTTCGAAGACTGAAACACGAGTAATATTAAGTATAGGTATCTTTACGTAATGGAATGTTTTCTAAAGAAACATTTTATAATATTTACTTTATATCTACATTAACTGTGAAGATGAAAAATTTCCTCTCATATTTTATACAGGTCGCTAAATATTTAAATACAATTTACCATAAGATAACTTCAATAGAAATTAAATACCGTGTTGCAGATAAAAGTATACAATCTTAATGTTTAATTTTGAATTTCAGATTCATAGTGAGATATACAAAATTTCTCTACATTAATATCTGCCAAAGATCTTAGCGTCCGGCTTGCTGGGTCAATGGGTCACGATATATTATAATCCTTATTACCTTTATAATGGATTATAGGATCCATGACTATACAGCGCAGCTGGGAATCTGAAATAGAATGATTCTATTCCTAGTTCATTTCTGTTTGAATTGACCAAATGAAAGATCACTTTCTTTTCCAAAGAACAAAATTTAACAAAGTTTATTGTTACCTTTTAGCAAACAATTTAGTGAATTTAATAAAATGATTTGATGTTATGCCTTTGATCAAGATATCTTTGAATTTACAATTTTATACCGGTTAACTTATCTATTCTTCGTTGATGTCCCTCGTAGACTTCTCAGTCGAAATATCTTGCAGCTTGCCGTAGTCCAAAGTCCCAAGAAATCCTCTTTGCCCTATCCAAGCTGGTCTCAAACTATCAAAATTATCAGTCCCGATTACGTCCTATGACAGTCCCGAAATCTATTACTCGATTACCACTCCCGACAAAGTCCCAATTTATGCATCAATATTACTTCCATGCAATATCTGCAATATCATTTACTGTCCTTAAAATTTCACGATCTGATAACCCGATTCTGACTATCTGTATTATACTCGTTCCCTCTCACGAACCTACGATCAGTTCAGAAACGCGATGCCGGTCAGAATGAAATCTTCCTGCATGATTCACCCTCGAAGACTTCGTATTAAAACTACCTTCCTCTTTTTCATAACATTTGACCGTCCTTCTCTCACCCAGCCAATCCATACGTTCGTTATATTTTGGTGTAGCTGACCTTTCGATCGTCTAAACTTCTTGCGAATCCCAAATTGTCTACTTTTGGCATCCAGCCACCTCTTAATGCATTTACAAAAACAAAAACTACATTGTTTATTCACGGTCGTTGCTAATCTCTTGCGCTCGTGGTGTTTCCTAATGCATGTTCCACCATATATTCTACAAATAAATGTTAGTTTATTTTCATGTGACATATCGGTATGTCACAATAGAAATAATCATTTTTCACTTGCTCTTGCTCCTATGTATTATTTTAAAATAATAGTAGGGTGCCATTTTAAATCGCCTGTTTCAATGTATTGTTGTTTTTTTTGTTTGCAGTTGAAAATTGATGGACTGTTTGTGGGAGGCCATCCGGCCGATACGGTGGGAGAAATTGTCACAGAGATTATAAATGAATACGTTTGGGACTACTTATTCGAAACTGTCAGTCCTATCGTTGAGAATGGTATATGCACCCAACTACGTAGATTGTCTACTCAGGTAATTAACATGTGCAATACACCCGAAGAGGTGGTTCAATGTATCAACTGATGTCACTGCAGTGCCTCTGACAGGGAGGTCCTAGGATCGAGCCCTGACGGCGGCAGGATATTCGACACTAGCTTGTCTGCTAGATCGACTTCAGTCGCTGTCTGGAGGAGAATTCTAGCGGCCGGCTGCTCTGATCCATAGTTTTCCGTGGTTTCTCCAATCAACACCATGCGAATGCCGAAGCAGTACCTTAACAAACGGGCCACGGTCCGCGCGCGATCTTTCCTTCCTCTTCCTTGTCCTATCCTCACTCCCTACACACGCACTTACACGAACATGCACTACACTATTACACATGCCGGGAGACCGGTCATGGGCTTAGATCTTGTCCCAGATGGGGTGGTGCTCAGCTGGTGGGAGATACCTTGTTGAGGAGAAAAATCATTTTATTTCTTAAATAATTTTATAATATACCTTAGTATCCTAAAAAACACATAGCAAGGAACAAAACGGTTTTATAAGAGTCTTGTGGCTATGATTTCATTATTTTAATATTCACGGTCCATATTTAATATTTTTCTGTTATTAAATAAAAGTATGTTGTATTCTACTGACACGTTTGTACTATAGGTACAATCAGTTTTATTGAATTTGAAAAAGAATATAACCAGGCACATTTTTCCCTTGTTGGTATGAGAAAGTCTTTTTATAACATTTTTTCAAAAGCACCCTCAGATCCGACATTGGGCGTGTTTTAAGTTCGTTATGTTGGGAGTATCTTAATTGACTAAAATATCACTAGTTGAACCCATGCAAAGAATGGACGTTTTGGAAGTTATCAGGACCTTTTCATCCAATCACAAAACCGTATAGCTCATAATATGCCGCTTTTTGCCGTTCTTAAGATATTAAAATCCAAAATTTGCAGGGGGTCATTTTCTCAAAAAATCTGTGTTTATGCAAATTTCCATTGAAAGTTAGAAGGACCACACATCTAAATCCGTAATATTGCAAGTATACACAAAAAATTGTACTCCAAATTTGTCGCTTTTTATTTGTAAACGATTAGTGAATAAATAAAATTGATATCTCAATTCTTTCAGAAATATTTACCAAAAAAAAAAAAAATCAACGTTCCTCCTGCGAGCGCAAGAAGTGAGTAAATGAGGAGAAAAAAATAAATGAGACGCTCCCTGTAAACAATCATACGTAACAATTCACTTTCTATGTCAAAAAGTGCCATAAACAAATGTTAAATCTAACAAGAAGTGATTGAATTCTAGAAATGTGCCTCTTGGGAGCCCCTCGCGGAAGAGAATGACACCGTTCCTCTAAATCATCAACCTTAACAATTCATACCCTTGCACGATTTTAGGGCAAACAACTGCTAAATATAATCTGTAATAAAAAATCGCCGCGGCCAGTTCATTTTCAATTACCCGGGGTCGAATTACAAAAAATCCTTTGTGCAAACGCTGTGCGCAATTAATTCCTTTTAAACACGCACCCACACGTACCCCTCAACCCTTAGCCGCAAGGCCGGGACTCCGCTGGTAGTCCTTGGCCATTAAGGTGCCAAAGTACTGTGACGTCCCAATGTAACTTCATTATCTGTGCACGACTTCTGGAATTCAGTGAGAAATATAGTTATTCAAATTATCGTTTCCAAGTTGTCGCGGCAGGAAGTATTATTCCTAGGCGAAGGACATCATGGATAAGAACCCAAAATTTATTGCCGATTTATCCTTGGAAAGAGAGTTTATTACATGGGACCGGTTTTTTATTTAACTAAAAATTCAAGTAGTATATAGTTTAGTGTTGGGATCACAGAATTTTGAAGACGTGCACAGAATTTACTTCTCCCCATAGCACGTCATACACAATTTTAACTGTTTTTTGACGTTAAATAAATAAATCGCTCCCTTTTCTAATGCGCGAGCGGCGGTATGGATCCACCGTCTGATGGAGTCGTCGGCAAAGTATACAAAATTTTATTTTGGTTTCCTGCAATGGAAGTCGGGGACTAAGAGCGGGATTCGTTCCTGCGTTGCTCCCACCCCCTTCCAAAATAAGAAACCCGAATGCATTTAGAGAAAACAAACACTGTTTAATTCTCGACCAACGCATACCTAGGTCACACCTGGTTTTTGTGACGTGTTAATGAACATGGGAGGTCTTCCCTGCCCCCTCCAAAACAAGAAATTCAAATACAAAATCACCCACACAGAAAGGAAATTAACTGATATTTACAAGAACACACACAAATCATTCTTTACATTCTGAATAGCCTGGCAGTCACTTCTCTATTCACGACACCCCTCCTCCAGCACTGATCGCAACCTACGAGGTAATAACCCGTTCTTAGTTCAATCACTTTCATAACTTATCAAAGTGAGACTTCAGAGCAGTCTTAGTTCAGTACTTATGTATAATGCAATTAAATCGCTCTACGATATGACATAGTTGATATTGTGGTAACTAATTGTGGTACATCCAGCATAATATTCCACTAGCTTGCCATTACTTACGCAAAAAAATTGAAGAGCAATTAATTTATTTTGCGTAATTAATTAGCAATTAAATAGTACTAAATGGTGGCATATGTGGTTTTGTGGCAACCGATATTGGTAGTGCCAGCATAAGAGGTGCTCGCGGCGGCCCCCAGGCGGTGAGGCCAGCGTCGCCCGCCGCCCCAATGATTCTCCAGCTCCACACCAGCTCCCTCTGTCCAGTGCCTTCTTCCACTCACTTTTATGAACGTTCATTTTTTAGAGTTATGCACGATGGCAAACTGTTTTGAAGCGAAATGTGTTTTGAGAGTTCCGTGAGCGCCTGATGCAATTATTCCATAATCCAACATCTGTGTTTTTCGTCTTAAATGTAATTAATGCGCTGTGAGTTTTATGTTCATTATTTCTTATAGGGTATAATCATTCATCTTTCCTTAGCGGTTTATGTTTAGATGGGGTAATGTTAGAACACGTTGTTGCACAATTTTCAATTCGTAATCCGAGGTTTATCAGCATATCCTGAAACATGCTCATAAACTGCTCACAATTATTGGGCGTCTTGTCGTGACCCATTTCCGAATTTATGTTAACATGGTCGCCAGGAAAAAGGTTATGATAATATTTTGAGCTATTATTGCTTCAAAGAAAACTAAATATTGCCGCTAGCTGGGTCGAAGGGTTGCGTCTGAAATAATCGCTAGACTGCTGGCCAGCTAAAAGCCGAACTAACGGAACAACTTTTGAAAAATGTCACTGTCGGATGAGAACATACATTTATACTCGATTTAGGGTAGTTTCGATTCGTTTTATGTTGGCTAAAGTTGTTGCCAACCGTCACACAAATACCCTGAATATATTACCTTCAAGCGGTAGGGACATTTTTAAAATTTAAGTTTGCAATGAAACAATGACTACTTCCGTAGATAACGCCAACATTCAAAGCCATCCAAGTGAAATTGTGTTAGTTTACGAGTGTTGCTAAAGATTTGCATTTTGCGTTTTGGTGCTCTTCGTTCTTTGCGTTTTATCGTTCAATTTATTTATTTAGTAGTACTAGGCGTTTTGAGTTTTATTTATTATTTTCCAATGTTTTCTTTAGTAATAATAATAAAGTTAATTGAAATAGTTATAGTAGTTCATTATTTGTTGTTGTTAAGTGTCCTTTAGTATTTTTGTTTTAAATTAATTATATTATATTTATTATTATTATTTTCTGAACTCATTTTAATTATAACTGGAAAATAATGGTAAGCCTAACAACATCTGGGTCTATACTTCATACTGAACCTTTGAAGATAACACGTTTTCAAAGACTGTCTCTGGTAACAATGGATAAGTTATTGAAAACTTACTTACCTAATGATGATTTTCATTATTTTTTGAACTTACTTTTAAAAACTAATGAATAATTGAACAGATAAATGAAATGGATGTATTTGCATTGATATTGACATAACTGGACTATTAGGAACATTTCATTAAATCACTTAAAAACTACCATGTATATCATGTTAATGAACTTCAATAATTGTGGTATTTATTTGCGTTCAATAAAACTCATTACTGCCACTTCAAAACGTGAAAGAACTGTTGACACACATCTCAAAAGCATTAATAACATAGAAGTATGATCGCAGATAACTTTTGAGGTTGTATTTTCATTTGCACTTGACACTTTTTAACACTTCTTAAGTTCGCAATAGTTGATAATGATAATTCTTAATTAACTTAATAATTATTCACAGAGTTAATATTCGTTTATAGATGAACATCTCTTTTTAATTCAACCGAAAAACGAAATATGTAGTATTATTGAACAGTGGACAAGACTCGAGACCGCGCGAGGATTGTGAATGAGACAACAAACAAAACAAAAGCGAGAGACTTGTTCAGAGTTATAGTTTCATAAGTTCGCTATTCCGACGGAAATCTTTCAAGCTGCCATATTGCGAATTTAGTGCGGCCTGATACACGGCCTGGAGTCTATTACCTATTGATAGCCGATTACCCGATCTGCCATCCATACAGAGTGGCGAGGAATCTAAAAACAAATATTTTATCTAGCTACTTACTAGCTCGAATTGGCCAATGAAAATCGTTATTTTTTTCCTTTCAAAAAGAAACTTAGGATTTATTGCTTATTACAATGTAAAAATTTTAAATGGAAACTTACAACACAAAGACTGTCGTTTGGTCATGACCTTTATCGAACCTTTATACTGCACTACACTTCGCGCGCTCTTGAAAGACGTCGCCACGAAGGACCATCTTCTCATCTCCCCGGTGATGCGAATTCCAGAGTCGAAGTACCGCGGTCTTCTCTCTTGTTCTTCCACGCGAACGTTGCCGAACCACTGATCCGCACTACTTCAAATATTCGTAGTTCTAGTTCGATTAAACTTGCAAAATTAATA
Source organism: Teleogryllus oceanicus (assembly GCA_964035755.1). Taxonomy (NCBI): domain Eukaryota; kingdom Metazoa; phylum Arthropoda; class Insecta; order Orthoptera; family Gryllidae; genus Teleogryllus; species Teleogryllus oceanicus. The sequence continues at coordinate 44,971,946 of CAXIVR010000002.1, read as the reverse complement.
CCCAGTTCTTTACGATTACACAGCGGAAATGTTTTAAACTTCCACAAATTAATTACTTGTCCAGAATATTTCCGAGTCCTATCACATACGACTTCTCACAAGTTCTAATTTCCGCGTGTTGGAAAAATAATTAAAGTCCAAACTGTTCCTGAGCTATACTTTTAAACACTGTAAATTATTCGGAGTCCAACGTTCCTCAATCTCATGAAAAATAACAAGTTCCAATTACACAAATTATCTATCCGCCAGCGACCCGCACAGCGTCACGACATATGACTGAATGTGTATTTTTATATTACTGCTCAGCCCTCCAGACCTCGGCTTCCCCTTTCTGATGTTTTTGTCTAAAAAATCAGATATACTTCCGCAGTAGTAGTATATCGTGGCTCTCTCCAAACAATGCCAGATGAATTTTTTTTTCTTGACAACTTGGGCGCCGTTGTTAGGCGCCATATTACTATTTGATTACCCTAGCATTTCCACCCATTTACGACAAATAACATGTAATAAAAATGACCCACATACTGGTATGTCACAACACCGATGATTGCTTTTTTTTTTTTTTTTTCACTTTTGAATTTTTTTGGAAGCGGCAAATCATTTATTTTGTTGGACTTACGTTTTGATCAAATTATAATTAATTTTATCACAACTGTTTGATATAATTTGAATGATATCAGCGACTTTGGATGAATATATAAATATTCGTGACAATTCACTCAAAACTGAAAATTCTGTATACATTTTGGAAATACATGTAATATTTTAATTCTCAGTACGACAGTTTAGTACTTTATTTTATATATTTATACAAATAAAATACTTAATAGTTTCAATAATATAGTTTTAGCATTTGGAATTATACAGTCACCATGTTGCCATGCATGTTTTTCATTATCTCTTTAAAGTTTCGAGATGTCAGATGCATTAAATTCATGCATTTTAAAATACATGACAAAGAGTATTTCAATGTAATCACTGTAGGAGTATCTCTATGCCACAATCGAAATATAACAACAAAACAACAATAATAAAATTATTATTAATATTTTACAGGATTGGATTGCACTCTTTGCATTCGTAATGTCGATGCCACTCCCTGAAGATTCTCGATAATAATTTTTGCCATCTAAGGAACCACAGTTAGCAGTGTCCATTTCACCAGCTGGCTTCAATATATCTAAAGTTTAATACTCAATTTGTTGATCTATAAAAGTGAAAACTTAGTATATGTTAAAAATTAACCTTTTTTTTTTGGAAATAAAAGTATTGAATTATCTTATAGTTATGTAATTGAAGTTACATTTCCTTAACGAGAAAATGCAAAAAGAAACAACAACAAAAAACAAAGCGTTTTCAGACTCACAACACGGTTTTAGAAAATCAAAATTTACGGAAACTGCCCTTTGTTTCTTTCCTTAAAGATGTTGCTTCACGAATGGACCAAAATGAAGAACCCATTGGGATATTTTTAGATCTTTTAAAAGTTTTTGACGTTATTAACCATAACATCTTACTCTCAAAATTACCTTCTTATGGAATTCGTGCTATTGCCCTAGTTTGGATAACCTTGTACTTTAAACATCGATCTCAAAGAGTAGAAATATCGTACTGGCACGAAATGACATTATTTACTTATCTTTCTAATTCTTTGCCAATTCAACAAGGTCCGATCTTAGGTCCTATCCCCTTTCTGTTGTACGTAAACGATATGCCCTCATATGGAAAATGGAAGAACAGATCTGTTTGCTGATGACACGAATGTTCTTTGCCAAAAAGAAGCAATAAATAGCACAATTTCAGAAGTTTCAAATTGGTTTTGTAATAACAAATTAATAGTTAACGAAGGAAAAACTGTCTCAATGGTCTTTTGCGTTTCAAATCGGCAATCGTACGCTCCATTAAAAATGAACAATACGCAATTAGCTGATGTTAAGATAACAAAATTTCTAGGTCTCTCAATTCAATTACGTAATTGAATTTCAATTCAATTACGTTTGTGGAAAATCTCTTAAAATGCTCTCACAACCAGTAAAAAAATGCCACGTATGTAAATAGTTAGCTCTCAATCACAGTTCCGCCACACAACAGCACAATAGCCGGAAAGCACGTGCATCAGTACGCATCTCACATTCATGTCTCGGTATTTTAATACCAAAAACATAACATTTATTACACACAAAGTAAATTCAGCCGGCCCGGTGGCCGAGGTCGCTAAGGCAGTAGTGTCGTAGTGATCTCGGGCCGCAGGGTCGCGGGTTCGAGTCCCGCCACGGGCATGGTTGTATTTGTGTTCGTCCTTTCACCCCTTATCATCAATCACCATATCGTTTCATCCACATAGTTACCATACCGTTAACAGCAATAGTAGTCGCTAATGACCTTAGATGTTGAAGCGACCTTAAATAAACCAATTTTTAAAAAAGTAAATTCAATGTAATATTTATAGAAAAAAATAACTTTTACGTAAGAGCACGTAAGAGAAGGAGGGAGAGGGAAATGGAGAGAGAGACTGAGAGAGAAAGCGAGAGGGAAGGAGAAAGAGGGAGATGAAGGGCAGAGCAACTTCTGCCGTATTCCGCTAGATTTAATAAAATCAGAAATAATGACTGGCAAATTTGCACAGGTTGCAAATTAATTGCTAATATTATGGAATAAAGGATTAATTTATTCCGAATTACACAACCGTGATATATTTTAGAATAATATTTTTTCTCAATTGTTTAATTACATTTTTTCGTTTAGAGTTGACTCATAGTGATCGAGCCATCTTCCATATGCCGTCGTCATGAATGTACGATGTTCATTTCTTTTTGCACTTCGATTCACTAACTTACGTCGTAGGTACTGTTTACGTCTTAATGTAAGTATTGTTTCCATTCCACTGTTAATTCGTAGTTACACACAAAAAACAGTCAAATTGTGAAGTAGTGTTAATTTGCAGATATATGTCGTTAGCTTTACACTGTTGAAATTCTATATTTGTTTTTCTACGTCTATTCTCTTCATTAACGAAAGGTACACGTTTTTTCTATTGTTACTTTCAAGTGTAATGAATATTTGCAGGCGGTATTAATTATATTAGAGATATAACATGAAATCTTGCCAGAGAATATGTCGTCCAAGTCGGCGTCGACACTACATAACTCGTTTAGAAAAGAACCATCCCAAAACAATACAGTGATCATTCAAAATTGGTTTAAAATCTGCGTACTTGAGTAAAAAACATTATTGCTAACAAAATCTGTCGATTACATGTAACGTATCAAGTACAAGATATCATTTCAACATTTGCTGTAAAAGTTCATGCCCCATCGGAAAAATCGCTGCGAGTGTTGCATCCCTTTAAAAGTGGAAAACTTCAAAGAGTAGAAAGCTGAGCTCTAACAAGGTGTACTTAATGTGCCAGTACAGTTTTGATTGAGATAAACCCTTACGAGCGCACATTTAACATTATAAAAATGAAAAATTCATTTATTTGCCATTTTTGAGAATAGGGTAGAATTTTTAAACTTTTCTTTACGCTTTTTTAATGAACCGACAGAAGATCGCCATTTTAACAATCCTTTAGTTTCAAAAGTAGCACCGTACTTCAAAACAGATGCTGGAGCCACTCCTTCAAGAAAAGGTCATTAGTTGATTACCTTTTACAAGAGCAGATGAAACAATATATTAGGACAGTATTTATTTACATCGTATGATTAATTAACTTTATAATAAATTTATAATAAAAGTATACATTTTTAATGAAGTGAAGATGTGAAACTGGTTGATATTCATCAGTGTGAAGACGAAGTATAGGGACACTGCAGAGTCTGCATTCGTACAACGTACGAATAAAATGGCGTCATGCTTTGACGACTCTTTATGAATTTGTGTGTTTCATCTGTTTTACTTGGAACCACTGAGGATGGGAAGAGCGTTCCCGAAACACGTGTTTGGCTAAATGTAATCATATTAAAATATGCCTACTATTGTGGTAAATACCTCACTGACCCCAGATAGTTTAAAAGAAAAAAGAGCAGAAGTAGTTTCTCAAGTACGAATCAACGGGTGCACAATTTGAGTGAAACTTTCCAGTGGTGAAGTAAGAAAGATAAAAAAAAGCAAAACACTCTAGTGACGTGTATTAACAACCACACACAGTAATTTCAGGAAGATGTGTACACTAAATATTGTTTTTTCTTTAAAATTAAAAAAGTATTATGGAAACGTTTGAATGAAATTCGTGAAACTCTACAATATTCCAAAGTGGTTTCGCAGAAAACCTTCGTGATAAATTAACGGATTGAAATTCGATTCCCCACATCCACGTTATATAAACATTCTTTGCTTTAGCAACAAACAAAGTTTAAATTCGCAGGCTAGTGGCGGAACAAATTCTAACAAACGGCTACGGTACCTGCGTGATCGTGTCTTTAGCCTTGTCTATTCTCACCTACGCACAACTTCACTTACAAGAAATACTTAACATGTCGAGAGATCAGTCGGGAGCTTAGAGCTTGTTCTGGGTGAGGCAATGCTGGGGAAATGCCTGAAGGGTTATAATATCTCGTGTACGTCAACGTCTAGATCGGCACCGGATCTTACCACCCAGCGGGCAACGAATTACCGCCTTCTCCTGAGATAAAACATTCACTAAACTAACGGGCCAAGCCCGTAAAGAATCTGAACACATTGTGAATAATTAATACTATATATATATATATATATAATTATTCAGAAAGTTTATTAATAATAATAATAATTATATATATATAATTATATATAATAATATATAATTTATTATATATAATTATTCAGAAAGTTATTAATAATAATAATAATAATTATATATATATATATATATATATATATATATATACACACACCACATCAGTTCTGTGGCACATGAAATTATACCTGTCGTTGCTAGATTACGTAAATTATATATAAACTAATTGGTTTTGTTTTATTATATTACTGCTTTTACAGGAATCTCTAATTATTCAATGTCTCCTTGAAGACATTAAAAGGAGGTGAGATTTTGAACTTTTATGTTGGAATTACTTTATTAAAAATATGTGACGAATTGAGCCAAATAAAGGCATGGAGAAAGGGAATACAGGTATATTCACATACCTGAAGTAGAAGCGAGAATGGTCAAGAGAAAATACTTTATAGGTACTTGCATACTAAAACATGCATAACACTTGCGTAACATGTGGAACTCAAAACGGATGGTGTTTAGATGAAACGTGGACTTATATTATTGCTAACATCATTTTTAGTTTTGAAATATTCATATTGTGATAATGTTTTAAAGCACTGTGAATTAGATGTGTGCTGGATTCAAATGGTTATTTCTGTTGTGTAATGTTTCAATAGTACAGATGGCTATGGACTATAAATTTGCCAGTAAATAGTAAATAAATGTTCTATTACGTGGTTGGGTGTCACATACAAAATGTGGGTGATGCTGTAGGACTTAGAGATCATCCACGTCAGTGGAAATGTAGGTAGGTAGTAGTGCATACTGGGGTTAAATCTGAGCGGTTATCTCAGATTACTTGTATTGAATTTGTTTTAAATATAATGTTATAACAGTCGTTTTGTATTCCTTCAGGACAATGGCGTGGAAATCCAACACACAATTTGTTGACATATAGTAATGAAGAAATACCTATGTGATGTTGAAAAAGATTTGGGAAATCCACCTCACGATAGTGGAAACTCTTCAACTGGGCGCAGCGTTATTAGATATTATTGACTTCGAAATATAATGCAATGTTTTTAAAGCGCAAAAAATGTTTGTCAGAGATTAAGAATTATCTGCGAATCTCCTGTATTGTAAGTCGCATTCGGTAAGATAATAACCCTTGTCATTATCACTTGTGAATGTTCTGAATGTTAAGTACTGTTTTGAAGTCTCAAACTCATCCGTGAACTGCAATAATAAAGTGCTTCTATCTCGTGTCCACTTATGTTTCCTCTCTCTAGCCTTTTATATGTTTGCTTATAATCTTAAGCTGTTTGTTTCGCTTCCCTTGCATAAAACTTAACTCGTGTTTGTCAATAACCTCTGAAGTAGAAAATTATCCCACCAAGGATGGATGGAAGTGCAACAATCTCCGAGATCATTGCACTTACCTATATGCACTTAATGAATTATCGCCAGCGACGGTGAGACAGGGTCTTCGATTTCCGGGCAAGTCAGCGGCCGAAAGCATTGACGTGTTCGTCATGTGTTGGTGAAGTTATTGACTTCTCCTTACAACATGTATCTCATCTTAGCCATCATCCTGTCGATAGTCATTCGGCTTTCCTTATCATTTCCCCATACGAGCAGCCCTAACATTGTGCATCCATCCAATTACGATACGGATGTACAATGGTAGTGGTAATTTGTGGTGTTTGCAAATCACTACTGCGGTAACTTGGCAGTTAAATGTTTTGTTGTTAGTTTTCTCTTGATGCATGTGCAAACACGTCTATCGCCGTCCTCGCCGTGCTCAGCTCTGAATGGCCCTTTTCAGTTTGTGAAGTTCTCGTAGTCGGGATACACCACTCGTCTCGTTCTGCAATTTGGGGGTTTACTAATAGTTTTTACATGGTTTTATGATTAATATATGGATAATATTTAAGTATTGCTTTTGTTGTGCCTAAAAACATTAATGTAAAAGATGAGCGATTTATATTACATGTTTTACACGTTCTCTAAATTCAATTAGAGTTTTAGTGAGTTATACGCCTTTCGAGCCATATACATTTAACCCATAGAACTTTTGAGTTCTTAATCGTGAAAAGTCTATCTGCTTATGCCTGCTTATCTGAATAATACATACGTTTTTACACAAAGGTTCAAGTTACCTGCAAGTTGTTATTAGATACATGGGTAAAAGAATCAATCGAAGAGAGACTTGAAGCTGTATTAAATGTTTTATTGCGTGAATTAGTTTACGCTAGATGTATTTGTCAAGAAATTGAAAACTGATAGCAAAAGTACATGAGAAGAGCCGTTCCTGAAATATAATTCTCCCTGGCTTGAAGAAACTCTTGCCCTTTCTGATTACATATTAGAAGTTGTCCCAGGCCCTTCACAAATAAATGTAAAAATTAATAGAGCTAGCAGTGCATTTAACCCCAGCACTGCTGGGGTAAGCAAGAAAGAGAATTTAATGAATATTGAGAATTAAAATTACGATGAACCGTATGTCACTTGATCAAAACTATTGCACCCACTGTGTATTATACTGCGATCGTTGCGCCCGCCCACTGCGCAACCCCAGCTGTAATACCTCCGCTGGGACTGGAAGATGCGCGCGCATCTCCTTCGTTGGACCAGCAGCGGGCGGCGATTGGGGAGAAGGCGTCGCAGATAATGTTCTGATGCTAATGTTCTTCTAGCTAGGGATGCTTCTAGCTAGGATGATTCTAATGTTCTTCTAGCTAGGGATAGATGACGTTACCCCCCTTCCCTTGCTTCAAAGCCAGCCCTGGCCTGCCTCATGATCGCAGTACTCCCCGCCAGAGAGCAAATGAGAGCAAAAAAAGCATCTCGCATTTACTCGTAAGCCAGTGGTACATCAATTCATCATTATTTCCATTATTTCATTATGTTATTCATGTCATTCATTATATCATTTTCAAAATGGCATGTTTGGTCAATATAAATTAACGTAGCGTTTGTCGAGAAGTTTATAATTTATGTAATGATTATGGGGTATATGTCTCTCGTTGTAAAGAGAGTGAACCAGAATGTTCCCTAGATATTTTATTATGAGGAAAGTTATTCTGACACAGGAGATCAGATCGCTAGATTCCTCGAATTTTTGAATTGCATTGCGTACCTTAAGATAGTCAGTGTGCCTAGCAGGACTATGCGTAATGTAAAAGAATAAAAACCTATTGTCAAAACAGAAGTAGTGAAAAAAGATTATCCACTTTAGCCTATTGAATCATCACTGATTGAGGATATATGGAACATACATTCGTTTTTCGAAAAACTCTATGCAGTATTTTGCTAGTCAGGAAAGAAGAAGAGAGTTTAGTTTCTATTGATTATCGTAATATTTGCAGAAAGCAGATTTTATTTTTCTGTTCTGTAAGTTACTATTTACTTTTCTTTCATGAAAATACATCTTGTGTGGGAGTGATAACTTGCAGGTTGGAATTCTTTATTTTCAAAACATTTTGTGTTTCACAGTTGTGGTAAATAATATCCTGTTGCGCGACTACTTTGTATGTGGTAGGGGAAAGGGAAGCTGGTTGATTGCTAGCAGCTGGGGTATACAATGTAATCACCGCACGCCCCTGAGAGCTAGAATACCTAATAAGTCCTTTAGATACCGTGGGATTAAAGCTAAAGCCATAAAATGGAAACTTCTTTTAGATACTATTACCCCAGAAGAATTATCCATATCCATTGAAATCAAACTAAGAAAGAATCACAGACGGACTCGGCAGCTTAGGGAGCGGAGTCGGAGAGCGATGTGAAGGCTCATTCTATAGAGGAACTATGATTAGATAAGCCCGAAAATCCATTCTTCAAAAGCCACCATCATTGTCAGTTGATCCCCACTCTTTGAATCCACCAGTATATACACATACACCAATAAGCGAAATACTCAAATTGTAGTTTCTGTACCCCTATCACAAAGTGAAGGAATCTACACTGTTGTGCTATCCAGCGGAAATTACAGTTACAGAATGATCAGATTTTTCGTCTGGTTTCCCTGATCCTTTGAGCAAATGCTGAGATGGCCAATTGTTTGTCTTCTGGACATACATGTAACTTCGTTATCCGTGCAAGGCTTCTAGAATTCAGTGGGAAATAGTTATTCAAATTATCGGTCACCATGTCGCGGCAGGAAGTATTATTCCCTCATGAAGGACAAGATGAGGGATAACAGCCCATAATTATAGCTGATTTACCCTTGAAAATAGATTTTATTACATTGAAGCGAATATTTTTGTTAATAATCCTTGCAAAAAATGCTCATTTCTTTCTGTATTCAAACTTAACGTAGTAAATGGCTTAAGGTAAGAATCACAGAATTATGAAAACGCACACAGAATTCACTTCTCTTCATAGCACGTTACTCACAGTTTTAAACTTGGTTTTGGCGTAAACATAAATAAAATAAAACAAATAAGTTCCCTTACAAACATTGATTGATCACATCTTGGCACGGACATTTAAAATTAAAAAACTAAAAGATATTTTACATTCCCTTCAAAGTAAATATTTTGAAACAATCATTAAGTGGGGATGTGATGATCTGAATAAAACAAATAAAAACAAAACATTTCTGCAGAACAATACTAATGTTAGTATTTCAATGGTATCATACAAATTTGCAATGATGCAGATGATATTAAAATTATTGTTTGGGAAAATCCAGGTACTTCTTCGACAAGATTTTGCCGACCAACTAAATTCACTTTCGCTAAAGAAAATGTAGATTCATAATTTAGAAAATTAGTGCAGAACCATCGAGAGTGTCCATTAATGACACCGAATTCACTATGCGAGCTGTATTGGTACATTGCATGACTGATGGTAAAAGTATGCAACACTATTTCATCTTGTCATTCAACAATGACATCCAATTTATGTGGAACTAAATAAAGCGAAATGAATGACTTTTACATTGTGATAAACAAAGAATTAAAGAATGAATGTCTTGCCTTCGGCTTGCCACTTTTTTATTCGTTAAAAATATATTTGGATGCATTTTGAATATTTCGTATAGTTTATAAGTTCTAATATGATATAAAAATAAAGAGAAAGTGGCGAAAAATAAGACCTAGAAAAACGAGAAGAGCAGACATAAATATGGATTTGCTATACAAGCTGCTTATTAGCACAGACCTTTTCATTTCGAGCTTACGCGCCAAACCTACAACTGCAGCAAAAAAGTGAAACCTGAACTTTTGATATTTTAGAACCAAGGAATGAGGCAAAAGAGTCTATTTACTCAAAATAATCACCATAAGAATAATACGCAGGTAGTGATTCAAACTAACTTGTTAGTATTCGTTGTACATTCCTCTAATTTCATTTTTGTTTTTATTTTTTCGTTTTCGGTTCTTTATTTTTGTATAACTTCATTTCATTTTTCTTGCATAGTATGTTTTGTAAAATTCAAATATTTTGTCAAATAATGTTCAACAAATGTAACATTTGAAAAACGTATACTCTCATGAAAGCTAATACAATAATTCAAATTTCCTAAAAATTTTACAAAATGTTTCCTAAAACTTTAAGTTTAATAGCAAACTTGTTACATTACATTACATTAATTACATAACATATCTCCAAAATCTATATTAAGCTGCAAGTTCTTTTCAAAGAGTTATTATTTTTTCTTCCTAGATCGTCAAAATTACACATGTGCGATGCAAGTCATATGTACACCTTGGCCAAGAGAGTACAATGCCTTAGTGATCACGGCCAAATCGACATCTGGCATTCAGGAATCACAAAACTTGCTTATACTCTATGTTTAATTTAAGAATGTCTCTTGATCTTAGGATGTCTGTTGAAGAAATTATATTTGCGAATAGGTGCAAAAATGAGTTGACAAGAAACAAGGTTACGCATTTCTAACAAGAAACACTTTAGGGTTAAGAAAAATAAGTACACAAAATATAAAAACAATGAAAAATAAATGTATTTAACTGTATAGCATTAGCCTAAAAACTTTGTAGTAACTCGTATAACCCTTTGCTTCTACGTAAGGCGACCAAGAATACGTGAAATTTGAAAATGTTCTATTTTCTTATTTTTGTAAAAAAAAAAAAAGATAAAACATAATTAACAGTTTTATTAATATTTAAAAATAACATTTATTTAAAACTTAAAAATAATATTACTGAAGTGTCGGTCAAAAAAACGTAAAAATTTTCTCTTGTATAAAGATATTAAATATAAAATATTCGTTTATAATAACAGAGATTTCTTTTTAAAAATTAATTATTCCTTAATATTTAAAGATTTTACAGAATTCTTGAATGGACGCTATGGCAAAAGTACTGCATTTCTGTGTTACAAGCAAGAAAAGATAAAATCAAACACTTTTATATTTTGTCATTTCAATTTCAAAGAGTTTATTGATGTCATCGGACGAGAAAAATGTTAATATTTATTGTATGTTATTTTTCACTTATTAAATTCATGTAATTAACATTCTTTCAAGCAATGAATCAATTTTGCAAGACTTCATGCTTTTCATGTTAAAAAGATCAATATTTCTGACAGCAAAACTATGGCCAAAAAACCAATATTTCTGAAAGCTACGTATTTAGAGACACATTCTAAAGAGCCAGCAACTTGCAGAGTTTCGACGCATAGGATGAGACGAATGATTCAATTAAAAAAGAAAAAACGCAATATCTTTCACAAAGAAAGTTATCTTTGCGAATTTCCATTTGACACATCATCCGACGTATTGTGATAATCAAATAGAGATTAAGCCTCACTACTGTTTAAATAAATAGGTCATTGAAAGAGATAAGTACACGGCGATAAATCCCAATATTTGTGTTTCGTTTACCGTCAAGAATGGCAGTGGGAGGAGCGTACGTTGCAGAATCGCGCTACCTTAAGACGTCATATGCCAATCACTTGTCCCCACCTCCAGCCAACGTGTAGGTATAAAAACGGGAAGAGGCAAACGCTGAATACTTCGGTCGCAGCCGCTAACTTGTTCATTGCGCTCCGATCCTCTCCTCCGCGCCCCGCTCCGCCCCGCTCCGCCCCGCTCCGCCATGCTGTCGCTGTTCTCGTGGCCGCGCTGGCCGTGCTGGCGCCGGCGACCGCCGCTCGCCGACATCAGCGCCGCCGAGGAGGCGGCGGTGCGCAACGCCATCGACGACGCGCTCAACAGCGTCAGGGACATCATCCTCAACGTGAGTGCTCAACTCGCTTGCTCAGCACGCTCCTCAACCGAAACCACCGGGGGCGGTGGCTCAGTGCGTCAACTGATGTCACTGCTGTACCTCTGACCGAGAGGTCACTAGCTTTTTAGCAAGGGCGAATTCAGTCGCTGTCTGGAGGAGAATTCTAGTAGCCGGTTGCTCTGATCGGTAGTTTTTTGTGGTTTCTCCGATCAATACCAGGCGAATGCCGGAGCAGTACCCTTACAAATGGGCCATGGACCGCACGCGATCTTTCCTTCCGCTTCCTTGTCCTATCCTCCCTGCACACAACACACACACACTAACATGCACTACACTAGCACATATTCCGGGAGACCGATCGGGGACATAGAACTTGTCCCGGCTGGGGCGGTGCCCAGCTGGCGGGAGACACCTGGTTGGAGAGAACGCCGCTTGTCGACGGTAGGTCTGCGCCGGATCTCGCCAACCAGTGGGCGAAGATCACCGTCACTTCTCGATGAAAAACTTAGGGGATTAACGAACCTAGTAGTTAACGCGCCCGGTATCAGTAACAATCAAGCAATGCGTAACCATTAATACACACACACACACACTCAGGAAACTTCATATGCGGCTTTGGGCATCGCTATACTTGGCTTTTTATGACATAGCGCGTGAGAGACTTGTCTTCACGACGGAATAGGGCGTGGCTTTTTGCGTATTTCTCAGGCGTAACGCCAGATGTCGCAAGATCGTGACCGTATGAAGCAGTGATGCAGAACAAGCGACATCTAGCGGCACAATCGAGAAAGACGGAAAATACCGTGCCCTATTCCATCGTGCAGATAAGTCCCACACGCGCCATATTATAAAAACAGAAATATAATAAGAGGGCGCGGTTTGATTTTTTATAAGAGATAGCTGGGTAAATTCCAGCTCCTGAAAATCTTAACATACGTATTTTTCCTTCGCTCAAAAAAGTTTCTCCTCTCGGTGTAGACGTGCAGCTTTATGAATAAGACATAGCTTGTATAATCGCATAACAGCAAAGAGCACCGGTTGGTAGAGAACGTTCAAACAATCGCGAATAGAAAAGGTTGATACTGTACAACTGTTATTTTTATGAATATTTCTGCACGAGGTACTATGTGCCTCGGACACAAAGTGATTGGAGAAAGTGACGGTGGTTGTTGTTGTGCGTCAGGGCGACGCCAGCGGGCATCCCGGTGCTGGCCCGCTGGTGGTGGACGAGGGGGTTCGCCGTGGACGAGGAGCCCCTGGTGTCGGCCGAGGGCGGCCTGTCGCAGGCCAGGCTCGAGGGCCTGGGCGCCTTCGTGGTGGAGCAGTCCAAGATCTCCATCGGCGTCATCCCGCCCCGCGCCACCGTCACCGTGGGCGTGCGCGTGCCCGCCGTCAGCGCCGCCGGCAACTACCGCCTCAGCGGCGAGGCGCACACGCGCACCGACATCGCCGTCGACGCCGACGGGGACTTCACGTGAGTCATGGAACTTAGCTCGATATTTTTGTTTTTCTAACATGGCAGCTGGGGGTATTATCTTCAAGATGGAATATGGCCTGGGTGACCAGAAAGTTTTTTCGCAGCGGAGGACATTTTACAAAAAAAAAGGAGGACATTTTACATTTTTGGAGTTCACAATGTATAGTTAATGTACTCAATAATTCCAGACCATTAATAGTGCTTGAAAATTTGCATTGTATAATTAAAAAGACTCAATATGCCTGCAACAAATAATGTACTTCGGGTCAATGACCCCCATCTCGATCGGGTTTTGTCCAGTTTCCTGATCCATTGAGCAAATGCTGAGATGGCCCTTGATTTGCTTCTGGACGTAAATGTAGCTTCACTATGCGCACGTTTTGTTGAACTTTCCTTTGTGGTAGTAGTGGTAATAGAGTTTAGGGTGAGTTTCTATTTTGTTAACAATATAGAAAAATCAAATCTGTTTGTTCCTCACCGTTAAAAATAATTCTTCTATAATTTGGCAACGAAAATATCTAGATTTTGAAATGTTAATCCTCGATTTTTAAATTTAGTTTATTATCATTATTATTATTATTCATCTTTAACTATTAATAGTTAAATTGTTGGGAAGGATTCTGAAACTCAAGAATGCGTGCTCAGATGATTTTTCCCATAGTCACATACAGTTTTGACTGTTTTGACTAAATAAATAAATAAATAAATCAATAATAAAATAATATTAGAGTTTTCGACATTAAAAATTAACGCGAGTGGATAAATTCGCTCTCGCACTCACCTTCGTTATCCATCAAACAATAAGCATAAATAAATTTTATATCACAATATGTCAATGCAGGCCATTATTTGAGTAAAAATGTAGTCACACAAGACAAGAAGTCCCTTTAATTGCGACATTACTTTAAAATTATGCCAGTATATTTTTAATTCAACAGAACGAAAGGGAGGACATTCCCTGTAAATTTAAAAAAGAAGGGAGGACAGGTGAAAAATCGTAAAAAGAAGGACATGTCCTCTAAAAGGAGGACAAATGGCAACTCTGATATGGCACGACTTTTTGCGTTTTTTCTCGCTCCTGCCGCAAGATGTCGCATGATCATGACCGTATCAAGCAGTGCTGCAGATAAACGACTCTGGCGGCACGACCAAGAAAGACGCGAAAACCATATTCCATCTTGAAGATAATACCCTCAGCTGCCTCGTTAGAAAAACTAAGTATAGTTACAATAAATGAATCGGAGACAACGAAAACGTTCGATGATCAGGAGCATCAACTTTTGGGCAGCAAACAAAGAGGTGCGAAGCCACGGACATGGAACATGTTTGGTTGTTGAAGGACCCATACATACATCATAGAGGTCTCGGACTTTTATATATGGAAAGTTTTATTTATGTTTTAAGAACACTTTCCCATCGTTAAACCTAAACCAGAAAAAGTGTGACACCGAACCTTTTTGTTTCGATTCAAATATCAGGACGAGCAGCTTTCAGATATTAGAACAGCTTACTTATTGAGCTCAATAGTGGCAAGTAGGTATCCATTTTGATTACCTGAAAACATTAAATAACTATAAACCTCACTAATGGTCAATTTTTATGTTTGAAATAGTTGGAAAAAATCAATGAAAAATGTTCATCTCTGGGAAGATGAACAATTTCGAATTTTTAAACCTTCTTTGACACAAGCTTTATGGTCATAACATCTTTCTTTGCAGGGTTGTTGTTAAGGACATCAGCATTCTCGTAAAGGCTGTTGTTTCTCTGACCAACAAAGTGAAGAGCGTTGATGTTACTCTGGGTCTTGGCGATGTCTTTGTAAGTAAAAGAATGGAACAAAAAATTCTTTTTTTGTATACCAGCATTGCAAACGAAATTTTCTGTTGGAAGAAATCGTTCACAAAAGGGCCCCAAATGATGACATTAGGTTTTAAGGCACGAATGATTGCGTCATTACACATTCAGCCAATCGCAACGAATGTTGGGAAGGTAGCGGTAAACGGAACAACCGACCACCGTTTTATCGCACGGATATCACATACCCCAGACGTCACAAGAAAGTCGTTTCGCAAAACTAAATTTTTACTCTCTTTAAAGTTTATAATGCTGTTATACAAAATATAGCACATATAACTCCGGTTATAACGTGGCTTTATTGCATTGTGAATGATTTCAAATTTGGATACTAGCTCGTAACGTCGCTCGTTTTTAAAATATGTACTCATGCAATAAAGATTAACATTATAAACTAATTGAATGAACTTCTATTGTAAAATTGCATAATTCCTACAATTTATACTGAAAAATGGTAACTGTCAACTCTATCCATTTCAGTTTTATTTCACCCAAATTTAGTGTCTAACAATGCACAATGTCTTAAAGTTGGAATTCGTAACTGCAGAGGTAAAATAAAAATAGAGAACTATTTTATCAAATAAAAATCTGTAATTATTTCTGATAGTATTGTTAATTCCGATCATTTAAATATCTCGTTATTTTGACTATTGTTACGTTATATTATTAAATATGTCAATATTAATTCTGGATAAAATTTTAATAATACGTAAGTCGTGTATATAATTTATTTTCATAATTTATTAGGAGTTATCGTTATATGAGAACTGCGCTTTTTCGTGTAATAGAGTAGCTGAAAGTGCACCTATTTAGTACCATTTTAGGTACTTTTTTAGCAAAGAGAAATAATGTAGGTATTTATGCTCCAACTTCTCACAAAAAAGAGTACCGCCTTCCAAATTACTCATTATTTTCACTCTTCCGTCTCACTACTCAATTGGCTTCCTAAACATGTGTGCCTTACGACGGTTCTGCGTTTTGTTTGACAGATCGACGTGCAGGGGGCTGGTGACTTGGGAGATCTGATTAACAACGAGGCCGCCGACCGCATCCAGACCTGGTTCGCTGAAAACCGGTCCGCGCTGGAGGAGCAGGCTGCCGCCTTCATCAAGGAGCTAATCGAGTCTTCTCTCGGGAAGCGAAATGGGGTACGACTCTTTTCAGCAGACCCGTTCTCACAACTTTACTCGTGGGCAACCTGTGACACAAATGCTTGATGGATACGACTTTCAGAGAAATGGAATGTTTGTAGAAACCATTATAGATGATTATGTAAACAAGCAAAAGGAGAAGATATTTCAATGAAGTTGCTAAAAACGTACTGTTTATTATAATTCAGCTACATTCGCTCAATATGGATTTATTTGTAAATTATTTTATTTTATGGTTCTTATTCTCTTCATGCGTAGCAATATTTGTTCATATAATAGAGCTTTCATACACTTATCTACCAGTAAATAATAAAATTGCAAGGGTCGTAATGGTAATTTAATGTTAATAGAAGTTATTTATCACAAAATCATTAGAACAAATATAACACTGTTGTAAAATATGTGTATTTCTCGCATGTCGGCATTTATCTGTTCTTTGTCTTCGCAGCTTCTTGAAGGCCCTGCGATTGCCGCGTGATTGCTCTGGCTTCCACAACTTCTTCGGATTCTCGTCTCGTCCAACGCCTAGCGTTTGTAGTCTTCATTCATCACTCACTTTGTTATAGTTTATTTCATTCATTTCAGTCAGCAAGCAGACATTATCTCTAAAATGTATAGACTTATAAATAAATTTGCGCTTTGCGAAAGTCATAAGCATCTCTTTCAATTCATACACATTCCTTTTCCAACTCTGAGCCTACATTTACCTCCATTTTCACATAATTATGATCTCCTATATTATTTCATCAGTATACATACCTTTTTCTGCTATCACACTAAACCAATCTTTATAAATAATGTCTTTAAAGAAAGAGAATTTCACAGAAACGTGACGAATTGGATTTTGACTTCAAAAATATGAAAGGCTTGTTTTAAAAAATACATCTGAATATTCATGTCAAATGCAACCCGCTACATTCTACCACATTTTTGAATCTATATCGTTAAATAACTCCTAAATGAAGCGTTTTAGGACCTTAAAAAGTAAAAAGCTGATATTATAGGCCTCAAAGAAGCGTACTTCATTCCGTAATCTATAGGATGAGATCTTCATCATTCTATTACATTTTTGCTGGTTCGACGCTTCTCGATTCGACCCCACCTGTTCAGAGCCTGTAGAATCTGGAACTGCAGTGATATTCAACTAATTACTTGATATTCTACGCGATGGAATTACACGAGTAATACCACTCTACGCGATAATAACGTTAAATAAGAATAGTTTGTATTGACACAACATAAATATTTAACGTGAATATATTAAATGTTTTACCTGTAAAACATTTAATATATTCACGTTACAAGTTCTAAAACGTTTTCTATACCAAAACTGTGTCAAAAGTGATTCGTTTTTTCCAATATTTATACATGTTGTGTTCATATCTGTTTTTACTTTTTGTAGGAAATAATGTTTTCATGACTTTGTCATTTTCTAATATTTTATACGCATATGTTCAGTACCAAACATTTGCAAATATTTCGTGGTTTTTCAAAAAAAAAGCATGCAGTGGTTTTTTTTTTAATTATTCGTAAATGGAAACGAAAAAATATTGAACTACCTGTATAAAAGGCACTCATAATTGCACTCATGGTATATAAGAGGATTTCTTCAACATAACATTCAGGAAATTATCTCCCTCATTATACACTCGTTTCGTAAATTACTATAACATGAAAATGGAAAAATAGGGAAGAGGGTGGGGTTTAACACGCGAGAGTTCTCGCACGGGTAGGCTAATAATAATAATAATAATAATAATAATAATAATAATAATATGTATATGGTATATATCCTACAGAAATAGCCAAATCAAATGTCGACGCCTGCTTGTCGTACAAGTGGCTTAAAATAGGATATCTCTACCCGAGACTGAAGGATTCTTGATAGCAATCCAGGACCAGGTAATTGCAACACGAAATTATCTCAAGCACATTATTAAAGACTCGAAGTGCCTTCTGATATCTGCCGGGCTTGTGGTGTAGGCCAAGAAACGATCCAGCACATTATTTCGGGTTGCAGTGTGCTGGCTCCAACGGATTATAAACAGAGGCACGATATGGTAGCACAGAATCATCCACGCCAAACTTGCAAGAAAATGTGGAACTGCTAGTGAATCTGATACACCCTACGACAAGTACCATCCAAAAATGTCATCGAGAATAGCATCTATAAATTATACTGGGATCGAAGTGTATTGACCGACAAAACAGTTCGTCATAACAGGCCGGATGTAATATTTTGGGATAAATCTAGAAATATCTGTATGACTCTCAAACATGTACCAGAAAGCTGTGAAAAATAAATAATAATAATAATAATAATAATAATAATAATAATAAATATTCCTAGAACTACTGAAAGTAGCCATAACAGTACTCAGAGATTCTCCACTAGGTGTCCCCTGATGGTTGCTGTAAATGATACCATCAAATTATCATTATTAGTAAGAATACATTTGACAACCATTAAAATTTCATATATTGGTATAGGTAGATTGTCAATAAAATGTAGATATTCTTCTCAAATTGACATAATTGTGTTATGTGTAATGTTTGGAAACGTTAAAATTACATCAAGTGAGATTGAAATGTGTTCAGGAGGAAGAATAAGTGAATTCAATTCATTTAGAAACTGAACACTGTTCTTCGTTGCATACCGTTTATTCACAGATAGTACAAGCTACAGTAATTTATTTACAAATTTAGAAAGTTCCTAATGTATTGTTCCGATTGATATTACAACAAATATAATCGGAAATACTTTTTCGTGAATTTTTATTATACTATATATTCTAGAGATTCTACCTGTTGTATAATAAATTTTATTACAAGTTTTAATATCAAAATACAAATACTTATTATTTTTCGAACGTTTAACAATTTCCTGTAGATCTTTTAGGAACGAAGGTAACTTACTGCGTGTTAGTGTCATATATTTATATTTATCTAAAAAGGGTTTTTACCTTCAACGTGTAATAGTCACTGTTTATTGTTGTCATACCATGAACTTTGTCACATTGTATAAACAAAATTCCTGGTTTTATGAAATATCTAGCAAACTTATGACAATTTAAAATATAGTGGTCTAAAGATGAAAGAAGAGTTTTTAATGATCCAAATAAGAACTAATGTATTTTTCAATTCCATTCAATCTTAATGAAATTTTATTTTAAAGATGAAACAGCACAAAGTAATCTTGAAATGTTAATTTTTTTTGTCATTAAAAATACTTATTTAGTAATAGTTATAATATCTTTATCTATCGGCAACAAGTATTATAACATAGTTTCTTGGCTAATGACCTCCTCTGGATTAGGTTTTAGTCAGTTTCCATGATCGTATGAGCAAATGCCCCGATATCTCCTTTCTTTGCTTCTGGACATTAAACGTAACTTCACTTTGGCAGCGCTTAAGAAGGTGTCAGTAATTGTACTCCCTCCACATACATCATATTTGACTCGTCATACAAGATAGAAATTGTATGTGTGACTCAATAAATATCATTACTAACACATTTTTTAAATATGAATATTAAGGTAAAAGAAATTATTCAATAACATTAAAGAAAATATTTAAATCGACTCATGTCGAAATTGCAAGTTTTTATTTATAAGTAAGTCTTCAATAGGTGTTCTCAACGGGGTCGGTGTAGACCCCCTGGAGGTCGATGAAATTTTTAGGAGGGTCAATGATGATTAAGGGTTTGATTGAAGTCAATAGCCGAATATGAAGTGGCTCCTGATCAGGATAATCAGGATCCCATTAAGTGCAAAATGTATGAACTCAATTGGTTTCTGAAATAAAGCAACAAAAGATATGGTAATAAATTAATAATTTTCTCCTCTTCTTTTGTGTCGGTCGTTAATCTTTGGAAAGTAGGATGTTTAGAAAACAAAAAATTATAACTATGCATTCACAGCGATACTCCATCGCGAAAGAAAGTACTCTCCGCAACATGCCCAGGACAAATGAGTGAGCCAGTTTTTATAAAACCCTCAACATTTTGCAAACATTGAATTTCAGTGAAGTTTTTTTTTAAATTTATTTCTTCTCGTTCGAAAGACATACTTGTCTTTCGTGGAAGTTAAATTATGAAATACACTTTTGGGGAATGGCCATCCATAAGCAGTGGTTTTTATTACTCGGAATAACGTAAACATTGGGTTAAAGTAAATGAGGCGAGGTTGAAGACTGTTTCAGTTTGATCTACTGACAGTTAAGGAGGATTACGGTAGTTTGAATCGGTCTTTGGGATACCTGGATTTAATACGTGAGTAAACAGCATTGCGACCTAGGCTGAAGATGAAGGAGCAGAGGGTGTGAAGGTTTTGGTAAAACATTTGGGCTATTTGAGTTATGTAATCGCTCAATGAAGGCACTTTCAATTCTCTGCAAATCTGGGTGTTCGGAATGAACCAGGGGGCATTTAAAGTTCTTCTTAAAAATACGTTCTGAATGACAACCCAAACTGGACATGCATAAGTCATGGTTGGTAAAATTAAGGACTAAAATAGTAGCAATCGGCATTCGACTTTCAATGAAAAATATGCATTGATTAGAGGGAAGAGTTTTGATATTTTTGCAGATGCTTTGTTAGCTATTGCATTTGTGTGTGGTTTCCATTTTAATCTTTTGTCAAGCAACACTCCTAAGTATTTTATCGGTCCACGGAATATATGTATTGTGAAGGTTTAATTCAGTAGGATTTTTTGGGCGTAACGTGAAGATTTTTGCTTGACATTTTAACGGGTTTATTTTGATTCTCCATTTTTGAATCCAGTTAACATACTCGTTTAATGTGTTTTGAATATAATCCATGGCTACGGCAATGTCGCTGTGCGTTGCGAAGAGGGTGACATCATCTGCGTACAGCGCTAACTTGGAGTCACCCTCAGTGGGGATATCGTAGCTAGAAATGTTGAACAGAATGGGAGAGAGTACCGATCCTTGTGGTACTCCTGCATCAATGGTGGAGATATTGGTGGTTAAGATATTGAAGAGTTGAGTTTTACAATAAACGATCTGTTAGAGAGGAAACTTTCGGTAACCTTTTGTAAATACTCCGGGACTCCTAGTTGTTGCATTTTATAAATTAGGCCCGAGTGCCACTCTGTCGTGCACCTGACTTATATCCAGAAATACTGATGCTGGATGTTCCTTTTGGTGATAGCCTTGTGCTATTTCTTCAGTGAGTCGTAGTAGTTGGTGCGTTGTTGAGTGATTGGTCCTGAACCCGAATTGAATCGACGGAATAGCGTTGGTGAACGTGAAGTTTAGAAACTCAGCTACCCAAACGAGGTGTCTTTTATTATTGAAAAATCGTGTCATTTATGGAAATATTGAGGTACGAAATTGTTACCTTTAAGGCATTTATGATAAATACTTTGTGTCATAAGTAGGGCTAGGATAGTTAAGTAATAGCATTTTTTCTATTACATTTAAATATATGCATATAGTAATATGTCCACCAAACAATGTTTCTCCGGGGAGAAATGCAATTTTTATATTGCATGTTATTACATATTTTGGAAGAATTTAATTTGCATAAAATTTAAAGCATATCCTTAGAACGATGCACATTTTTCTTTTTTCATAGGAAAATGTGTTAAAAATGCAATTATTAAATACTTTATTGATGTCGTTACTACTGTCTACAGGTAATAACATTAATAATAATAATAATAATAATAATAATAATAATAATAATAATAATAATAATACTTCGAAGCAATGAATAGACATGTAAGAACCCAAACGACCCAATATCGATATTATCGTTCAAAATCTGCAGTTGAGTGGATCAACCTACCACGTGAAAAAGGAGGTCGAGGCATTACAAATATAACCAACAGCAATAGCAACCAAATCTCTCTAATGAGAAAGTACTTCCTTCAGAGAGCGGAAACATCGACAAGGCTATAGTAGAAGCTGAATTCAGTTTCACACCCTTAAATATTGCAAATGATCAGTTTCAACCAGAGTACACAAGCAATGAAAGTCTGATGCAACAGTGATGTCGACAAGAGTTACATGGTAGGCATCCCAATGAACTATCAGTCCACAACATAGAGTCTGAAGTATCTAACAGGAGGTTGACACGTGGTTTACTGTACACAGAAATAGAAGGCTTTATGATAGCCATTCAAGACTATGTTATCGCAACAAGAAATTACTTACGCTGTATAATAAGAGACACCTCAATAGTATGTGATGAATGTAGAAGATGCGGTACACAGCATGAAAACATTCAGCGCATTCTTGCCAGTTGTAGTGTGTTGGCATCAACCGCCTATAAAGTTAGGCACGATAATATGAGTAAAATAATTCATGGACGGTTAGTAAGAAAATACGGACTTGAGTCCTGTAATGTCCCATATTATAAATATCATCCTTCTACAGTCTTAGAAAATGAATGGAAACTAAACTGGGACAGAAGTATAATTACAGACACCACAATTTCGAACAATAGGTCAGATACAAGAGTTCTAAACAAGTTCAAGAAAACAACCATGATAATCTATTTTGTAGTCGTCCACAATAACAATCTAGAATCTGTATATAACTTGAAAATTCAGAAATATGTACCGTTTACTCAAAAGCTTTGTCATCAATGGAAACTTCTGAATATCGACATACAATCGATATTCATGTCCACCACAGGATTAATCTCAAAACACAGTGCATGCAATTTGTATTGGAATTAACATTTTCATGCATAGAGCAAATGCAGAAAGCAGGAATACTGGACAGCTGCAGAATAGTAAGAGAATTCCTAGGATGTGCTACTGTTGCGGAAACGATTGATTGAAATATCTAGAGAGTAACATTCGTAATAATAATAATAATAATAATAATAATAATAATAATAATAATAATGATAATAATAATAATAATAACAATAATAATAATAATAATTTTAATTACCCTTCAGCAATATTTCCACTTCATAATTCAGGTGGGTTTTCTCATATTTTAGACCTCAGTAACGTTGCAGTTTATATCATGCAATTCCCTTCTGTACACCAACTGATATTTTACATTGTCTGTACTTTACAAAACTAGTACAAACACTATGTTTAATATTTGTAATTATGTAACACATTCTTCAAAGATAATTCCTCTCGATTTCAGGGAAAACGTATAAATCAGTTGAAGTCTGTGCATTACTTGTATATCTAATTTTTAGAAATGTAGAATACAACACTATCAAAAATTAACTTAAAAAGTCTGCAATAATGATTTTCTAAATCCCAAATTCAATCTTTATTCGAAGCCAGAAGTACTGGAGTCCCTTCTTTTTCATAATTAACTTATCTGACATTTATTAGTCCAGAAAATGTCACTGTGATTGTGATAATTCAAATAAGAATTCAATAATATTAGTTTTTACGCAAGTACCTACCTAAATTATAACACTATTAATTTCTAATATTAGTTGAAAATTTCACAGTATGTCCATTAAAATTTGAAATTAGTTTTAAATAATTCCGTTTCATCAATCTATTAGCTACGATTACCCAACAAAAGCCTTTCCTCTCAATTTCCTTGTTTCGTACATATGCATTCGTTTGTTCGTCACCGTTCGTTATAAAACTTACCTCTTCCAATGCCCTTCTTTCTGGTTTCTCGAAGGACAGATTCTTCATTCTTGCAATTTTGTCTAAAAACTTATATATTATTCTGAGTCTTCGTAGTCCTTCCTTCAAATACTTTTTTCATTCGCGCTCATGGGAAAAGTTTTGTTAAGATGTTTACATTTGTCGAATCATTTAATATTAACATTCATACTTGTTCGTTTTACGTGAAAGGGATATTTGGCGTAAGTGTTCATGCATTTTTACTGACATGTGATTACTTCGTAACAAGAGAATGTATTGTAATTGTGCGCCGGGAAACGGTGAATTTTCGATAGGAAACTTATTACGGGGCCCTGATAACAAGAAAGTGGATAATTATTGTTCCTATGAATTCCTTCCTCTAATCCATTGTGTAGTCAGAATCCCTCTTTTACGGCTCCTTGATAGGGAAAAACTGATTGACGTCTAAACGCCACTCCATCCGTGGTCAACGCTAGCGTCAAAATCCATTCAGCCGATTTTCTCCAAAAATTGACATTCCTCGGTCAATTTAAGGGAACTCAAGCCCCTCCTAGTTTAAAAAAGTTTTATATTTTGATTAGGGGAGTATTTAACATAATGTCTCAACATTTTTAAATTTATTTCAAAAATGGCTCCAAATTTTATATCGAAATAAAATCAAATTTTGTTCTAAAAATAGATCGATATCAAAACGCGAGATCGGCGATAGCGTCAAAACCATTCAACCGAAATGCTTCCAACGTGATATTCCTTGAGGCTCTTTGGGTTTGAAACGGATATTTTTGGTCTTTGGAACTTCTTTGCATGAAGCTTCAATATCTTCAAAATTTTCTAAAAAGTAACTCAAGTTTTTATTAAATGTTGTTCTCCGATAGCGTTATTGTTGCTTAAAAGAACGGTCAAGGTCTTATGTTCGTTGAAATTCATTTTTTCGAAAATTACACTGAAAATTCCGAAGAAATTAGAAATTCAGAAGAAATATCTTTTCCAGAATGTGCACGAGAACTACAATTGTCAGGTGTAGTGTTTGTACTCCTTTTATGAAATACAGGTAATGTAAAATATCATGGGGTCTAATTACGACGCTAATATAAGCACAGAAGCGAATTGCATGATGCAAACTACGACGATACTGAGCGCTTTCATCTCCATCCCCACCTAAATCAAAGCAGAGATAAGAGCAAACGATTTTCGCAATCTCACACAATACAGGATTTTCATCACTCTGCACACACTCAGCCGTCGATACAATGGCCATGCCACACGTCTTTGCCATTTTGGCCCTACTGATTCTCAATAAGGCAAACGGTGCAGATTTCACCCAGGGAGAGGACACAGTACGCAATGCAATCGACGACGCTCTTTCTCAGCTGCGACACATCATTCTAAATGTAAGTACATCCTCTCTTATTTTCGATTTTTTGTCATTCCTTATCATGTTGTATACGATTTATATTGATTTCATTATGATGTAAATAAAATAAACACGTTTTTTTAATCCCTTCCAACTTGGATTAAGAAATTTGACTATACGGTAGTGACATTATTACGAGGTCAATCATATTACGTTGTTTCACTATCGAGTTAATGTAAAATATATTGTAATGTGTTGGTAGGATCGCAGTTAGTACTACAGTTACAAATTTGCATTCCAACTTATACACAGGTAACTAAGAAACAATGATGATGGTAACCCTTTTGTGACTTATAGACGTTGCTGTCTACATGGAAATCACAAGATCAAGTGATTCCTTTCTTACGTGGAAAGGAAACACAGAACCCTAGTACAGGTCTACAGTCTCAGTAGCCGTATCCACCATTTAGGATTTATAATAACTTAAGTGCATCGGAGCACTGAATTTGTTTAATTACTTAATACACATTAACTGCAATGAAGTACAATTCGGTGGCAGTGATTTACAAACACATTAATAATATCTATACAGTAGTGATAATTAAAATAAACTTATTATTCAAAGGATAACACTACACTCCACAGCGATGCATAGCAAAACATTTCACAGCATTTAAAGAAGGGCACTGCACGGAACTGATACTGCCCTTCGTTCCAACACACTTCAACGCACTTCACAAAATCTCCCAGATCTGCACAACTCTTTAAATTACTGAATTATAAGTTTTTAATCAATGTACAATTCTAAAGTTGCTGAATCTATTGACACTAAACCAATTCCAACTTGTACGTACATGACGGGCAATATTTTTGAGAACTGCCTGTTCAAAATAAGTTCGAGAGCTAAGCAGGAAGAACATGGTTTCAAAATGTTCATGCCTTGCGCCCTAGGGCGACCCGGACCGAGGCGTCCCCGTGCTGGACCCCTTGGAAGTGGAGAAGTGGGACTTCCAAGGGGACGAGCTCTCGGCGGAGGGGTCCCTCTCCGACGTGCGGCTCGAGGGCCTGGGCGCGTTCGTGGTGGAGAAGTCGACCATCCCCATCGTCCCGTCGCCCACGGTTCCTCTCACCGTGGGCATCCGCGTGCCCTCCACCAGCGCCGCTGGCAACTATAGGCTCAGCGGAAAGGCACCCCCCGGCCACGCCCACCGCCTGGACGCCCGAGGCACTTTCACGTGAGGTTCACTGCGCTTCTATCACCACTTGTCTGACTGGCGTGTCATTTGCTATGCAGACAAAAGACAGAAACACTTTTACTCTGATCGTGATTTGAATATTTACACAGCTATCTGATTTATATTGATTCAGTGGTGAGTTGTAGTTGACATTGAAATAATAGCAGCTTTCGATGGCTTAGCCATCATCATCAGTTTTCTGCTGTCTGGGAGTCACAAAAAGTTTGTGGTTTTTGTGACTCCCAGACAGCAGAAAACTGATGATGATGGCTAAGCCATCGAAAGCTGTTATTATTGAAATAAATACTATTGTTGACAATGACAGCGCCTTCAATCATTTCAATCAGCTATCTGATTGCCGGCATTGTTGCTTTTTGTGCACACACATCCATTTATTTCGTAATGCATAAATGTATAGGTGAAAAATATACAGATGATCCAAGAATCAAAAAATAATGTATACAGCGTTACACCATTTTATATAATTTTTACTTGTTTTTTTTAGCGTGGCCGATGACACTTCATCAGCTGTTATAGTGTCATCCAATCGAGAGCTAAAAATGACATTGCGGATACGTCACAGTGGTGACGGCTCCCGATTGGACGAAACCGTAAGAGTTGATCAGCTGTCATCGGCCAGATTACAGAAACCCAAGTACACAGAAAACAGTTTTCTGTTTCTTTTTTCTGAAATATTATTGAGCAGAAATTCATAAAACGTAAATCTGCACTGGAAGATTTCAGGATAGTGACATGTAAGCGGCCTTCTGAATTCAACAAAGAGTATTCGTTTGTGCTTTCAACGTTTACGTCTAGCCTGCACATTGTCAGGTCAAGATGGCCATGGCTCTTCTGCAAATTGAAAGGCCTTGCCTAGTGAAACATTATTCCCCTGTAAGCATGTATGTACTAATTCCCTGATAAAAATGACATTTAGAACCTTTAGATACATTTTGAAATTTACAGCAATTATCACAAACGGATGGACACTGTCGATCCCTGTATTTTTACTATATCTCTACGTTTGTGTATTATTGCCTTTCTGCACAGAGAAATATAATATGAAAACTTGGGCGTTCTACTGAGCTGTAAAAGCACAAATAGTGTTGTACTTATTAAATCACTGACTCGCTATTCTTCAACAAATAAAATTATTATATAAATTTATGACGGCCTTAAAGTTTTAACATTAAGAAGTTTTTATGAAATTAAAATTGTGAAATGAAGAAAGTGAATAATTCCTATTTAAAAAAATTATGAAAAAAATTATAATTGTACATTGTATACTTTCAGTATAACGGATTATTCGAGGCGTGAAGAAACTTTCAAATATACTGAAAAAAGACACATAGAAATCCTTCAAAAATGCGAAACAAATCCAAAATCGACCGAAACATAGATGAAAGTATCCAAAGTTAACAAAACTGCTCCAATTGATTGATTGATCGATTGATTTTTTTCTTGTTTCCGAGCGCGTCAACTGCTTTTGTCATTAGTCCCGTTAGTGTAGTGCATGTTTTTTCTCGGGGAAATTGCGGTGATCTTCCCCGCTGGATGGTGAGATCCGGCGCCGACCTACCGTCGGCTAGTGGGGTTTCCCCCTAAGCAGGACTCTCCCATCAGCGTGGCACCGCCCCAGCCGGAACAAGCTCTAAGCTTCCGACCGGTCTCCCGGAATATGTGGTAGTGTAGTGCATGTTAGTGTAAGTGTGTGTGTAAGGGGAGAGGATAGGACAAGGATTGGGAAGGACAGATCGCGGGCGGTCCGTGGCCCGTTTGGTAGGGTACTGCTCCGGCATTCGCCTGGTGTTGATCGGAGAAACCACGGAAAACTACCGATCAGAGCAGCCGTCCACTGAATTCTCCTCCAGACAGTGACTGAATTCGACCTAGCTGAAAAGCTAGTGTCGAAAATCCTGCCGCCGTCAGAACTCGAACCTAGTGACATCAGTTGATGCACTGAGCTACCGTTACCGGTCAAAGTTGCTCCGAAAAGATGGTCAAGTAGGTGTCGATTACAGCGGACCAAAACTACATTTCAAAATAAGCTAGTGATTTTTTTTTGAAGGAGAAGTTCATATGCAAATAAAACTGTTCAATATATCAGGGGGCCCAGAAATGTAGTTGGGTCCTCTCCTTTTAGAATTTGCAAACCCATGCATGTACAAATTCTATAAAAAAATTTAATCCTCATAGAAATATGAAAAATATCTCTAGAGCTTAGCAATTCATAAGAAGTTAAACTGTTACTGAAACAGAAGCAATTGTAAGTTACATCCCAATTGGGTGAATATGACAGGTAGTGTGTATTAATTTTGACCACGAAGAACAAGGAGAAACAGCGTTTCGGGTACTGCTTGTTAAAAAGAAAATTAAATTACACTATTTCTCACTAGAATGACACACACACACCCACACACACACACACACACACACAAGACATTGAATAGATAGTCAAATGTGTCGTTGGACTATCATTTACTTATATTTTTTCAGGTTTGATGTTCAAAATATCACCTTCACAATGAAAGTGGTGGTTACTTTGACCTTGAAAGTGAAAAGCGTTGATGTTTCTCTGGGTATCGGAGATATTTTCGTAAGTAGAAATATTATAATATATTGAAAATTACTTTCTTAATTCCCTTCACTTTTTTTGGAAATAAGAGGTAACCATGTTATCAGTGCAATATTTAATACTTGCATACATATTAAGTATTTAAAAATATCTTTTTATTGAATTGAATTGTACTCCGTTCTCTTCGCAGCAACATACAGCAATGAATAACATTGCAAAAATTCTGTTTTGTAGTAACAATGAATTCGCATCCCTCCCCCTAATGTGTCTAAAAAATGTCCCTTTAAAACTTGAAATTTATGGATAAAAAATATCACATCAGTCCTTTTTAAACCTCTTAGTACATTTAAATTATATTTATTAAATAATATATCTTCTTAATCCGATTATTTTTATCCGTTCTTTATCCATTTTCAATCAGTTTTTAATATCTATTCCTGTGGGTGATTTAATCCTCAGTATTTATGGGCATTATTTGGATATTCAGCACTTACCGCGTACAAGCACGGAAAGATACTTCACATGCCAACAATATATATTACAATTGATTAATCCTGCAAAACCTGTTAAATACATCTTTGACAGAACAGAGGAAATTGGAAAAGCATTTTACGGCTGAATCCCACTTTGCTCCAAAACGATTTTTTGGTCAGAAAAGGTAAAAAATCCATGAGTTTGCTGTTAAATCTGTATAATCTCACTATAACAGTTTCTTTTATATTTAAAATTGTAGATTACACTTTACTGGTTTTGCAAGTGTAAAGCAATTAAGAAGGGTTTTGCTGGTTGACGTTCGCCAACTTGCGAACGAATCCACTTGCCATACCTGCTAAGTGCTTCAGACACTTTCAAAACCTGCTAAATTAATAAGCTCACAATAACAAATTATGAGATAAAGCTTGTATTAATGGTTAATATCTAGTAAAATATGACAAGTTGGTTAAAACAATTAGAAACTAGAACACAAATGTTAATGAATGTTTGAAATTATGCTTTATAAACAAACTGTTAATTTAATGTGAGTGAGTGTCGGAATATCTTGTCGGAATTTTCGGGAATAACTTCGGATGAGTAACTGAAGAAGAGAAAACCATGGATAGTTTATGTGACTATGTTTCCGACTACTGCTTATTCATGTCACACAAATGACTCTGCACTTCATTATGTATCTTACAATTTTAAAATGAAAATTTCGTACCTTCTTCTGTTCGCAAAAGTTCTATTCGGGATTACTCGACGCAATTTCTTCTTATGTTGAACACCGATCACCTTGCAACCTCTTGTCGATTTTTGACTTCGTGGTGTATCACTGTTTTGGGAGGTTCAACATACTGAATTAACTCAGTCTCGATAGCAACCATTTCCATGTTACTTGCACTGTTGCCTCACACTCGTCGTAAATAACTATGATTTTACGTATAAACAAGAACGTTGACTAGCACACTCTTCAACTTCACGATGTAAAATAAACTATCCAATTGTTGAATCTAACCTTTTTTTAATTTAAAGGGAAAGGTTAGGGCAAATAATAGGCAATATGGCGCCTTAGTAACGACGTCGTGGTTGTTGTCAGGATAAACAAACATTCATCTGACCGTGGAGGTGGCAGCGTGAGTAGGAGGAAATATAGAGATTTGGGGATTGGTTGAAGAAGCGTCGATTGATTATTAAAACGGAAGTTTGGGCATTTTGTCAAAATAAAAGAAAGGCAAGACATTGTGGGTTTGAAAAGGGAGGATAAAATTCATTCGGTCGCATGTCGCGACTGTGAGCAGTTCGCTCGTGAATAGATTAATTTGTGCATGTTAGGACTTTTCGTGGCAGAACCAGAAGTGAACTTGTGATACTTCTAAGATTTGGGGAACGTGTCGAGTTCCGAATATTTTGCTGTGCATCAAAATAAGACTTGGAGTTTTTCCGTGAGTGAACTCTAATCATTCTTGAACTTATAAATGTATGCGGTTTACAAACGATACTGGACTTTGCCTATTTTCTTGCTATAAACGGAACCCTTTCGCTAGTTACCTGCGACAGCCTTGGAACCCTTTCCTCTAGGTGTTCAAAGATTTAAAAATAAATTAACTAATGGTATTTGTAAACTTCATTAATTTAGTAAGTTGTATCATTATATCAGTTATTATTTGATTATTATTGATAGTTTTATTGCTATTATTATTGTGTTAATTACTATTAAATGCGTTCCTGTTCTAAATATATAATTATATTCAAAGTGGTATTGTATTGAAGTGTTGTGACGTGTTGTGCAGTGTAGTGCAATATAGAAGTAGAAAGAGAAGTGAATTTCAAATGTTGTGAAGTGAAGTGAAGTGAAGTGTAATTAAAAGTCGTGTAATCGTGTATTTAATAGTTTAAAATAACTGTGCAAGTCAACCATAAAATATAGTTAATGCTATTATTGTTAGCATATTATTATTATTATTATTATATATTATTATTATTATTATTATTATTATTATTATTATTATTATTATTATTATGTCTTTAAAGAATTTAATGTTACGTTGTTAAGTAATTTAAAGTTAATATTAGTAATATGTTAATTGTAGAGTTCTGCCACCAGGTTGTATATACCTATCTGCAGAACAATAAATATATCTATCTATCTATCTAACCACCAATCAAGAACACGCGAAGACCAGAATCGCCGTATAAGATTCGAACCAGGATATGACTAAGAAAGTTCTCAATGTAAATTTTTCACATTCTAATTTGCTATATTGATAGAAATAAACATTAAGTTTCTCTTGAAACAAAGATAAAATGATTTTCATTGGCCAATTCAAACTAAAAAGTAGCTAGATCAAATCTCTGTTTTCAGATTCCTCGCCATTCTGTATAGAAGGCAGATCGCGTAATCGGCTATTAATAGATAATAGCGATTATTTCTGACGTGACCCATCGACCCATCTATCGGGAGAATATTCAGTTTTTATCAGAGAAATAATAGTTAAAATATTATCGTAACCTTTTCCTGGCGCCCATGTTATTAGAAATTTGGAAACAGGTTACGACGAATCGCCCAATAATTGTAGCAGTTACGGGTATGTTTCCTTCAAAACAATTGAAAGCGGTGTCACCAAAATAATTTCTTGAAATTCAGCCCTGACGAAACCAACAATATAGAAATAAAAAAGTAAAACATTGTCTTTGAACCCCCTCAATGTTAAAGTTGTGAAAGAGACTAGCAGGTTTTGCATGTGGATTACTCCTTGCGCCCGTGTTAGTCTGTGATTTATCTTCTTTTGCAATTGGATATTTTTTAACAGGTTTTGATAGTGTAGCCATGGTAAATTTGACAAGCTTTACTAGTGGTCGAGACTTTCTCATTGTTTTGAAGCGATTAAAATGAGTCTTACTAGTTGATAAATATGTAGAGGGCGCAGAGACCTTTCAAATGAGCACAATAACTTTTGTTTTCATTGTCGTTTAACAGGTTTTGCAAGAGGACGACTTAATTATAAACAAATCATGAACCAACAACCTCAGAAAATATTTCGGATTATTAATTAATTTCACTCACCCTTCTCAATATTTAATTGAAATAAATAGAAATTCATCTGTTAAGACGTTTCACGTTTTGTGTTTGTCGTGGCGTGTTTGAATGTGATCGTGAAATGTCGGTTGCAGATCAACGTGCAGGGCGCTGGCGAGGTGGGTGACCTTATCAACAACAAGGCGGCTGACCGCATGCAGACTTGGTTCGCTGGAAACCGCCCCGAGTTGGAGAAACAAGTCGCCGCCATCATAAAAGACGCGCTCCAGTCTTATCTGGACAAGATGTGGGGCCCATTCGGCAGATTCACTCCCATGAGCTGAAATCCAACTGTAAAAGCGTGTGGGTCATTTCTTGCTGAGAATAAACATGACGAACCCGAGTTTCAGAGGAATGAATTCAATACGTTCTGGTAACAATGAATAGCATTGAAAAGACAAGCAAGGGAAATCGGCATCAAATTCAATCAACCCAAATGAAGGTTGAAATACAATTTCTATTTGTGCTTAAGTCAACATTTCGACAAATCCGGAGTAAAATGATTACATGACCGAAACTTTTCTTCTTATGGATTTGTAAGAATATTAATAAATTAATTATGTTGCTGTATTTGTAATGCTATTAATTTTATTTGTGAAATTAACAAATTAAACTCCATCGTTCGGATCCTGGGACAAATGTGATTTGATTTGGTTAAAAACTAAAACTTTATGACGGGGGAGAAGATTATCTGCGCATGTTTTCATGAGTAACATATTTTAACTTTAAATAGTTGAAAGATGAATGAAAGTTACAATAATAGTGATTTTTAAAAAGCGCCAGATTAGAAACATTTTAAAAAATTAGAAATTTTTGTTCACAAATTATAGAAAACTTATTTGCAATAGTAAACGAGCTGCGGATATAATTTTTCTACATTTCTAACAATACAGTAACTCACCCTCAACTCTATTCAAACCACTACAAGCAAAAGGAGAGTTCAACAGAGAGGAGAGTTAGGTCGAGAAACAATGAAGGGCCCATCTCAGCATTTGCTCAATGGATCAGGGACACTGGACACAAATCCGATCGAGATGGGGTCATTGACTCGGAAGCTGAAGTACATTACTTGTTACAGACATATTAAGTCTTTTTTTTTAATTATACAATGCAAATGTAAATTAATTCATTACATATCATTGTTTTATTAAAATTCTTTCTTCGAAAAATGAGTTAAAATTTTGTTTCTTTATGATGATCAGTATTGTCTCTAATTGTATAGAAACAGTTGTGCATTAGAAATGATTAAATTTGTGTACCGACTTTAATTGTTTAATGTCATCTGGCAATGCGTTGTAAAGTAACGTACATGTATGTATTGTATGTGGAGTTCTTGTAGTGAGCTGTTGATACTGACACTTAATGAACGTGATTTCTACGTGTGTTTTAATTATAATCATCAGTATTCCATGAAAATGTGTTTCCACCATTAAGTAAGTCAGTTTTGACAAATATTGCAGATACGTAAATAAATAAATGGTAAGCTCAATGAAAAGAGGGTTACAGGGATCACATGGATGGCATTTTTTCATTATTCGAATAATTTTGTTTTGCTACCGATCAGAAACACCGCAGTGGCAACGATTTTTGTTACTGAATTATCTCAACCAGTGTGATTCAAGATGATCCCGGCAGTTGGTTCTTCTGGCTCTCAGTCTGAATATCTTGAATTTGAAATTAGGAAGATGAAAATATTATATCCAGTGAGATTTCTGAGGAGTAAACTCGGCCGCTCTCCACTTCACCCCAAAAGTGGTGGCTGAGGTAACCCAACGGCACAGTCATTTAAAATGTTCTAACTTAACCTCAGGCACAAGAAGTTGTGCAAATTTCCTATTTGATAAATGACAAAACGTTTCTGATTTCATACATGCAGTTAAGATATTCATTTATTTATTTTATTGGCGAGTAAGTTAAAATTTACTCAAAAATGCTTTACATTATTCAATTTCAAGGATGAAATAAATAAACAATTGGCAATAAAATGCAATCACATAGCAGGTACAAGTGTGGAAAGGAGCAACTCTAACTTATTTTAATACACTTTAAAACAAAAGGTCTCTGCAAAAACATTTTATGTGGAGTGGCTCAGTTTCTATGTGGCTCACTTCCGTCACCAGTTAACATAACTCTATCCTACCCTTAAGACATTTTTTCACCAGATGGCGCCACATTTAGCACCGATATACCTTTTGCTCTTTCAGTGACGCAATGCTTCTTATGACATTCAAGCGGCCATTGACAACAGTAATGACGAATTGCCGCCTCCTGTCAGTGAAACCTCACAATAAAGCGCTCTTAAATGCAGTAAACAGCTCGAAAAATCTGTCACCTGAATTTCAAAGGATTTGAAGAATTTGAGACTGAACGATAGTTTCCATTCTTTTCTATAGTTAATTGAATTTTGATGCCGCAGCAATACCTTAAATACTGAGATACGAATCACACAATTCTTTCTTTCTCATATTTTTCGTCTCTGACCTTAGAGGCCGGCAATTGTATTTCGTCCATTCTCATATGGCCCCTTGATCTAGAATTCTGAAAGCATAGTGCATGTTTTATCGCGGGCGGTGGCTGTGATATTCCTCCCCTAGGTTGCGAGATCCGGCACCGATCTACACGTTGCTTAGCGTTTCTTCCGTAACCAGGTATCTCCCGTCAGCAAAGCACGGTGAAGTCGGGAAAAGCGCTAAGCTTCCGACATGTGTGGTACTGAAGTGCAGGTAAGTTTAAGCGTGGGTTAGAAAGGGGTGAGGTTAGAACACGGTAGAGGAAGGAAAGACCATACGTGGTCCATTGCCCCTTTTTAGGGTTCTTCTCCGGCATTTGTCTGGTGTTGGTCGAAGAAATCACGGAAAACTGCCGAAGAGAGCAGCGGGCGTCTAGAATTTTCCAGTCAGCGGCTGATTTCGTCCTAGCAAAGTAGCTAATGACGAAAATCCTGCCATCATCGGGACACGAACCCTTGACCTTCTGGGTGGAGGCACCGCAGTAACATGAATTGATATCCTGAGACACCTGAGTCGATAAAGAGACTCGGTCAGACATTGACCGGGAGCGGTAGCTCAGTGCATAACTGATGTCACTGCAGCGCCTCTGACCGGGAGGTCCCAGGTTCGAGTCCTGACGGCGGCAGGATTTTCGGCACTAGCTTTTCAGCACAGGTAAAATTCAGTCGCTGTCTGGAGGAGGATTCTAGCGGCCGACTGCTCTGATCGGTAGTTTTCCGTGGTTTCTCCGATCAACACCAGGCGAATGCCGGAGCAGTACCCTACCAAACGGGCCACGGACCGCGCGCGATCTGTCCTTCCTCTTCCTTGTCCTATCCTCTCCCCTTACACACACACACTTACACTAACATACACTACACTACCACATTCTGGGAGGCCGGTCTGGAGCTTAGAGCTAGTCCGACTGGGCGGTGCCCCGCTGGTGGGAGAGTCGTGGTTAGGGAAACCCACTTGCCGACGGTAAGTCGGCGCCGGATCTCGCCATGCAGCGGGAAAGATCACCGCGCATATCCCGAGAAAAACATGCACTACACTAACGGGACTAACGAGCAAAGCAGTTGACGTGCCCGGAAACACAAAAATCAAATCAAATCAAGTCGGACATTGGAGGTACAGGATGCCATGGTAAATGTGAGACATCCATGGGACAAAAATGGGACTAAAAACAAAGTCAACGAAAATAATGTTGTTTACGACGCACACACGACTCAGGTAAAACCTCCCAAAGGCTAGTGGAAAAGCGCGGTTGGTTGGTTGTTAGTGATTCCGGTCGCGTCAAGTAATGAGGTTATTAGTCCCGTAAGTGTAGTGCATGTTTTTCTCGTGAGGTGGCTGTGTTCTTCTCGCGCTGGATGGTGAGATCTGGCGTCGACCTACCGTCAGCTAGCAGGGTTTCCTAACCAGGTATCGCCCACGAGACGGGCACCGCTCCAGCCGGGACAAGATATAAGCTCCGACCGGTCTTCCGGCATGTGTGTAGTTTAGTGCATGTTAGTGTAAGTGTTAGTGTAAGGGGGTGAGGATAGGACAAGGAAGAGGAAGGATAGCGTGCGATCCGTGGTCCGTTTGTTAGGCACTGCTCTGGCATTCACCTCGTGTTGATAAGAGAAACCACGGAAATCTACCGATTATAGCAGCCGGCCTCTAGAACTCTCCTTCACACAGCGAATGAACTCGATCTATCTGACAAGCTAGTGTCGAAAATCTTCAAACTGTCGGGACTCGAACCCAAGACTTCTCGGTCAGAGGCACTGCAGCGACGTCAGTTGATGCCCTGAGCCGCCTCTCCCGATGAAAATGCGCGGTATACCAGAACTTTTTCTCTTTTTATTGCTACGAAATCAATTTTCTCATAAAGGTAATACAAACTAAACGTGCTGATGGTGACAACTCTTCACTCTAAATGAAATTAGACTGAATATATTGCTTTCTCGCGTTCTCTGGTCCAAACAGATAGAGATGCCAACGCACTAAAGTGAGTGCGTATTTTCGAGAAAATGTCACGATTTCTGTCAACATCATTAAAAAACTATTCATGTTTTTTTAAAAGGAGTAGATTACATTATTTAAAGATCTAAAATGAAGGATTAACTTCACTGCGAAAGATATTTGAGGCATTACGTAGTACAGGTTTGAAAAATAGTTTTTGTAATTTTCGAAATTCCAGAGGTTTTTTTAGTGACAATCGGACTAAATCATGTTTCCTCTATTTTTACAAAACAAAAAAGAAATAAAATAAAAACGTTTGAGACAATTCTCACAAAAAATTGAAAATATCACAGGAACTTCAAGAACGAACTTCCAAAAGTAAATATAGATTTATGATTCCCGGAAAGGTACAACTAAATCTTACTCCTCAGCAAACTTTAGCAAGTTTGAGTTCAAATAGCTTATTGCGTGACCGGTAGATACACGACTCATCCATCCATCCATCCACACAGACATCTCGATATTGGAGAAGAAAACTGCGTGTATATCGTAGCTCACAGGGGCAATCTTAAGTGTTTTAAACAACACTAATCCTAACACATGTGCGATGATATAGATCAATAGAACATTATGACTGAAATATTGTAGTTGGAAGTGATTTCCTCACCTTTCCTCCTCATACTATAGTGCAGCATCTAGTAGAGAGTGTGACCTGTTATCATTGTGATCACGTGGGGCAGTTTGTACGCGTACGCCTATCAACCTCCCACCCTCCCGGGGGGCATCGTGCGGCTGCTCTCCGCCCCGCTCCGATCCTCTCCTCCCGCCCCGCTCCGCCCCGCTCCCGCGCGCGGCTGGCGCCGGCGACCGCCCGCTCCGCCGACATCAGCGCCGCCGAGGAGGCGGCGGTGCGCAACGCCATCGACGACGCGCTCAACAGCGTCAGGGACATCATCCTCAACGTGAGTGCTCAACTCGCTTGCTCAGCACGCTCCTCAACCGAAACCATTAACACATTCTCAGAGGATTTACTACAAAACATTCACAGGTCAACGAACTTTGAGAAAAGTTGGCTTGTGTTGAGTATTAAGGAAACTCAATTTTGGAATAAGATTATTTAATTATGTTGCATTGGGAACTGTGTTTGCTCATTGCGAAATGAATATAGGCTGTGATTAGATTAGATTAGTTTAAATTATGTAATTATATAGATTAGATGCAACACTGATCGAAGTATCAATTTACGCATCGGACCCCATCCCACTTTCGCTGCACCACACTACCCTTAGACTTTTAAATTCTTATTATGTGTTACTACTCCCCACTTCAGTTAAGTTCATAATACCATTGTACTTTATTGTTATAGTTAATATACGTGATTTTGAATAGTTTTCACTAATATTTTCAATTAGTTTATGGAGATATCGATTTTCGTAAATCTGAATTTGGTTCGTTAGTATTGGTGGTTGCTCCCCATATGAGCGACTCCTCTCAACTGTACTTTTTCATCGATCTTAATATCGATTTGTAGATATACATATGCTGTTTTGAAAGACTAATCGCGTTTTAGTACTGAATAAGCGTACTGAACTGATTAACAAGGTTTACTTCAGAAATTTATTGGGTTGGCGATAATGTTAGTCACGTTGTTCTCATGCTCCCTTGTTTGTGTAATAAATGATTACTAGTCAGTTTGAGCAAAATATTTTAAATTTAATATTTAAATACTTCGCCAAAATACTTTGTAAATAAGTATTTAAATACATACTAAAAATACATTAAGTTTTCAATTGCTAAATACATACGAATTTAAACTAAAATAATAATTTAATTTTAATATTTTATTGCAAAATTTATTGTAATTTAAAACAATTTAAACAAATCATCAGGCAATAAACCGCTATTTGGCGATTGTGCATTACTCACAAACGAAACGTCGTTATACTGGAGCGGATGAATGTAATCCAGTGTTTTAAGTAGAGCTCTGAAATGTAGGCATTAAAAAAGGTCGAAATTTAGGCAGGCGAATAGTCAATTAAAAACTTAAAATTAGGTAGGGAAATGGGCATTGAGATAGGGAAATTGAATAATATTAAAAAAAATGTATACGTAATACGTGCTACATAAAGGATTAACACAATTCTCTAAAAACAAATCGAATTTTTTCCACTGTCAAAACATTGAGGGAGTTCGCTAATATTTCTTAAGAGTTTATTCGTGTATAATTTTATATTTTGTATGTTTTGTTGGTTAAACTGGTTAAATGTTAGATTTTCAAGTTTTGAAAATGGAATGTTTGCGGCATGGTACAAGTTAGTATTGAAATTCTTTCTTCTCTTCATCTTTTAACTGCACTTACTGAAGAAGGTTTAAATAGTTTTTCCCACTTTTTTCGCAATTTTTGCATGAGTTGCAGTGTATTATGTTGTAAGAAATATTGTTTTGTATCGTTTACCACCTTTCTACAACACTAGCCAAAAAATACATTGCGAGTTCGCCATTAATATTCTCCATAAATCCACTCTTTTAGAAATGCACTTTTTGAAACTTTCCCTTTTGGAATTGTAGCAAGCATGGTTAACGGGAACAGCAAATTTGCTGATCTGAAATGCACCAAATTTCGAAACCAATATAAAATTATGGAAGAAACTCCCCCTATCTCGTAAATTCTACCTTCTAAAAGTGAAATTTGCCGGGAGCGCTATTTTTGAAGACAGTTGTGTTCTTGGTAAGGAACAGATAGCTTACTAATTATTGCGAAGATTGGAAAGTTAAAAGCAATTTTCTGGAGCGCCAAGACGGGCTTTGGGGAAGTAGATGAAGGACCCCACACGGTGTTAAATTCTCATACGTCTCTAAGCGGTGTCCCTGCTTGACGCGTTACGGGCAAGAACAGAAAGGGCATAGAGCTTTTCGATCGGAGAACGCCCTGTCAGATTTTACGCTGTTTTTACTTGTTTGGTAAAAATTACCTTTCAGTGATTTCTCAAGAAATGGTTGTAGAACACAAAGTAATGGTCAATAAAAATATTAAAAATGCGAAAAATTCTATATATCCACTTAATGAGTCTCTTAATACTCGATTAGGCAATTATTTTTAAAATAGGTATTTATAGGCATTATATAACCCTCGCAAAAGCCACATCTGAGGTAAATACTGATACTGGGGAAAGTTGCCTAAAAATACATTCAAATAACTAGAATACACAATGAACAGACGAGTGTTGTAACGAATAAACGCTTTTTTTGTCGGATAACTGCGCTGCATTTTTAATGATTTATAATTTAAAAATGAAGAGAATTCAAATTCAACAGCTGAAAGGGGCTTTTATTTTTATTTCAATTAGGTTCATTCACTAGCAGTATCAAGCAAGAACAAACTATCCTCGTTATCTTCAACTGTATTTGAAGTATTTCCTTTTTTAAATACACCTATTTAAATACATCTCTAAAATACATGTCCAAAACTCTAAAAAATAAGATGTTCCAATACTAATTGTATTTAAAATACAATTATTTAAATACTGCCAACTCTGTTACTAGTTTCTGTTACTCTTTCATTTTAATTGTGGTAAAATAATATTATTTTACAAATGTCCATTAGACAGATATTTGAATAACGTCGGTTACTATAAGTCGATGTGCAATATAACAAAAAATGAGTCAGATATAGTTATGATGAGTCGTTCGCAAGTTAATTCACCATTGCAACTTAACACTTATTGGAGAAATTCCAACACATGAATTATTCCAACGTTTTTAGGGCGACTCTGAGAGGGGCATCCCGGTGCTGGACCCACTGCTGGTGGACGAGTGGGACTTCGCTGTGAACGAGGCGCCCCTGCTGACGGCGCAGGGGTCCGTGTCGCAAGTGAAGGTGGAGGGCTTGGGCGCCTTCGTGTCGGAGCAGCCCAAAATCCCCGGCCGGCCCCATCCCGCCGCGAGTCATCGTCAGCGTGTACGTTCGCGTGCCCGCCGTCAGCGCCGTCGGCAGCTACCGCCTCGCGGGGGAGGCGCGCTCCCCGCTGCTCGCGGACGCGGCCGTCGACGCCAGCGGAGACTTCCAGTGAGACACACTTTGCACCTACATTCACTGATCTGTAATTACGGGCACTTCAACTGCTAGGTCATTCGTCCCGTAAGTGTACTGCAATTATTCTCGGGAAGAGGCGGTGATCTTCACCTTCGCTTTGATTCATTGATTGATTGTTAGTGATTCGGGGCGTCAATACCGAGGTCATTAGTTCCGTAAGTGTAGTCCATGTTTTTATGGGAGGTGGCGCTGATCTTTCCCCGCTGGGTGGTGGTATGGCGCCGACCTACCGTCGACTAGCGGGATTTTCCCCAACCGGCCCAGCGCGGGGCACCGCCCCAGCCGGAACAAGTTCAATGTCCCCGACCGGTCTCCCGGGATATGTGGTAGTGTAGTGCATGTTGTGTGTGTAAGGTGTGAGAATAGGGCAAGGAAAGAAAGATCGCGCGCGGTCCGTGGCCCGTTTGTTAGGGTACAGCCCCGTAATTCGCCTGGTATTGATAGGAGAATTCACGGAAAACTCAGAGCAGCAGGCCGCTAGAAATCTTCTCCAGACACCGACTGAATTTGAGATATCTGTCTAGCCAGTATCGAAAATTTTGCCACTGTGGAGACTCGAACCTAGAACCTTCAGGTCTGAGGCACTGCAATTACATGTTGATGCCCTGAGCCTTCTTTCCCGGTTGGCATCTACAATTGAAGGGGTCAACGCAATAGTGGAATAAGCTAAATTTTAAGAAACGGGAGCAAATCAAGTTAGAGTTGCATGGCTGTCGTTAGAAAGCTTTGAGAAGAGAGAAAATAGTGACTTCATTCTTAAATATATAGAGGTAAAACAAAGTGCCAAGTTTGTTCCTATCGTTAGTCAATAACTCGTTTTTCATTTTGGGGGACACTATTGTGCTAAGCCCTTAACTGCCATGAAATACGAAAGATTTTTTAAAATTTACTGATGCAATAGTCAAACTGCACATTCCAGTTTTACAAGTGTCTCCATATTCTGGAAATATAGAAACAAGAAAACTATCTTCAGTGCTTACTAGTTCACTATAAAATAGATTTTGTTGGAATACACGCAAGAAAAATAAGAAATAATTTTTTTTTTTCACTGAATTGATGCACAACTTTTGAATATATTCTGTGAAATGGGTCATTGCATCATTTTTTTTTCAGGATGGTTGTCAAGGATATCAGCATCAATGTGAAGGTTGAACTTTCTTTGACCTTCAAAGTGAAAAACGTTTATGTTATTCTAGGTCTTCGAGACGTTTTTGTAAGTAAAAAAAATCATCACATTGAAAATTCTTTCGTAAATTCTTATTAATTCCTATCTCTTATTTTGAAAATAGGGCATTCATTTGTTGACTAACCCTGTGTTTCCACAATAACATTTAATATTTGTACTTTAATTAGGAATTAAAATTTCTTTACCCACTTTATGTTATTAAAGATTAAGTTTACTCGGGACTCCAACATGTTACGCATAATATTGCAAACAATATTTCTTGGATTCTTGTTCAACAAACTCGCCTCCTTAACTTAAATAACTCCAAAAATGTCAAGAACTAACAATACCACATCATTTCCTTTTTTCAAAGCATTGGTGGTTTTAAATTGTATTACTAACAGTATATATCTTTGAAATCCGTTTTTTGTAATTGTTATCAATGTTTACTATCACACTGCTACAGGTGATAAGTATACATTTTGCATTATTTGGATATTCAGCACTTACCGCGTGCAGGTACAGATACTTGACATTAACGCCAAGAGTTTTAGAATTAAATTGTAAACAAATCATGCACCAACAACCTTAGAAAATATCTCGAATTATTAACTTCACTCAGCCTTCTCAATATATAATTGAAATAAATAGAAATTCATCTGTTAAGACGTTTCACGTTTTGTGTGTGTCCCATTTGAGAGAAAGTGAATCGTGAAATGTCGGTTGCAGATCGACGTGCAGGGCGCTGGCGCGGTGGGTGACATTATCAACAGCGAGGCTGCCTACCGCATGCAGACTTGGTTCGCTGAGAACCGCTCTGAGATGGAGCTACAGCTCGCCGACATCATCAAGAAGGGCATAGAGTCTTACCTGGAGAAGGAAGCTCAGACGAGGAGTTCTTACAGTAGACTCGCTCCCACGAGTTAAAATACAATTGTCAGGGTTGGGCAGTAACTAAATACTTGTTTTTGAAACATGTATTTTAAATATATTTTGCATCTGAAAAACTGTATTTTTGAGTTTTTGGTAATGTATTTTAGATATGTATTTAAGTACATAAAGTAGGTGTATTTAAAAAAAGAAATATTTAAAATACTTAAAATACTGAAGAAGAAGATAGTTTATAATGGGGAGAGTTTCTCACTGTTGGATTCCGTTACTGAATGCACCTCATTGAAACAAAAATAAAAGCCCCTTTCAGCTCTTAAATTTATATTCTCTTCTTTTTTAAATGATAAATCTAAATCATTAAAAATGTTGGACAATTATCCGGCAATAAAAAAGACGTTTTTTCGTTATTAAACTCTAGTTTAAGTTCATCCACGCCAGTTTGTGCCGAGACTGTTTTCCTTTGTTGGTGGGTTTATACATTCGCTAACTAGGGGTTTATTGTCTGATGATTTGTTTGAAAAATGTCGTTTCAAAAGTAAATTCCATTTCCTTTGTGTTAGACATTTTTTATATCATTTTAAATTTTTAAATGTATATACATTTGACAATTCAATATATTGTTGCAAAAAAATATACAATACAAAATTATATATTTACAGTATTTTGAGTATTTGAAGTATTTTAAATACGTATGTATTTAGCGCATCACGTCCTAATGTATTTTAAATACTTATTTATAAAGTATTTTTGCGAGGTATTTAAATACTGAATTTAAAGTATTTTGTCCAACCCTGTCAACTGTGATAACGAGTGGAGAATTTCTTACTGACGGACCCGAGTTGCAGAAAAATTGTTAAAAATATGTTGTGCTAAATTAATATAATAATAATAATAATAATAATAATAACAATAATAATAAGTTAAAAATATTCATAAGGGGCTGTCCATAAAATATGTAATGCAAATTTAGGGTAATTTGAATAACGTTTATCCCCTCTGCAACGCATCTGTAACACGAGCTTTACCCCTTCTAAATAATTACGTAACACTTGTTTCACCCCAATTTGAAAATTGTAAGTAAAATATAAAACAGTAAAAACCATTTGTATTTACTTTATTTGTTACTTAGTAAAATTTATAATTAAAGTTGGAATTAGTTGGTGATGCTTACCGCACCTGAGAATAAGATTGGAGAAAACGATTTCGTGAAGGAAGGAGAGACCATTTCTGACAAGTCGTGTATTTGTCGTCATAGACGATGCACAAGGAAGAAACTATTGTGACAATATAAATGGATTCTTGAATATATTACAGATTTTTGAATACTTTTTTCGTACTTTAAGGTAAATTTCTTTAATTTCTTTATATTTTTAATTTAATTTGTTAATATATTAATGTTTTAGTACAAGACTGAATAAAGGGAATTATTTCAGCAAATATTGAAAATTTAAAAAAATCAACTTTACGTAACACGAAGCTAACAGTCCTACCCCTAT
Source organism: Teleogryllus oceanicus (assembly GCA_964035755.1). Classification (NCBI taxonomy): domain Eukaryota; kingdom Metazoa; phylum Arthropoda; class Insecta; order Orthoptera; family Gryllidae; genus Teleogryllus; species Teleogryllus oceanicus. The sequence continues at coordinate 44,927,182 of CAXIVR010000002.1, read as the reverse complement.
GTAACTCAGAGTAACGCTGTCTCAAACTCCCTCCCCACCTTTAGCGTTACGTAATTTGTGGACGACCACTAAGACAAAAATGAATATTATCAATTTCAATTAGTCCAATACAAGATTATAAAAAGATCTGTTCTCTAATTATTATGTTGCACCAGAACTGTTGTCAGCTTCGAATGTTCTGTCAGGTGTACTCGACAAAGTAGTATAAGAACATTTGGAACATATTTGATGGAAATTAGTTCACCGCGCAACATTTTAGCAAGATCAGTTTTGAAACATTGACGTGGTTAAAAACGTTGTCATGTTTCTCTTATAGATTTGTATGAATATTATCAATTTTTTCAAACTATGTATTGCAGTCTGTATAAGTTAATTTTTTTATGTAAAATTTACAACTGCAAAGAGAAAACTGGAAGTGCAAATTTAAACCAGATTGTATTTCATAAAAATGACACTAACCATCCGTTAGATACCTGACATAGCAATTTTATCCATTATTTTCGTTTAGGGAATAACTTGTGTATTAAGTAAAGAGCTTCATACAAATAGAAAAATTAGATTTTTTTGCAACAAATCCAAACATCATTATGCTAAAATTATCTACAATAAATCTTTTAAGAATGTCTTCGTTGAGATGGCATAAAACATTCTGTCAATATTATAAAGAATGCATGGCGAATCTAATTTTTATTTGTCCTTTCAGCTTCTTAGAACAATGTGACAAGAACAAAATTACATTTGCCGCTTGAGATAAATGGCTTTCATCTTCGTCAACATATCAGCTTTATTAAGAAAAAGCTGATATGTTGACGAAGATGACTTCTTTTATTTCTTCTTATAAGAACGTCAACAACATCCAATCAGAATTCCCACAATAAATGGCTTTCGCAAATGCATCCCTCCATGACGCGCTCTAGCTCCCTCAGCATGACCTCGGATTTTGATGAAATTTTGAATGCGGAATCACACATGTTACAAAGGAACTTTGGTGAAGTTGTAGCTTCGTAGATGAAATAGTTTTTATATATAGCAGTATGTTAGCCCCATTCAGTGTCGCGACTACAAGTTTTTCGCAATTTCGGGATCAACATTTTCTTCTCAATTATCGCTGTCAGTATTGCTGTTGAAGCAAAACTTAGCTGACTTGTCTTGCTTTTTCCTCTCTATTCTGTGCAACTATGGTCGATTTTCTCTTTATGAACACACAGCGTACATTGCTGTAAAGTCACCAAACAAATAATTGATAACATACTTGCAGATTTTAACACTGAGTATCTTCCTTAATATTTTAGTAAGAAAAATGAAACATAGCTCATAACATGTCATTACATTGTTTCTAATCGCATAATTTTAACCTCATGACTCATACCTTTACTGCATTATTACGTTTAAAATTGATGCTTTAGCAAAAAGCAGAGAGTATACATTGTGCATCTACTGCGAAAAGTTATTTACAATATTTTTTTAATTTAATTTATTGTAAGTCGCATCAACGGCTAGGTCATTAGCGACTAAATGAATACATTATATTTTACATTGTCAATTTTTAGTTTTTACAATATTGAGGTTACAATTGAGGTTACAGTACATAGATGATATGGATATAAAACATAAAACTTAAACGTGAAAATTACATGGCTGTTAATTACTACAAAAGGAATGGAAAATTACATTATTCTAATACAGTTAAATATTTACTGACATACCTATTTTATTACAAATTTTAAAACATTACTTTGGTAAGAATTATCCCTTAGAATGGTACTAAATCTTTTCTTATCAAAGAATTAAGGTCTCACAGAATTGAATTGGGGACATTCCTGGAGGATGTGATTAGATTTTATCATAAGGTTATATGGCTATTCCACCAGAAGCATGATCAGTGGTTCTATTTTTAAAGAAACGTTGATAATTCTTAATATTAGCTGAGTGATTAGCCATGAAGTTGGATTCTTGCAAACAAATGATATCGGGTAATAGTTGCAGATACTAAGATGACAATATATCTTAAAGAAACGTGTCAGGTAGTTTCCATACTGGATTCAGACTCAACTGTGTCTGATTCCAATAGGTGTTTCTGCAGTTTTTTTCTAATTCTGGTAACTCTGCCTTGGATAATTCTATCCTTTAATACAGGGTAAATGTCATTTAGCATTTTTATAACAGCTGGAATATCATTGGAATAGTCCTTTACTATGGTTAGAGGATCAGCAGAGCTTTCTAGTAGTAAGTGTAATTGATCGCTGACAGAAGGAAGGAGTTTGTTCATTTCAAGAGATCTTTGGTTGGGCTGAGCATGTCTTCAAGTGTTTTATCAGGATTGCTATCTGGGTCCAGATCTTTATGTTTTGAAGAATTCTTTCTCTGTTCCTTTTTTTTAGTTTTTTTGACATTATTATCTTGATTATTATCTTTAACATTATTAGTTGCTTCAGATAGGGAAGATGGTTCATTGGGGAGGCTTCTTTTAAGAAGGGGAGGAAAGTTCATAGGGTCACTGGTGGAGGGGGCAGTGGGTGTTTCAGTTATGGTAGGCTGTACTTCCATATTATTAGAAGGATAGTTGGTATATTTGTACTGGGAGTGTCCAGAAGGCAATTATCTTTGGGGATATTTTGTGGGCAGTTACTAGCAGTATGGCCTTCCATTTTGCAATTGAAACAAGTAATGTTTTCAGCAGAGAAAAGATTCTATATGTGTACCTTCATGTACAATCACTGATGACTGAGGGAGTTTGTGAAGTTCCTCAGGTTGGATAAATGTTTGCCTTCTGAAGCTCATAATGTGACTAAAGTTAGGGTCAGACAGACCAGCTCTGATGAAAGATATACTGGAGATAGTTTTGATGTCATGATTCTTGAAAATATTTGTGATTTCCTCGTTTGGAATAAAAGGGTATACATTTGATATTATGATTTTCTTGAGTTTGTTAATTAGGGTCTCACATTAACATTAATATTTTTAATGATTAGAGTAGGGTATTTGTTAGTTATAAGATCAGCATTGACCTTCGAGTTCAGAAACACACATATTCTGTTATTGGATATTCTTGATACGAAAGTAATGGCACTGGGGGGAACAATTTCAGTTAGTTTACTTATATAGTCTTTGACAGTTAGATTTTCGCATGCGTCCAGTAGTATAGATTGTTCTTTTGATGGAAAACTCACAGTATTTGCAGCTCCGGCGTACGCCTTCGTGGGTTGCTCTTGGAGGTTAAGTGACGGATTCATCTTGAGTTTGGCTGGTACTGCTTTATTCATGTGGATACGTTGAGCCAGCCGGCAGGCCGGCCAGAGAAACGCTGTACACTGCTTGGAACACTGATAGCACTTTAATTAACACTGTTAGGTAATATTAATACTGAAGTGTTTTGGTCTCGGAGATACAGTGTATCGGTAAGCTGATAGAGCGCAGCAGTAGTTGTTGCACCTAACGCTGTCGAACTACGACTGTACAATATTTTATAACATCAAAAAATAACATTTCGAGGATGTTAGCGGAGGTGCCTTATATACCTTATTGCTACTGCCATTCAAGAAGCATATGTGTGTCCAAAAAAATGAGGTTACACATAACAGTGAAATAAGAGTGACTGATACCAATGATAAATTCACGAGAACATTCGAAAATTGCAACTTTAATATCCATTACGCAAAATAAGGCTTATAACCAATTATTTAACTTATTTGAGAATTATGCCAATTATTTATTCTATTTGCTATTATCTATTCTGTCTTAACTTTAATAACTCGAATTCATAAAAATGTTGTATTGGTTGAGGTGATATTAGAGCCGACCATAAAGTATTCTAACGGCCCGCGCGGGCATACAGAATCTAAAAGGGCCACAAGGGTATTAACAATGTGGTTACGTGTTTTGTTTCAGGTCCGTAAACACAGCAATGAACTAGTAAATTATTAAACGATTTTTCACTGAGTCTCCAACATATTCTAAGTTCATTCTTCAATGTTTAGTTTTCTTTTAATAAAGACTTACCTAACAAAACCATAATTAGTCTCTTCATAATTAATTAAGAAATAAAGTATTTATTGATACACCGGAGAGCAGTAAAGCAGAAAGCAGCTAAAACATTCATTTTTGGTGTCAACTCGCTTTCAAAAACTATTTCAACTTTGTACATTAGTTTTTGAAAAAATAAAATATGCAATAGTAAATTAACGCATATATTATAAACATTTTTTTAAATTTCCAGCACATCATACAAACAAACGAGGGTAATTTCACAAATGAATTGAACATCCAGAAAGAAATGCCATCCAAAGTATTCCATTATGAATGCATTCGAAACTACGAATCATTACCTTATGCATATCTGTATATACGAGTATAATCTTCCCGACATTAATAAAGTTGAATCCCATTTTACTGAACATAGAGACCTTGTAACATTAACGTTAAGTAAATCAAGTTACCCTTTGTTATCTTTATCCTGCTCATTTCATTGTTCGCGCCAACAATGAAAAAACCTCAAATATGCATCGCTGCAAAGTATAGCAACGCCAATAAGATGATACAAAATTGTTATAATAAACGTTTGTACAAAAGTGTGATACTTAAGTTTTTCAATTTTTCTTTCATATTTTATTTAAACTATTTTTGAGAGAGAAAATCTAATTGGACTAATTTGAAATAACTCGTGAGTCGAAGAAAAAAAGACTATTTCCATCTGTATTCAGAATTCATGTATATGGTTTAGGGTACAGGAATCTTATAATTTAAGAAAACGTTCTCAAAATACATTTCTCCCCACTGTACGTCACACTGTACGTAGAGTTTTTTTTAAAAAAATTTGACATTAAATAAATCAAAATGACATCTTGTGAAACTGCAACACTCCACGCGTATCCATCCATCAAGATTAATCTTGATGGATCTTGAACATAAAAATAGTGTAGGCTCTGATTGATAAAGCAATAAATTTTCCAATTAATAACATCGATATTGCACTCTTCCAGCAAATGAGAAACACGAACACTTGCAATATTTGTAACGCATACGTATGCATTTACATTGCAACTTAATATAGGTTTACGTTTTGAGCCTAAAGTTCTACGATTCGTAATATTAAGTTAAACAATGAAAAAATATTCTGAAAATATCCAACTGTCCTCAAGCACTTCTTCAAATTACGTTCACGGAACGCGGAAAATTGAAAGTGGCCACTGTGTTTGACGTCAAATTACACAACAAATACTCTATTTTCGAAATATTGAACATGACTTTATTTGAAGATTTTTTTATGAACACATTTCATTAAGGAAAAATCTCTTGACAATTATAGTTGTAGGAAGACCCGGAATTTTCTTTTAATTTTTGCAATTTTCGAAAAATTAGAAATGCCAACAAATATGAGACCTGTACCATTCTCTAAAGCGTCCATTTCGCTATCCGAGGTCAAACTTTAATCTATAAATTTGGTGCCGTTTTTAAGAAAAAATATATATCGCTATTCCAGAACAAAATTCATTCACAATTGTTGGTGCTGTTTTTGAGAAAAGAATTGTTTACACAAAATTAAAAAATTGCCTATGTTTCACACAAAATTACGCGAAAAGTACTCAAATTTTCGAAATATTGTACTTGACCTTATTTCAAAATCTGTCTTTAGGGAACCGATTTCATTAGCGAAAAATCTCTATCTTTAATATTTTCGTTGGTGGAAGACGCCGACATTTTTTTAAATTTTGCAATTTTCCAAAAAATAGAGATTTCAATGAAAATTAGGCCTCGACCATTCCCTTAAACGTCTTTCACATTATACTTCAGCAAAATTTAATTTTATAAAATTGAGGAACTTTTATAAAAATAAATTATCGACTTCAAATATAAGGACTGCGACATGAGACAGATAGATTGGGGAATATGAATTTTGGAGAAAATTGGCTGAACGGTTCAGCTACTAAAGTTGTTCACAGACAAACAGACAGATGCACATACGTTTTGCCATCAATCGATTTTTCCCTATCAAGAACCCACAAAACATGAATTCTGGTTACACCACGTGTAAGAGGAATTTTTTATAATTAGCTAATGTATTTATCCACTTTTTCCTTATCACAGCCCGGCAATTAGAGTTAGTGTCGAAAATTCCTTGTTTTTTCCCGCAGCATTACATAATTTTCTCTATACTGCGAAAGTAGTGGCGAGAAAGTAAAAGCTACTTTTTCGGTATCAGGAGATTCCAAAACGCGTATTTCCATTGAAATCTCGAAATCTATTTTCCGCAGCAGTACTTAACTTTCTCTATACTTCGTATACTACTCCGTATTTACGAGAAAGTTAAAATTGGAGCCATTTTTGAGAAATTCTGTGTTAATTTTGCCCATATTTCACTCAAATTTACTTAAATTAGAAAGTAAAACTACTAATATTTCAACTCTGCCGGAACAAAATCTCTCCGTGACAGACAACGCAACCCCGGCCCGACTCGACGCCATCTGCTTTCTCGCGAGTGTAACGTAACCCCTGAGTGTAACGCGAGTGTAACGTAACCCCACTGACTTCGGCAGGGGTGCAGACTGCGCCCAACGCAGACGGACTTTCAGTCCGTACGTGTTCCGGCTGACCAACGCGAGCCAGATTCTGCGCTGTGCTCCCATAAGGCGCTGCATCCGCGCCCTACCGTCAACGGACCTTGTGGGAATGCGCATTCATTTGCACCCCGCCAGTGCAACGACTCGGGCACACCGCCGCGGCCACACCGCCGCGGCCACACCACCGCCGGCACACCGCCGCCGGCACACCGCCGCCGGCACACCGCCGCCGGCACACCGCCGCCGGCATTTCATGGTCATTGCATCCAGTAAATAGTGTAAACTTAATATTAAATAGTATGTGCAATGTGAGTGAGTTGAATTCTGACAACCCCTGCTTCTTCCCTCAACCAGCGCCCTCCCTCTCTCCCCCTCCGGGCAGCTCACGGCCCGGCGCGGCGGAAGCTTGTTATTCTACAGAGAAGGACCTGTTCTGTCTGCGAAAGCAACCCCCTCTCTTCCTGGGCATTCTTCCCTTTCTCTGTACTGATAAATAAGACAAGTTATTTACAATGTTAATAAAGAAATAAAACCAATTAATGGGTGCGCTTGACTGAGTCCAGCGCGCAAGTAGGCCTATTCGTTGAAAAACATGAGATTAGAAGCACCAAGTTTTCAAAAAAATCGTTTTTACGACTTCTGGACGATGCTCAGATCGTAACCAGATGAAGAATGTCGAAGCCGGTGTCCCTGAAGATTTTAGAAGAAATAGAACCACATCTGGAATACATTTCAAATAGCAATAATCCTCTAACGCAGCAGTACCAATACTTGAAAGCTTTAAGGTTTTGTGCTACAGGACATTTTGATCTTCTGCTGGGCGATTGCAATGAAATTTTGACATTCCCATGATACTTTACCTAAGATGCACCTACACACGGGGCAGTGTTTGAAATTGGGTGATACGCGAGTCAAAGGCTCAGGCATGCAATCCTCAACCATGCATATGGCACTTCTTATACATACTATTTCGATTTTCACTCGCCATTATCATATATCGAGTGGAATCGAACAATTTATTGAATACGATGCTGTATGTGAATTTGTACTAAATGTTGGGGATAAATCTTAAAATAACGAAAAAACCCGCTAGCCGACGGTAGGACGTCATTGGATCTCGCTATCCAGTGGGGCAAGATTTTCTTCAGTTTTTTTTTTTTTTTTTTTATTTTACGTCAGAAAAACAGTTAAAAACTGCGTATGACGTGCTATGGGGAAAAGTGAATTGTGTGCACATTTTCAAAATTCTGTGATCCCTACACTTACTCATATACTACTTAAATTTTGAATTTTTGAAAGGGGAAAAAAAAAACTCCCATGAATAAAATCTATTTTCAAAGATAAATAAGCAATAAATTTTGAATTTTGAAAGGGAGAAAAAAAACAAAAAAACTCCCATGTAATAAAATCTATTGTCAAAGATAAATAAGCAATAAATTTTGGCTCTTATTACTTCCTGCCGCGACAACATGGAAACGATAATTTGAATAATTGTATTTCCCACTGAATTTAGAAGACTGCACAGAAAATGAAGTTACATTTATGTCCAGAAGAAAACAAGGGGCCATCTCAGCATTTGCTCAATGGATCAGGGAAACTGGACGAAAACCTGATCGAGATGGTGGTCATTGACCCGGAAGCTGTAGTACAATAGTTGTTACAGGTTGTTTATACTCATTTATACAGTCCAAATGGTAAATAATGCATTATGTATCATTGTTAAAATTAATGTTACTTTTCTTGTTATGCTCAGTATAGTCTCTAATTGTATAGAAACAGTTATGCAGCAGAAACGATTTCACTTGGGATTTAAACTTTTCTATTGAATTTAATCGTTTAATGTCATCTGGCAAAGTGTTGTAAAATAATGTAGTACATGTATTGTATGGGGTTTTTTGTAATGAGCTGTTGATACTGCCCTGATGAATATGATTTCTACGTCGAGTGTTATAGTAATAGACTTTGCATTTTCTGAAAATATTCCTGCCCTTTGAGCAAGTCATTTTTACAAAACCACTGATTTTGTAAATAAAAAGACAGGTAATGGTAGAACTCAGATTAATGAAGAGAGGCTTTTCATGAATCACGTGGGTGGGATTTGGTTTTTATTCGTACAACCCGTTTTGTAATCTAAAAATCTGGGAGCTATAGATGTATTTCCCAGAATATTATGCCATATCTCAGGCGGGGAAAAGAACATTCGCGAAGTATACAAACGAGCAGTATGAAGGCGACTGAATTTGCAAGAATTCTGAACGCGTAGCACAATGAACTTAATTTTGTGTTCAATTCATTTAAATGGACGTTCCATTTAAGGTTTGACTGAATTGAGAGACTTTAAAAAATTTTTTTGCATTAAATCAGTCAATGGTACACTGTTCATTTTCAATGGAGCACAGAATTGTTTATTTGAAATGGAAAACTGCATTAAAACCGTTTTCTTTTCGTTTACTATTAATTTGTTATTTCGGAACCAATTTGAAACATCTGATATTGTACTATTTACGGTTTTTTTTATTGCAAAGGATGTTCGTATCATCTGCAAAGAGAACTGTTCTTCCGTTTTGAATCGTCGAGGGCATATCGTTTATGAAAGTAGGAACAGAATAGGGCCTAAAATCGATCCTTGAGGAACCCACATGCAACGGGCAAAGAGTCGGAAAGTGCTAGAAAGTTCCATCATTCCAGTAAGGTATTTCAACTCTCTGAGATCGTTGTTTAAGGTACGAACATAACCAATCTAGATCACTGTCAACTCCGGAGCAAAAACATGCACGGCATTTCGAGATTAATGACCTTAACAGACGACGCGCCCGGGCTCACTAGTAATCTATTAGTGAATCAAAATTGTTACGCGCCCGGAAACAATACTCACTCGCCCACTTTGTTTTCAAATTTGAATGGGGAAGTCCAGATGAAACAGAATCCTGGTAAGTAGCGGGGGAGACATGGCAATGTATTTTCCTTGAAGGCAAATCACTTCGCCTACTGGAGTAACACGTCTGACTCTTTCCGGTGTGCTTCAGTACGCTGTGTAGCATCACTGCGCTGGAGTGATGAAAGTGTAGTTGCTTTATAGTGAAACTTGTTAAAACAATGTACTTTCTGAGTACGAAAAGCGACAAAAGTTAATGTACATGTTTGTAACTACAAAATCACAATATTTGGAGATTACCTCCTCGAAAGGTTCGTATATTTGTGCAGCCGTATCCCAATTGATTTCGTCCCGTTATGTCACTAAAAACAATAGCGAAAATGCAATATATTCCGCTTTCGATAAGTGAGACTAGAATGATTCATTGCTAATGAGACCGCTCGAACAAAACACGCAATATCTCAACCCTCCTCCTCAAAAGCAAACCTAGATATCTTGATAACATGAAATGAAACTGGCAGTTCCTCACTACGCCACCATAGCAGCACCGTCACAAGCCGGAATAATCTCCAACGCTCTGTTAACCGCACTGAGCGACATACCACTTCTAAATTGAAACCATGCATGTCTTGCCGATACAAATTGAGCCTTCTCATTGATCAGAAACTAGAAGCCGTTCCAAACAGAGGGAATGGCGTAAACAGGAGCAAGGTGAAAATATTTCAATTTGGCAGCACTTCCCCCAATATTTACATCGACTTAACCGTACTATCGGGAGGGGGGGATAAATTCTTTAAATTGACATTTGTTACATTATGTTATTGTTATGCAGACTAAATAGGAAGTACATAACTGAGTAGGAGCTAGAGGGCCTGCATACTACAAACCCTTCTTCTGTAAAAAAAAAAAGAAATGAATTCGGGATAATTTAATGCATCTTTAGAAAATTTCATCGTATTATTTTAATTGATTAGATTGGTAAAGCAATACACAGCAATACAGAATATTCTACATAATACTAGCAGAATCCGGCAAACGTCCTGCCTCTCTCTCTCTTTCTCTCGCTCTTTCTACTCTTTCCTCTTTTCTCTCTGTCTCTCCCTCGTCTCTCTTCCTCCTCTCTCTCTCATCCCTCTCTCTCATTCCCTCTCTCCATTCCCTCTCTCTCATTCCCCCCTCTCTCATTCCCCCTCTCTCATTGCCCCTCTCTCTCATTCCCCCTCAGTCTCGTGCTCCCTCTCTGTTTTTCCCTCTATTCTCACCATCTTGCGCCGTCAGCTCCTCCTGACCTCGACCTCGCCCCGCGTCACACGGCAACGCCTAGCAATAATAAAGTTCAGGTGGATTGGGAATTGCATTTAAATGAAGCGCCGGAATTATATAATTCTCGGCTGCAACGAAAATTTTTGCCATTTTCGTATAAAAAAAAGCGTTGAAAATTATGATTTGTACTGAGGCAAAGCTAAATCGTGTTGTCAGAAGACCATCGACTTTCTACCAATAACCAATCAACATGGGCGTAAATGTTTTTATCATTTGACATCGACGACACACGTTGGCATAATCTAATACAGAAAAATTAATGTTTGTTGGTTCTTGTTTAATGCGGGGCCGTACTGTTCATCCGATTTCGATAAAACTTTGTGAACTTATGGCCTGCACTTGGGCGAAGCATACAGGAATGGTACAATTATTATAACTCTACCAGAAGGCGCTGCAGCACAAGACGGGGCTTTAGTTACATGCAATTTCCAATCCACCTGAACTACATAACCATCCAAATATTCTAGCCATCAACTTACGAGACAATAGTGACTCCACCAGACGACTGCAACGACATCATACTTTACACCTACAATATCGACTTTAAATTGTTCATTTTAGACATTTTTTTTACTCCTTTCATATATTAGCTTACATAAATTTATGTACTTTGTCCAAATGTTTGTTCACAAACAAATTGCAAAATAAAATATAATTTAGAGAAACAAACCTGAAGTTCATTGTTGCTAGGTGTTGCCGGGTGATTTAGGGCGAAGTTGAAGAATGATTGACGCAAAATGGAGAGAGGAGAGGGAAAGAAAGAGAGAGACGCACAGAGAGAAAGAGTGCGTAAGAGAGAGAAATAGAAATAGAAGTGGAGAGGGCAAGAGAGAGAGGAAACAGAGCCAGAGAGAAAAAGAGGGAGGAGAGAGAGAGCGTGTCTCGGATAACGTCTCTCAGGTTCTGAAAGATATATTAAAAACCACAGTCAGTAACAATGTTATTTTAATGATTAAAAATAGAAATGAGAATGCTAAAAGTAAATACATTTAAATATAAAGTGCTTAAGATTTAATCAAAGTATATAAGGCTATTTTTTAACAAAGGCGGTGGAAAGTAAAAAGTATTGAAATATTTGGAAAATAGTCAAGTTTAAATATCATTTAAAATTCAGGGGGAGATATGTTGTATTATTGTTTGATAGACCTTATTTATATAAATTTGACATGGCAAGTTGTTTGTTGGATGTTCACGCGTTGGAGAGTATTTGTTTTTGCTGAAGATGGAAAATTAAAAAAAAAATTGAATAATAAAGACAACAAAATAGAATACATGTTATTCATACTTATCATTTATATATCATTCAATTTCAAAAAATGTATTCATTAAAGACAAAAAAATAAATATCATTCCTAATTAAACAAGATAACGCTTTCAAAATTCAAACAATATTTCCTTCTGCGGCAGCAATGCGACGCGTACCAGCTAGTATAATAATGCCCACATTCCTATTGTCTCGCGTGATCTTGCAACTCAAGCCAGCGCACGTCATGCTCAACGCGAATCCTAGTGAGCGTTATTCTAACTACTTGAGACAGAACCAAGATTTTTTTTGTTATTTAAGGTCGCATTAGCAACTAGGTCATTAGCGACCACTATTGGCGTTAACAGTATGGTAACTATGTAGATGAAACGAAATGGTGATGATAAGGGATGAAAGGACGAACACAACTACAACCATGTCCGAGGCGGGACTCGAACCCGCGGCCCTTAGGTCCGAGATCACTACGACACTACTGCCTAAGCAATCTCGGTCTCCGGGCCGACAGAACCAAGATTCTGACCAATGAGATTTGTCAATTAGGGGTAGCAAGATACGCACGATTACGATGTAGAATCACGCCACTGTGCCTGTCGGCTCTCGCCTTCCTCTACGAAGGGTTGCCCTCTACGCACGATGCTCTCGCACTGATAAGCGATATCATTCTCACTCGTAGGAGGACAATCCACTTGCACGTGCAGCAGAAAATGGTTATCACATCGAAATCATCTTTTTGGTTGCGTACTAGAGATAACATGGTAATCACGCTCATTTTATACACTCAATATTTTGATGGAAATTTGCTTATCAGGGTACCACCAAATACAAGGCTGAAATATGAACACATTTATGTCTCCTATTTGGTGTGTTATTTTAAAAAAAACTCTTAAACTATTCTAAAATTCATTCAATTATATATCATTCATTCAATTTTTTTTCAATTTTGTTATATTGGTTTGTGATGCGTGAAATTTAGAGCATTTTTTTTATCTTGTTCATATGCCTTTTTAAGCAGTGTAGGAGGGTTTCAATTGGATAAACACCGTACACCTGCTTTTACTACTAGTACAAAAATGTATAACGTTCGACCGTAAGAACAAATTGAAAATTAAGAATTTATGGAAAAATCATTTTTACTGTCAGACTTCATAATACACTTGCGACATTCAAAATATCCTCAACAAATCTGAAAAAGTAGGTTCTCCAACAATTATCTCCCTGAAGGATGTAAATACTTTTTCCGCTACCAATCTGATATCGTAACTTGAAATGATGCAATTGTTGACGTCAAAAGTGAAAATTAAAAGACTACCTTTCGCAATGTAGCGCAATGAAAATTTCTCCTTTGTCGGGTTATATAAAATGGTTTGGATATACGAAAGAAAGTGAATCTCATTGAAATCTATAACCTTATATGTAGTGTCAGGGGACTCAAAGGAATCAAACACATTAACCCATAAATATCCCCAATCAACTAGACTTACACACGTGCGTGTAGTATATGTCCATTAACATACCTTCATTTCAATGGTGATTCATACAGTTGCCTCCTGAGGAAACTTCGAGTTTCGACTACGCAGTGACCGAGCAGTGTTTTACTCAGCTGCCTTCACGAGGTGTGGAGTATCCCTCATTTTTTATTAACACTTCCCCAGAACGGTTTAAAGACAACATTGTACAGGTAAGTTCTAATGGTAAAATATGCTGGCCTAGAAACGTTAATACAAACAAATAAGAAGTAAAATGTAGTTGTAGATGTAATTGTAGTTTAGCAAATAAGAAATAATATGTAGTTTTACATTTATAGTTCTTCAGAGCCTTCTTATGTAGACCCAATTTTGTATGAGTTTAAAACCAAAAATAAGATTTCAGACCATTTGAGAAAATAAAACAGTAATGAGACCTCAATTTGTACGTGATGGCATGCGTAACACCAAACGTAAAATGTCATGTATGGTCATATATTTGGTATCTATATAATTTTACATCTCTACCACAATAAATATTATATCCACTTATAAATGAGAATATTAATATCCACTTACATATATTTCATTAATGTACGCAACATACCTTTACAAAAATATACCCAAAACATATTTGTAGTGTTCTTGACGAAGAACATTAGGATCTACCTAGTGGTGCTAAGACAGCACATAGTTCCTCCCATTATTAGTAACGTTTGCAATTTTTGAAAATTCAGAGAGATCAAATAAAGGAACTGGGGGTATTTTTATTAGCGAACTTTGCTCCATCAGAGAAAAAAATTGAGAACTTTTTTGTCAAAAAGTTTGAAAATGTTCTTGAGTTCTGTTTGAAACTCATGGGGGGAGGGGCGCCATCAGCCAGACCGATCGGAGAATATCAATTTTCATGAAAATCCTGCATTATGCATGGACGGACACACACGGATGGATGAACGTACACGTTTTGCCCTAATATAATTTTTCGATATCAACATACAGAAAACGTTTTATGACTAAAAACGCGTTAGAGGGAGTTATTTACTACATGTAGGATATATATTATTCACTTTTTCAATATCAAGGATTTACAAAACGAGTTTTTCCTGTCGAAAAATCGCTGAATACATGTGCACGAGGAATTGCCTTAACTATCAGGGGTAAATGCTACATGTGCCACTTCGTTAATTCCTCATTAAATGAACATTGGCACACTTCTTTTAAATCGTTTACAATATGTTCATAGCTTTTGAAACGCTCTTTGACCACATAATCAATCAAGAGTGGCTCTTTGGCGAGAAATACGAATAATTACCGACATCAATACAAGCTGATTCAGTAGATGGAAGTAGCGAAACTGCTCTGATGGGAAATTTTTCCGTAGTTTCTCCGATCAATATCATGTGTATCCCGGAGCGGTACCCTTACGAACGGGCCACGGACAGCGCGCGATCCTTCCTTCCCTTTCCTTGTACCATCCCATTCCCTTACACATACTTACATAATTACATGCACTACACTACCACACATGTCGGGAGACCGGTCGGGAGCTTAGAGCTTGTCCCAGGTGGGGTGGTGCCCCACTGGTGGAAGATACCTGGTTGAGGAAAATCCCGTTAGCCGACGGTAGGTCGGCGTCGGATCTCGCCATCCAGCGGGGAATTGGATAAAGATTGGCCTACTAATATTCGTTTGCGGTCGAACAATGATTTGACTCATGATAAATATTTGAAATAAATTGTTTTTGACATTAAATAATTAAGTACTATCAAGAACTACCCCCAAATGTACTACCAGAAACCCTAGATTTATTATTTCCTACGTACTGAACTATTTTTGGGGCTGCTTCGCTGTCTGCAATAAATTGAAAACAACCAGCAGTTGGTTCAACTCTGATTTCTACATCTGCTTTTTTGTCAGTGAAAAGACTGATGTAAGAAAGCAATAAACAATTTTTCATCGGTAAATAATAATGATTCTGTATTTCTTCAATGATCGGAATTACAATACTAGTTCTTTTTTTGCTTTACCACCTAAACATTTTATCATAATTTGGTTCTGATCCTATTGCTTTTTCCAAGAATTCTGTCTGGACACGTTTTTTCACCTGGGATAAGTCTCCCATTTAATACGGATATCGTCATATATTTTGCCAGGGCTGAACACTTTTCTTGTTTGTGTTTTCAATAGATGTACTGTTGTAATAAGGCGGATATTTGTTTTTCTTGGTGTGTTAAAACGATTAATCGACCCCTGCTACTAATCATACGACACGCTAAAGATAGGCTTACAGAATTCAGTTGCTTGGGAAATTCGTTCTTTGTCATTCAAGTAGCGTCTGTTCAATTCGTATTTGTGAAAGTTCAGACCTTGACTCATGGTTTGTAGGTGCACATCGCGAGATATTGTACATTAGCGCGATGATATCTGTGAAGTAGATCAGGTGGAATTTGATATCATCGGATGGTACCAAGCTTCTTGCGTGACCGTCGCGGTCACGCACCACTCCAACTTTCACTTGTTTTTTGTGTTGTTTTTCAGAAGGAACCGTTAAAATTCAGAAAGTACCCTGCGTGTAAGTAGCTTTCGATAGACAAGTACGTAAACTGATTTACTACGAATGAAAAAATAATAAACTTTAAAGCATAATCTTCAATTTAGTTAAGTTACCAATAACGCGTAAAGAATTTGAATCAACTGAACGTTTTCAAAACTAGTGGTGCCAGAACAGCACCAGCTTCTCGCATTATTTCAAAATTTGCAATTTGCGAAAATTCAGAGAGTTCAACGACAATGAGACCCTCGCTACTCTTTTAGGCGTCCCTTCTGCCCGTGTGAAAAAACATTCATCAATTTGTGAAATTTTTTCAATAAATTGCATTAATTTTATGTCCAAATTGCGCAAAAATGACTCGTTTTTCAAAAACAATTATTGACCTATTTTGGAATTGACTTTGTCTGTGGCAAACATCCTTCATCTTCAATTTTGTTGGTCTGTTAACGTTTTGCGATTTTCGAAAATAGGGAGAGTTGGTCGCAAATGACACTAGCATTATATTTTTACACCAAGAAAAAAATTGAGTTAAAACATGTGATGCTGCTTAAAAGAAAAAATGTTTAAAAGAAAATTAAAAATTGTGCATATTTCGCGCAAAATTACGCAAAAACTATTGATATTTTTAAAAAATTGCACATGACCTTACTTCAAGATCTGTCTTAAAGAAACAGATTTAATTAAGACCTATTTAAAAATGTGGATTTCAAAGGCTACAAAAAAGTAAATGAAAAGCTACAAAATAGGTAAACGGTAAGTTCCATATGCAAAATTCAATGCAATGAAAAATGTCAATTAATTGCATTTAAGGACTCTGCAATTCTAGTTGTTGTTTTTTTTTTGTTTTGTTTTTCTGTATAAGTATCCCTTTTTTCGACATGATAGTGCTTGTAGGATATTGAACTTACCAGTACTGCTGGAGCATTTGGTTAAATAACGTACAACTATTAATACACTGTTATACAATTATACTGTGCTACTGCATCGCGCAGATGATCTCATATTATTTGTGACTTATGTATAATAATAATAATAATAATAATAATAATAATAATAATAATAATAATAAAATCAGTTGAAAGGAAAAATGGAACTCTGAGATAAAATGTTTGATGCTTTTTATAAGTATATTAACAGCGTTTCTTCACAGAACATTAAATAAATTAAGTTTTCTCACTTACTCTCATTAACTCACTCCCTTTTCATATTATGATATTTTTAAAAAAATTCTGTTCAACTCTTTCAAAATTTTCTTTTATACAAACCTTGTTCCGACAATAACGAATACAAAAACAATTGTCCAATTTGGTGCAGTCGTTCGAAAGTTATGCCCTTGCATACATTTCGGCAATTAATTTTTATTTATATATATTTATTGTAATTTCAATGAAATTTCTAATGGGAACTCTTGTTTGTTACATTGAAATTGAAATCAGTAGGCATAATGGGAATTCTTGGTAGTAATACAGATTGCTGTTTTCACACTCAGTTTGTATTTCACATTCAAAAAAAAAAAATAGTTACTTCATTTTCAGTCACGTAACACTGCAGAACCACAGCGCATCAAGATTTCTTAGGGATTCCTACACCTGACTTCAGCTTATGAAGTGGTTTCCAAGAGGTTTCAACAGAATTAAAAAATTCAACAGTATAGTACATATATTTAACACTATGAACGATAATGTCTATTGAAAAATATGTTTTAATTTCTCCAGGCAACATATGCATGATCATTAAATTTACAGGATTCACATACACATTTGTTGGAGTAAGAAGTGCTAGTTAGGGAAAACATTTTTAATCCGACTGTCTACATTTTGTCAATTTTACATAAATAATGAGAAAATGAGATCCTGCATTCACCATCAACTTGCCCATTTTCCTTTTCCAATATTTTATAAATAAATAGAAAATTTACCTCATACGAAATCATTATGAATATGTACTTCCATATTTTGCTTCAATTGCAATGTCTTCACATGTTGCAAGAGGGAAGATTTCTTATACAGGCATTTATGTACTTCCGGCAAAAAATAATTGCTGATGCTTCTATCAAAATATGAAAACATGTCACTTTAGAACAACAGAAACAGGGAAGTGGCTTAAATTATGCTTTGTGTACTTCTGATGGGAAATAATAGGTCACCCTCCTACCGAATGTGCACTAAACACTGAATAGGACACTCACTCAGGTGATATTATGAGCAAAATAAACGTCTGTTCTTATATTCTTTTTATCCGAGAATATAGGAAAACAAAGAGAATGTTCAAACATTTATCATCTTAATTAACTGATAACTATAACTTGCAAATAACTTAATCGATTTACATTGACAGAAACAATTTTAAACAGTGCCACAAATTAATTAATGACGATACGGCTACTAATTAATTAATGACGATGCGAAAGGTGTTTGTTTTCCTCTAAACATGGTTGCGTTTGTTAATTTCAAAAGTTGACATTCGATGGGACACACATTCAGCAAGAAATTCGAAATGGAATTACGTGATTTCCATACTAATTGTCACCTACTTCACGAAATCCGCACACTAGCTACTGATTATTATGTAGCTTTACTGCAATCTTTTAAAATTGGGCGCGAACTCACTGCTACCAACCAAACCTTGTTTTCCTCCTCATTTTTCCAGCATTAATTCAACACTATATAAAAACTCCTTTTTATCGTAACAGTCACCACTGTCACGTTAAATAATACATATGTGTTCGCGAATCACGCTGCTTGGTTCCTGAATCTCGTTACGTGTCACACACATACACTATTTCATGAAGTACAATTTACGTGATTACGTAAAGAAATTAATGTGTGCTTGAAATGTATATGTAAACAACTTGTACAGTATGGAGGATATTTTAACAGTCCTTAAATGAACGAATGTATTGTGAAATGTGAGCGACGTTGAAAGGTACATGGAGTTCAGGCAAGTGCTGCAACAGAGGAGAAGCGGATGTGTGCAGGATGTGGAAGATTTCACGTTGTGTTCTTTATAGAAAGGTTTCTTAAAAAGGTTTCAAACAAAGTGTACAAGTGATGTGGACTACTGTACAGTATGTACAGTAGCATTGCACCAGGTGAAAAGTACGTAGTGCATAGGTTCTGTACAGACCACCACAACACAGATTTTCGCCTGGGATATTATTGATATCAGGTTCTCCATATTTATAATACAATTAAAACAGATATTCCATAAAATTGAATTTTATTTATATGTCACATGATCTACAACATGTGTGACCCATGAATAAAGTTTATATTTTTTATATAACTAGGTTCTGCATAGATTTTCATGTATTTTTAAAGTGGTCAATGTTATGAAGAATAAAAAATTAATATCTTCATAAGCATTTGGTCTCAGAGACAAAAAAGAATATCGCATGCCTCACAATTTCTTAGTATTCAACTTCAGAGTTCTGTTGATATAGGGGTATTGCACTTTTATGCGTACACGTTTATCATAACTTTTATCTCTCGTATTTGTTGTTTGCGTGTTAGGAATCTACGGAAGACGTGTGAGAATACTTGTAATTTAGACTATTTTAAGAACATATTTTCCATATGACGCTCACAGGCTCTTGAAAACATTCGCGTCTCCTTCTGATTCTAATCTCGCCTACAGCCAATACAGCCTCTTGTGATAAAAAATTAATTGTCTACGTACTACAAGTGAAAAAACTAATGTCTACCCAGAAGGGCTTTCCCCAGACTGTCACTGGCCTGAAGTCAATTATATTTAAATGATGTCAATTGTATTCGTTCTAAGGACGAATGTAAGAGCGGAGATGAAGGTGAGGCGAAGACGAAAAATCAGTCGAAGGCGTAGTCGAAGGCAATGGCGTGTGGTGGAGTCGAAGGCGGAGGCGAAGAAAAAGGAGAAGGAGGGGAAGGCGAAGTTGGAGTAGAATGCGATGATTGAGTTGGAGGCAAATGAGAAACGCGAAGAGGAGGCAAGACGGAGGAGGAGGCAAAGGAGACGGAGGAGGTGGCAAAGGCGGAGGCGGACGCGGATGTCATGACGGAGGTGAAAGGGAGAAGGAGGCGGAGACAGAGACGGATGCGCAGGCGGTGGCAGAGGTGGAAAAGAGACGGTGGAGGAGGACAGAGTGAAGCGCATAATATTTAACAACACTAATGTTCTCATAAAATAATGAATCGTGCACATTTCAAAGCAGATACATTTTGAAGTGATTTTCCTTTGGAACCGATGAAAAGAAACAAAATATGATTTATTCAGTTTGTAGTAAGTTTTAAACCAGAAACACATGAAATATTTATCTATTGGCGTTTAAATTAAAAAGTATTTGTAATGAATTTTAAATATGGTCACCACTCAGACCTGAAAAGCATTCTTGTTAAAATCGTTTCGGTATCGTTCATACAGAATAAAGTTCTAATAAAATCCCTTTCTCGCTTCTGCTTGACGGCTATGAAATTAATGCGGATGATATTTACGTTCAGTTAAGACTTAGAGAATAGACATGTTGATTTCGCATTTATTTTCTTCAATTGGGTAATATATTGTCATTTCTGTGGATGGTTTATCATGTTCTATTACTGAATGTAAATATTCTTCATGGTATACTTCATGCACGTGTTTTCTTATGGCATATTCTACCACATAGGTTTTACACAGGAGTCAGAAATCCTTTGAGAAGCATTTTGGAAAGTACGTGTACTTCACTGGACAAGAAACGCATCGCAGATATGAGACAATAACTACAGGTGAAACCACTTGAAGATAATACGCCACGAAGCCTAACACCTGGAAATGAACATCTGGAACTATCGATCAAACTCATTCCTGCTTTACAATGACATAAACTACAAAAGAAAGGTTTGAAAAACATTGGCACTGCTCTTTAATTGTATTTATTACAAACTTTCGTGCACTACCTAACATATGAAATTTCATGGAGCATCCATAATAATTCACATTTTTTGTTTTCCTGAGAAACATAACATATCCGCCGATAATTTATAACACAAAGTCTTTCTTTTTAATTAGATCTTGTCTATGAGCTGAACTTCTGAGAGAGCAACATGTGGTGTTTCATTATTATTTCCATTTGATTACAGTGAATTAACAAGTAATGTTAATAGTTAGTAAATAATGGCAAGTAATTTTTGTGTCCGCTGTACAATGTTGTACGTGTATGAGAGTGTGTGTGAGAGACTGTGAGAGTGCGAGAGTGAGTGAGTGCGAGAGTGAGTGAGTGCGAGAGTGAGTGAGTGCGAGAGTGCGAGTTACTTTGTCTTGTTTTTAAAGAATGTCACATAGACAAACAAAAATGCCAATATCTAAGGTTTACAAACCTCAGATGAAGCTAAAATGCACCAAGCAGTGGAAAATGTAAAGAGTGGAAAATTAAGCAGGAAAAAGCTACTAAACTGTATGGAATTATCAGGTGCACTTTAAATGACATGGATGAGTGTGTTACGCCAAAATACGATATTGTTGCGGAGCTTCCCAGATCGAATATTAAAAAGGAAAAAAGTACTTTTTCCCTATTGCATTTTATCGTAATGTGAAACAATTAATAAAGCGTATTTTAGAGTTTTACTAACTCAAAGCAGTATTTAACTCTATTTATTGCATTTAAACAGTCTAAAACGAAAGCCTAATAATCATAAAATTTGTGCTGATGCATATTCATGTGTTTCTGTTTCCTCTCCAATTCTCGTACATATTCGTAAACATTGCCAGAGGTTTGGAAATAAATAGAGGTGGCAATGTTTGACCCCTGCAGGGTAACACTGCCTCTTTGCTTGCTTTTAAAAAAAATAAAAGCTTTCAAATTATGGAATCTGCGACTTCAATATTTTGAAGAAACATTATATTATTGTGAAGGATTAAATTGTTAAAAAGTATTTGTGAAGATTGATGCAACAAAGTAGAACTTTAAAAGAAACACATGTGGCTATGTTACCCCCGTCACCTTTCTAGTTCAAAATACTTGGGAGAATTTTGAATGCAGTGAGATCATGAAATATGCACAAACGATACTCCTGAAACCAATTTAAATAAAAATTCTCAAATGTAATTTAAAACAAAGTAGTGGAGAAAAAGGTGTGACCATATTGAATCGCGAGTGTCGCAAAACTACTCATAAAAATACATGGGAGAGTTCCGGAAGAGAACAAACTACAATCCCTTGACGCACGGATCACTTAACCCGCAATCAATACAGGGAGACGGAGCGACGTTCCAACAACTATTCTCAGCTTGTGATTCATACCGAGAAGAAAAACGATCTCTGACAAATCAACATACGTATAATTCCTTTGAATTGTGTCGGAACATTGCGCTGCATTGCACAGCAGCATACATTTATTAGAATTTTGTTAATCTTTTCGTATGCGACCACGCTGCCGAGCAACGTCCCTACGGCGGCACCGCACCATCCCTTCACCCTTTTGCACGTACGTCAAACCTCCTGGACCCTCCTGGGCCCACCTGGGGAGCCCGGCGCTGCTACGGACACGGGCAACTTCCCCTCACTTCGCACTCATTTCCCCTTAAAATTCAGAAGGGGTGTACATGCACATGATGAAGCGGTGCCTGGCGGTGAATCGTAGCTTCGTACGAAAATATGTCTGCCAAATGTTTTCTATCAAATAAACGAGAATTGTATTATTTTATTTCCTTCATTACTTATTCCTGTTTGAGTTTTATTTCCTTACTAAATTCTCCCATATATCTTTGCTAAGTGACTGGAATATTTCGAATTGTGAATTTGAGATATTAAATCATTAAGATATTTATTGTATTTAGCAATAATGTGAAATTAGCAAAGTCTCTATAAGTCAACGAATATCGCTTACGGACGGATAGCGCTTTTAATAGAGAACAATATTTGTCTATTAAACTTCCTATCCTGGACGTAGAAAATTCAAGCTTTTATATCACTGTTAAGTAAACAGGAATACAAAATTAAGATATTCTTGATTAATTTTTTTTAGAAAGCTCTAAATTGAGAATTTGATATTTGTATTATTTCATTTTAATAGATCCTTTCTTGCCCTAAGAGAAAATAAGAATTTTATATAGCTAAATTTGCAACAGTAACTTCCAAATAACTTCTCCGAAAGACTGACATGAACCAGGTCTCCAGTGACGTACTGCCATTCCGTAGCAATTTGTACCACCATTACTTTTAAAGTTAAAGAGTTTTAGTTTAGTTTAAAGAGTTCTAGTTAGCTTGTTACCTTGCCCGCTACCTTGACATGCCTGCCCTTTTGTCTCGGCTAAACGGCTAAGCGGCTGTGCAAGCACCGCCCACTCGTCTGAAAGGGCGCACAGTCACCGCTGCGAGCAACGGTTCTCAGAATTCAGGGATCGAGCTCTAATTGCCCGGTGCGGGCTGAATATCAAAATGCGCCTGAGTGTTCGCCGCCTCTCGTCCATTCGAAACCTACGAATCAGCTGCAAGGGTTCGCGAGGCGTGGGAAGACGTGAGGTAAGTTGCGGGTTCGGTAGTGTAACGGTTAGCATATCGGGCTGTTGTACCAAAGTTTGCGGGTTCAAATCCAATCGAAGCCGTGGAAGGACGAATACATCCTTCGCACGCCTTCTTTCCGAGGGTAAGTAAAGCCGACTGACCCATGTTGTAGATTTACTGCATGTAAAAGATCCTCAAGTCTAAAAGAGACATCTGAAAAAAATTCTAAATCGCCACTTTCGTCTTCTGAGTAATATCTTCTTTCTCCGCAAGATGAAAGGATCTTACAGAAATTTGCGTGGTCAGACGGAAGATCGGGCCAGATGCCACATTAAATAACGTCATTAACTAATTTATTCCGAATAGATTCCGAATAGAACTTGATTTCGGGCAACTCCACCGATCGCACGCTCTTTCCTGGCTTCTGACCGGCAAGTCCCTACGTTCGAGGCAGGACATTTTCGACACTAGCTAGAAATATGGGTCAAATTCAGTCGCTGTCTGGAAGAGAATTCTAGCGGGCGGTTGCTCTGATCGGTTGTTTACCGTGGTTCCTCCGATCAACTCCAGGCGAATGCCGGAGCAGTACCCTAACAAACGGGCCACGGACCGCGCAGGATCAGTCCTTCCTCTTCCTTGTCCTCTCCTCTTCCTTACACACACACCACACACACACACACACACGCACACTTACACTAACATGCACTACACTACCACATATTCCGGGAGACCGGTAGGGATCTTAGAGTTTGTCCCGGCTGGGGCGGTGCTTGACTGTTACTGTTATCTTAACTGTTAGGGAGGCCCCAATCTAGGCATAGATGCCTTGGCTTCGAACGCGGCATCTCCCGCACAGCCAAGAAGAAAAAGGCACGTTGTCGTTCCAGTGAACGATCTGATTTATAGGATTATAGAATTATTGAATTTCGTTCGCCGATATCCGCTTTTCCAGGCGTGCCTTGGGTGAACGTCGATAAAATCCCAGCGAGAGGAATCATGGCTGCCTGTAAGACAGTCGCGACATACAGTCGGGATCTCTGCCCTCCACTGAGGAGGCCGCCCGAAGGCCTGACAGCGCGAATTCCTCTGCCGCCAGCACCGCAACACCAAGTTTTCAGAAACCTGCAACTTGGGAGGGTCTTCACTTGGATGCCTTTCGAATGCAACTGAGAAGTAAACATTTTACTGTATGACGGACTGAGAACGGAGATTTGTATCTACCATGTAGTAGCAAGTAATTTCTGTTCTTAAGAGTTCCCTATTGAGCAGGTTGAATCTTATCAAAGACATCAATTACTATAAAAAATACATAGTATAAAGAACGACCACGGATAAACAAATAAATTAAGTGATAGCCGTTCTGTTGAAACTGCTAACAATTCTAGGCTGAGGGGTTAAGAACTGGGAGATCTGCTAGGTTAGAAGTAAAAGGTATTAAGTCCAAAATCATGAAATTGACTAAATTGCTTGAAGGTTATATCGTATTTCCGGGCGCGACAACTGTTATTTTCAATAGTCACGTAAGTGTAGTGTATATTTATAACGGCAGGTGATTGTGTTATTCTCCCAGTGGGAGGTGAGATACGGCGCCGTTTTACGTCGGCTTGCAGAGCTTTACACAACCAGATATCTCTCACCAGCGAAGCACCAGGCCACGATTTGTATGCTCCCGACTCGCCTCCCGACATGTGTGGTAGTGTAGGCATATAAATGTAAGAGTATAATAAAGGGAAAGATAGAACAAGGAAGAGGAGGGAAAGATCGCGCGAGGTCCGTGGCCCGTCTGTTAGAGTACTGCTCCGACATTCGCATGATACCAATCGAAGAAACCACGGAAAACTATCCATCATAGCAGCCAGGCGCTAGAATTCTCCTCCAGACCCTCAGCGTAATTCAACGAAGCTGCCTAGCTAGAGAAGAAAATCCTGCTCTCTTCGGGACTGGAACCTTGGGACCTCACGATCACACTCTCTGCAGTGACATCAATTTATGCAATGAGCCACCACAGCTGGTATAGAGCTGCTGAAATGAAATGCAGTTTTTCATAAACGGGTTTCCTAATTTCGGTTTTCGAGATTTCCAAAGAGAACATGCTAAGTATCTGTAAGAGATAAGGACTTAAAGTTTTCGGTGTACGTAAATAATAATAATAATAATAATAATAATAATAATAATACGTCTAAAAGAAAAATAATGTTTAGTTAAAACAATGATATAGTGTAATGAAATAGTTTACATTTGTATTGTATACTTTTTTTAAAAAGACAATATGCCTGTAACAAGTAATGTACTTCAGCTTCCGGATCAATGACTCCCATCTCGATCGGGTTGTTGTCCAGTTTCCCAGATATATTGAACAAATGCTAAGATGTTCCCTTGATTTGATTCTGGACAAAAATATATATTCACTTTGCACACGTTTAGTTGAGCTTTCCTTTTGCTTGTAGTGGTAGTGGAGCTTTGGGTGGATTTCTATTTTATTAGCAATACAGAAAAATCAAATCTGCAGTTCATTTACCGTTACAAATAAGATTTCTATCACTCGGAAAGCAAAATATCTAGTTTTCGAAATGTTAATCTTTCGCTTTTATAAATTTATTATTATTATTATTATTATTATTATTATTATTTCATCTTTCAAGTATTAATAGTTAAATTGTTGGGACGGGATTCTGAAACTCAAGGAAGCATGCGCAATGATTTTCTTTCCCATATGTCACATACAGTTTTTTACTGTGTTTGACTAAATAAACATCTAAATAATTTGTTACACATATCGCCACTAATATCTCATCTCCACATTGTTGAAATTAATACCTCTTTCTTGCAAACCCACGAAATAGAATAAGAAGTAGTTACCAAAACCCGAATATATGAATATATTAAATTATTTTCAAAATCCTGTCGCTGAGAATAATCGTTTACACTTACAAGGTGATTGGCACATTTAATTACACTTCCAAAATACATTTCAATCGTTTGCCATCAATAATGCTCGTGAAGATGATTCGATATACTCTATAATGACCACACTCATGGCGATAAGAGTGGCAGATTCCCAAGAGTCATTCTCGACGTAGACAAAACCAACCAAAAACAATATCACCTACAAGGGGGCGTGGTCAGTCATCATTGTGATCACGTGGGGCAGTTTGTACGCGTACGCCTATCAACCTCCCATCCCTCCCTCCCTCCCCGCCCCGCTGCGCGCGTATAAGAGGCGCCGGTCCGCCCCGCTCCGCCCCGCTCCGCCCCGCTCCGCCCCGCTCCGCCCCGCTCGCCCCGCTCCGCCCCGCTCCGCCATGCTGTCGCTGCTGCTGGTGGCCGCGCTGGCCGTGCTGGCGCCGGCGACCGCCCGCTCCGCCGACATCAGCGCCGCCGAGGAGGCGGCGGTGCGCAACGCCATCGACGACGCGCTCAACAGCGTCAGGGACATCATCCTCAACGTGAGTGCTCAACTCGCTTGCTCAGCACGCTCCTCAACCGAAACCATTAACACATTCTCAGAGGCAACTTCACATGTGGCTCTCGGGACCACTAATAAGACATTTATTACGATAAGAAATGGCTAAGATGGTGGGGCATCTCCAGATATTTTCTTTCCGTTTGCAAGAAAAATTGATTTACAGAAAAAACCTTTGTCCGTACGTCTGTCTTTCCGTCTGTCTGTGAACAACTCTAGCTGCTAAATCGTAAGCAGAATTCTCACCAAAATTGATATTCCCAGATAGTACAGACTATTCTCGCTTCCCCTTGAATTTGAAAAGAATATTTTAACTTTTGAGAGTACTTTATATGAAGCTTCAAGAATTTTTTTTTAGAATTTTCAATATTGCAAAAGTTAAAAATTTTGTCGGTTTTTCCTAGAACTACCTATTGAACGTAGAGATGTTTCTTGAAATAAAATTTGTTCTTCACAATTGGTTCTCTAATAAATGTCACGTACATTTTTTGAAAATTTAAGTAGTTTTCGGGCAATTTTGAGTGAAATATGGATAATGTAAAAAATAAGATTTTCTCCAAAACGACTCAACATTTTTCTTTAAAAGTTTTTCGCACTAAAGCCTGAATAACATAACATTAATCTCACTTTGATACGTTTTGTTTTTTCAGAAATTAAATAATTTTTTAAAAAATATCTCTCATGTCGTGCATTTGATATACTTTATTGCTTTATATACATAACTTTTGTTAGTGCAATTGTTTAAAATAATTTCTTATAAAATGTTTAGCAAAATCGAATGTTTTTTGTGAAAATCTTCTGAGGCAAGCTAATGACGTTTCCTTAAAAACAACTCCGATCTCATAAAAAAAATTGCGTATAGGATCAGTTTTTAGCCTACTATAATATTCGTATTCGTATATTTCAGTTATAATATTAGAGCGCTGAAAAATTAGGAAATTTATATATATATATATATATATATATATATATATATATATATATATATATTGCGACCCACCCCTCCGCCGGCTAGCTCAGAATGGGTTTTCAAGGTGGGCGCAAAATAAAAAAATACAATTAGAATAGCGGGGATCAGGGTCATGTGGGCCGTTGTGGATTGAATGCATTTAATCAGAAACTCAAGTCGAATCACTTTCCACTTACTTAAGTATATTCTAATTAAATTGCTGTTACAGTAAATAAACATAAAACACTTTACATATACAAGAATTTTGTCTTGCTGAAAAAAAGAAAACAACTTACACTCTCAATAATTAACTACACTGTTTCCTTTCTCTCATTTAAATCAATTTCAAAGAATACTTAAAACTTTGCCTAATCCTTCCAGTCGTAAATTCCCTAGTTGCAACTTTACAATTAGCTAAGTTTTCTTGAAAGAAAAGATTGATTCTATTTTTTACAGAATATCGGTATAAAGAACCTGTACTAATACTTTCTTTCCGAAACAAATTATTCCTTCTAATATCTACAAATTGTTCAAGTTGGCACGACCTTACTGTGTCTTTTCACGGCGTAGAAATCTACGGCGTCGACTCTTCCAGTCGCTCGTGTCCTTGTCCTTGCAGCTCGGTCGGGAGCAAAGCCGCCCTCTGCAGAACCGCACGGTCGCCCCTTTCCAGTACCGTTGTTCAACTCACGATGTGGCCTCCGTCTCGTTTTCCGTTGATACTCTTTTCGTATTCTTTATAGAATGTAACTAGCTTTTAATTCCATATTTAAAAGAATCTACAATACGACAACTGAGTCTATCGTATAAGAAGAATAAATATAAAAATAAAAAAACTGCAAAGAAAAGAAATGAATGGCCTCGTTAGTTTCATGCTATTCACATCCTCTCTCTAAAGATTTTAAATGCGTCACTTATACTTTCATCCTTTCCTGATGAATTGTTTTAATGCCTTGTAATATGATAATTACCTCCTCGAATGTCTTGAAGAGTTTTATCGTAGATGCAGTCCTGAAGTCCGTAGCAGTACGAGGTGCCGCCTTCTCGTGATCGGTAGGTCCTCACTCTCCAGCTGTTACTTCAGAAAGAAAGCTTTCTTTCTCCCGACTCTCGGTGTCGCATACTCTACCGAGACGCTCCCTTACGGATATAGTTCGTAGTTTTCATTTTCGGATTGTATTCATGCGCGTTGGCGCGCGTTCAAACAGCTCATCTTATTCTTGAATATTGATGTGCTCCGTTTTCCGAGACCTCGGCAAACGGATGGTCACAATATATATATATATATATATATATATATATATATATATATTTATTACGCGCCGAGAGGTAGCAGTTGGAAAGAGTGTGGGGCCATTCTGAGAAGCTAGCCTAGACTAAATAGCGAAAGAATGTGTGTACCATTCTGAATGACTACTCGTTATAGAAAATCAGTGTTCTTGAGATGCTGTGTGCTTGCCATTGGACACAAAGTGATTGGAGGAAGTGATGGTGGTTGTTGTTGTGCGTCAGGGCGACGCCGAGCTGGGCATCCCGGTGCTGGACCCGCTGGTGGTGGACGAGTGGGAGTTCGCCGTGGACGAGGAGCCCCTGGTGTCGGCCGAGGGCGGCCTGTCGCAGGCCAGGCTCGAGGGCCTGGGCGCCTTCGTGGTGGAGCAGTCCAAGATCTCCATCGGCGTCATCCCGCCCCGCGCCACCGTCACCGTGGGCGTGCGCGTGCCCGCCGTCAGCGCCGCCGGCAACTACCGCCTCAGCGGCGAGGCGCACACGCGCACCGACATCGCCGTCGACGCCGACGGGGACTTCACGTGAGTCACCAAATCAGCGGACGCAAACAACCCCGCACAACTCTTATGGAAATTACGTTTAAATTGTCTGAATATTTAGTATGTTGTTCCTTAGATCATATTGATTGAAAATCTATATGGCTGTTAAGCAAAACAAGTTATTTTTCATGTACAATTTAACACGGAGCTCATGTCTATACGCCGGATTATAGAAATGCACATGTGTGTACTCAAAGCATATTCAAATGAAACAACCTCACTTGTTTAGGCTTGTGAATTAGGACATTTCATTCTCCGTGAGTAATTGTGCTTTATTACTGTGAACCCCCTTGCCGTCCACGTTCAGGTACTTGATCACTGTGGATTTTCCATGCCTTGAAAGGTAGGGTGAATCCTTAACGTAAAAACCCTTGCCTCTCACTATCGGGGTGCTTGATTATCGTGAGTCCCTTTGCCTCTCACGTTCATCGAAATCTTTCATAGTTTGTCGGAAAATGAAATGTCATAATTCAACTAAACAAGCGAGGTTCTTTCATTCGAATATGCTTTGAGAGCACATGTGCCTTTATGTCATCCGACAAGTTGACATGATTTCTGTTTTAAAATGTAAATTACATCAAAAATAATTTTTTTATGCTTTGAGAGCACATGTGCCTTTATGTCATCCGACAACTTGCGATTCGAAACACTTCAGTCTATAAAATTCTGAAAAGGGGTTCTTTTTCCCGAATCAATGCTAATACGCCTTCTCCTTTTCAACACTGTCACATATTTCTATTTACGTTGCAAAAACTTTGGTAGACTTCTAGAGGTGCAAATTAAACGTGCAATTTTCTGTCGATCACGAACTTATACTCTCCCCATTTACAAAAGGCAACCTAACTTTAAATTTTTTCATTTATTCCACTTGTTGAGGACACCTTTCATCAACAAGGAAAGTATTTTCATTGACTCGAAAAAGACTGGAAGCGTCTCTAATTCCACCATTTTGCCATAACGAGTTTCAATTGAAATACCACAAAGAAAAAGAGCTATCTCTCGAAGAATAAACCATTTCGAATTTTTAAATCGTCCTTTAAAAGTTTTATTAACGTAATGTTTTTCTTTGCAGGGTTGTTGTTAAGGACATCAGCTTCCTCGTCAAGGCTGTTGTTACCCTGACCATGAATGTGAAGAGTGTCGATGTTACTCTGGGATTGGGCGATGTCGACGTAAGTATAATTAAACCATAAATATTTCAGTCTACAACTGCGTCTATAATTAATTCATGGTGACATCCATAATTAAATCATTAATAGTTTTTACTATTGACCAAGCATTATGCCCAATTTCCATAATTTCCTATTATTCATCGGTGACGTGCGTATTAGAAAACCAAACATTGAAAGCAATTGTACATTCAAATGCCAGGAGTATGTAATTTTTAAAAATTTTAACCCAAAATTTTTATTACTTAATAATTTTCTCAATTAAATCATTATTTTGGAATGGAGGAAATAATGTCATAATGGTCTTCAATTTATAAAACTTAATGAACACTAACTTTCTGTAAAGATGGTAAATGATGGAAAAGATTATCTGATATTTGTACCGTTTTAATTTAGGGTTGATATAATTTGAGGGGAAAATTGATAAACAAATATACTGGAAATCTTGGAATGAGGTACTGCAAACCGGATTTGTCCAATCTTCAATATCGTGTGTCATTGCCAAGTTAATCGTTGCAGATACGAAGATACCACAATTCGAACAAAGTGTTCCTGACCTTCAAGATAAATCTTGTCCGCACGTGCGGTATCTCACAATACAGATCATCGTTGTAACTGATTATTCGTTTATCAGTTTAAATGTCCATCTTAGTGCATTAGCCAATTATTTGTCGTTGAATTTTTGGATTACGAAAATCACATGTTTGCTAATATTACGTTTTAAGTGTTGTACGTATTAATTGTTGACGAGGTAACACCTTGAACGAATCAGTTATCCGCACAAAGGATCGTAGGAAATACATATGTACAAATTTCTTTCCAGCTTTCTCCAATTTCGCCTTCGCCTGGATGTTGCATGCGCTCTTATTTTTTGTTTTGAACCAGATTTTTTTACCTTGTCATTTTACTACATTTTTTCTTAATTTTATTTCTTTCTTTCTATGCTGAGTTCCGTTTTCACTTCTCACTTTCCCTTATATCCATCACATTGCCCTCCTCGAAGAAAAAAAAACACTCAAATTTCAAGTATGTAGCAAGTTGTGAAGAGTGAGATGTCGGTTGCAGATCAACGTGCAGGGCGCTGGCGAGGTGGGTGACCTTATCAACAACGAGGCCGCCGACCGCATCCAGACCTGGTTCGCTGAGAACCGCCCCGAGCTGGAGAAACAAGTCGCCGCCATCATCACGGCCGCCATCGAGTCTGGTCTGCCGGGCAAGGGCAGGGTAAGGTCCCTCATGAGTCGTTATATTGAATTCACTATAAATAATGCCGTATTTTACATGGCGATTCTCAGGCCATGTAACCTGCTCTTCGTCTGATCAAGCAAATTTTGCTAGACTGCTTTCACCATTAGCGGAGAAAGAAGGGCGACAAAAAATCGGGTGACAAAAATGCGATTTTAAATTTAGCTCAGAGGCTTCTTTTAGGATTGACGTATTTACATGAAGTAAATCTACAACATGGGACAGCCTGCTTTACTTCTCCTACAAAAAGCAGGCATGCGACGGATTGTTTCGTCCTTAAAAATCCTCGGCTTCATTTGGGTTTGAACCTGCGCCTTATACAACGCGTACCGTTTTACCTTATTGTGAAAAAATCCACCAGCCTTGTATCATAAATTGAGATAAATGAGGCTTAAGAAAAACAATTGTACTGATAGCATGAAAAATTAGCTATTTCCAACTTTTAAATATCTGAAATCGGAAAAATAATATTCAGACATTTTCAGTGCCGGATAATCTTACCTTCACAATCTTAAAACTAATGAGAGACTTTTAGAAAATGAGTTCCATGAAATAAACTTCGTTGGGCAGAAAATTTCCAACACATTCATTACATTTCTAATCATAGTGAATTATCAGAGGGAAAGAAGGAAATACGGTGGCGCATACGAGAAATCCAAAGAATGGATAATCCTAGTACGTATGTGTAATGAACAGATTACAATTACAGTGAAATGAGGGGAAGTAATTGTTGAAACTAACACTATAGCGTTAATGGTTCAGCATCAAATAAAAATTCCAACCAAGTATTTATCACATGTAATAGATTGTAATGTAGGTGTAGAAAATTGATACTGGTGAATGAGCCGGAAAACCGGGGAAAAAAAATTTTGTATATGATAGCATGCAGCTCGCGGTGCACTGTTTTTTTTATTGATGGATTAGTGATCCCGGGGGCGTCAACTGCTGAGGTCATTAGTCCCGTAAGTGTAGTGTTTTTCATCGGGAGGTGGCGGTGAACTTCCCACACTGGATGGCGAGATTCGGCACCGTCCTACTGTCGGCTAGCGGGGTATCTTCCCCAACCAGGTATCTTCTATCAGCGGGGCCAGTTCTAAGTCCTAGCTCCAGCCGGGACCAGTTCTAAGTCCCCGACCGGTCTCTCGGCACGTATGGTAGTGTATGATAGTGTAGGTATGTGTGTGTGGAGGCGGGTGAGGATAGGACAAGGAAAAGGAAGGAAAGATCGCGTACGGTCCGTGGCCCGTTTGCTAGAAACTTCTCCGGCATTCGCCTGGGGTTGATCGGTGAAACCACGGAAAACTACCGATCAGAGTAGCCGACCGGTAGAATTCTTCTCCAGACAGCGACTGAATTCAAACGAGCTTTCTAGTTAGTGTGGAAAATGCCCTACCACAGTCGGGACCCGAATCTGGTACCTCCCGGTCAGAGGTCCAGAAAGAGCGTCCGATCGGTGGCGATGCCTGAAATGAGGTTCCCGATTTATTGGGAATAAATTCGTTAATGCTTTGTTTTACGAGTCGAGACTCGGAGCCTGAGGCCCGCTCTTCCGTCTGACCTCGCAAATTTTGGTATGGTCCTTTCATCATTTAGCGGAGAAAGAAGGTATTGCTCGAGGAAGGTATTGTCGAAAATCCTGCCGCCGTCGGGACTGGGACCTAGGACCTCCCGGTCAGAGGCACCGCAGTAACATCAGTTGATGCACTGAGCCACCGCTCCTGGTCACAGTGCACTGAGTTTGGCAGCAATAGATTCTAACAGAAAGATATTGTTTATTGCTAAACATTTATCATTGTCGACTTCCTACATGCCCACGAGGTTTTAAACTTTTATTCTGATGCTATAAAAAATTAAACTTCAAAAATTAATAAAACATTGTAATAATTTTGTTTAATCTAAATTACAGTATCTGGTTAATGGGGTTTCTGGTTAAACATAGTGAAGACGATAATGTTGAATATGTTTAATGAAAAATGACTGTATACAATAACTCTGGACAAAAATCTATTAATAAAAACGTAATGACAGTCTGAAGGTAATTGCATATTCTGAGGCAACCTATGATTGTTCAACCGCATTGGGTAACAGTGCTGATGTCTATTTCTTCTTTTGCAGCTGCTGGACTAAGGAGCTTCATCTCATCCCCCCTTTTCGTCTCGTCCTGCGCCCCGCGCGCGATGCACTCCACCGCAACGACGGCTCAGCAGCCGCGCGGCGGACCACAACACTTCTAAATCAAACTCTACCTTCAGCCAAAGACCTCCAGATGTTTCTTATGTCACCTCTCCATAGCTTCAATAGATTAATAAAACATAACATGCACTAGTAGTATTTTATTTTATTTTAAAAAAATGACAGCTACGTTTCTTTAATGTGTTTGAATGTTGTTTTACGTCTTTGCGCATTTTCATGCCTTTAGACTCCTGCTTCCCGGATGAGCTTTGTTACTCCAGGCCTGTGGCACTACCTATCCCTCACCTGTGTGATTCCTCAGTTCATACCAGATATTGAAATCGTAGCCCCCCCAATCAGTCATGCCAGACACACCTAGATGGCGCTGACGCTGCGACTGGCAAATCTTTATGTCACGCTGGTCGTCTTATCTCCTGCTCACACAACTTACCGGGGAAGGGGAATGAATAAAGGATAGGATTTGAAATTCAAAGATGATATGCATTATGTGGTTAGCAATGAAACTATACTTCTTCTCGAAATCCATGTCGATACGAACCCACAACTCTTTCATGCGGAATACGAACCCACTACCCGGATGTAGCGTGAACTTCAGGGCGAATGGCCCAATTCTCTACACCAACTAGATCGGTCAGGAGTGTAAGGAAGCGGGTTCGGAGAACTAGTGGTGCAAATACAGCACGTACTTTGTCGCCCGTAATTTCACGAAAAATTACGCGAAAAGCACTCAAATTTTCAAAACATTGTACATGACCTTATTTCAAGATCTATCTTTAAGGAACGGATTTCATTAAGGGAAAAAATCTCTATCTTCATAATTGTGGTTGTAAGAAGAAACCGAAAAGTATTTGAATTTTTGCAATTTCCGAAAAATCAGTTTTCCCTTCAATTTCATTTGAAGGGAAAATCGCGGTCTTCAATTTTATAGTTCAAAGAAGGCGCCGAAAAAATACAAACTTTTGCAATTTTCAAAAATTCAGTTAACCGTGAAAGTCGGACCTACGGCAGCTTTATATGTGTATTTTACTCTATTCTGTCAAGAAAAGTTTTGGATTTGTTTTTGAGAAAATTTTGAAAATGTCCCAGGGGCTTCATGTAATGTACCTTTAAATTTTAAAGAATACTTTTCAAAATTTAAAAGCTTCAACTAGTGACAGGATGGACAGGGGTTTTCTCAATTTGGAAAACATCGTACGCATGATTTAGGTGCTAGTAGTGTTCACAGACGGACAGGCAGACACAGATAGACAGGCAAACAGACAGAAGATAGACGGACAGACGGCAGGCATACAGCAGGCAGACATCAGGCAGACGGACGTTTTGAAAAAAAAAAACACTTCTAGAAACGCAAGTGTTCACAGACGAAAGAAAAGAAGTGTTCACAGACGGACGGAAAACAGACAGACAGACAGACAGACGAAGGCCAGACGGACGGACGGACGAACGTTTTGCTTCCAATTGGTTTTTCGGCATCAAGGATTCACATAACAGGGATTCTGGCTACACCACGTATAAGGATTTTTTTTCTTGATTAGCTACTGGTTTTATGCACTTTTTCGTCACCAGAGCTCGACAATGAATTTTTTTCCGCCGAGAATCCGCCGTTTTTGTTGCGTAGCATTACTTAACTTTCTCTATACTACGTACATTACTACGTATATACATTCGGACCGATACGAGATTTCATTTCTTTTAGTATTCTGTGCTTTTAACCTTCTTTCATTTTCTTCAATGACCAAAATTGTCATTTAACGAAAAACAACGATAACTTAGAATGTTATTATGGGCCTTGTTTCAGTATTTGTGTAATATCAATTCAGAGTACCTAAATAAGAAAATTTCAGACAAATATTTAATAAACTAGAGAGAACGAGAATTCTGTAGGCTATGTTCTAAGTTTTGCTATGTTCACTATTCAGATTATTCTGTATTTTCATTCCTAGTTAACGTAAAACATTAGAAAAATTCAATTTACACTTTGTTAAACCTTTGCCCTAAATTCGCTACAGTTGCCTCTCCACACAAGAGAAATGAATAACGATTGAAATACTAATGTGAATGCTAGGCAAATCGAAAAAGTTCCTGCTTAGCCTGTCATTATTCAACAACCACTCCTATTGTTAAAAAGGTGCAATACGTCACAAAGATCAACAATTTAATGAAATTAAAAAGAAAAATGTCAGACTTAAGAATCAACATGACTGACAAACGGCTTGGAAGGTTGGGAGAAGAAATTTTGAACGGAAGGGATGTATGCCGAATGTGACGTATGAGTGGGATGTATATTCCCACTCAATTAGTTTTCAAATTCAAATTACTTTTTCATAATTTAATCAACAATATATTAGTTATTTTCTACAAGAACGTACGTAAGAACAGTGCTTAACATTTGTGAAGCTTTTCTGCGTTTACGTGTGGCAAACATTGCTTT
The DNA here is from genome assembly GCA_964035755.1 of Teleogryllus oceanicus. NCBI lineage: Eukaryota > Metazoa > Arthropoda > Insecta > Orthoptera > Gryllidae > Teleogryllus > Teleogryllus oceanicus. Next base: position 44,890,417 of record CAXIVR010000002.1, on the reverse strand, counting down.
AATGCAATGTAAAAATTAAAGATTCTAGCTTAGCTATCTAGAGATCGTCAGCGTATAATGTATATTTTTTCTGGATTGGCCACGTTCTACATAATGCAGTTAGTGTATAGTTCAGGAATAAATTGCATCGAGTAAGAAATAACTGGCGTTAATAGTGGAGGTGTAGGAAAGATTCAAAAAAAGAAATTAACCGACCTTTGTGATGACAATGCCCAAAACAGCTACAGAAAAGTCACAACAAAAATACAACTATATGGAAAATGGAATCACTAAACAATAGTTATGTATGCATACCGACGTTATTCTATTAGACACAATCCTATTCACTGTCAACAAAATTAAACATATTGCTGAAAATGTAATTGAAATCTATTTACCAAATTCTGAACAAGTATGTTGTAGTGAACTGTAGCAGGATATTTTGGAATCCATTATTATTTTAAACGCTCATTAGATATCATTATATTCCGGCTTGCTCAACACGACGAAACATCGAATGCTTTCAATAGACCTATAATAACTCACACAATCAAACAAAAACGCAAAGAGCTTTGAATTACTAGCGTTGCGTAGCAACGATTCAATAAGCGGCAACAAAACTTTCGTAGGTAAACAACCAAGAATTCTAGTACTACTTGAAAAATGTCCACAATACTTCATCACTTGGTACGTTACCAAGAGAATATAGAGCGAATGGAAACACTCTCATATTGCGAATTTGGTTAGAGAAGAAGTCTTGATCATTCAATAAATGCATCACTGTCGTTTGGAGAGACTGTACTCAGGTATGTATGATCTCAATTCAAAATTCGAGATAATGGTGTGTGAACATTAGTATCACGTTTCACTCGTGAAGTCTATGAGGAAATTAGAATTACATTCTCAGCTGCATAAATGTAGTTTCTCTTCTCACATTAAATCGTACATTTTTGGTGTAGTTATTTGAATGTAATTCTTGTTATATACCTTGTTTTCAGTTTACTTATTTTAAAATGTAAAAATAAAGTAATTATGGTACAAATGTTCCATATACACCTAGACTTTTAAACAGTGTGGATCAGTATTATATTGGAACAAACGTTCCTTGCTTCATTACAGATGCTAACAGTAAGCGTATGAGATATATGTAATCTGCTCTTTCACCTGTCTCAAATTATGCATAACAAAGTGGCAACTCTTTCACAGAGTAAAAAATCCGCAACACGTTTGTTACAGCAGCCTAATAGAGCTCTAGGCAGTACAACTCTCGTTCCAAGCAAAGCCGTAGTCTTTTTTGGCAAGAAAATTATTAAGGGAATATGCCCTATCCTGGAAATGTAAAATGTTTTAGTCTAAATCTCAGAATCTATTTAAGTTAGGCTTATGAATTTTTTATAGGATGCAAATATGACACTTACAACACTTCAACAGTGAGTTCGAAAAATGATTTCTATTTTTGTAGAAACAAATATTTTCTCATAATGTCATTTTTAATCACGTTTTATAATTAATAAAGTACCACAGATTGGATGATACTAAGATAATTACGCCAAAAATTGTTTCAGTAAATGTAGAAGATCTTTACTAACAGCTCCTGAACATTTAAGTTTCCTACTAGAAATAAAAGCTGAGAAAAGACAATTTAGTATCAAAAATATAAACTTTCGGGAAATAGTCGTTAAAGATGTAACTCTCAGAACACGACAGCTCGATAACTTGCCTTATCATAATAATCATTTTCCAATAATTACTTCCTTTTGAAACTTTTTTATGTTTGTTTGCTTCAGAATATACAGTTTTCAGTTTACTTTCTGCAGGTTTAAGTCTTTCAGTATTTATACGCTGCATTATGTAACATACCTAAATGTATTGGAGCCAGCACCTAAACCGAATGAAAGGAGAATTTCACATATAAATAATTGAAAAACATTCTTGTAAGAATGATATCCATATATTTCAAACGCCAATTTAAAGAGAAAATTATGGAGACATATGAGAAATAAAATAACAAAAAACTATTTTTTGATTGCAAAAGAATTCCATTTTCTCTTTTATAATATAATTTAATATATTTTAATTAATTTATATAATTAATAAATAATATAAATAATTAGATAATAATTTATTTAATTTATTTATTTAAATAACCTTATCTCAGAAAACGCATATAAAATAACTAAATACATTTAGATGATAGAGACAGAAGCGAAAGTGATCACGACTAAGGCACCGTAAACCCAAGATTAACCCACATACGTTTAAATATTATTTTCTTAAAGTTTAAAAACAGATTTTTACATGCTTAATGATATAATTGAATTTTTTTTCAGGCAAAAATAATAATATTTCTTCATTTTTATAGATCATTGAACTCCCAGATAAGCGAGAGTAACAAACAGAATACAAATAAACCAAAATGAAAGGAAAAGCATTCACGAATGTTACACCTCACATGACTTACCACAAAGAACAGGTATGCACATCGCATCAAGTTCACAGTAAGGAACAGAAGAGATGATTTATGAAGGACCAAAGAATGAAACGTTTTAAGAAGGAGAGAGAATACTAAGCACTATGTTTTCCTTTCTTCAACAATATTCCGAAAAACGAGGACGCAACAAAAAGAATGAAGGGACGGAAAAGACGTAGCATTATCGTCTCATAACCACGCACACAATGTTAGCATTTAAATTTTTGAACAATGAAAGGCATGTACCAGAACTAATGTTTCCATAACTGACAAAACAACTACTTTCCCACGCCATAACCGCGTGCGCCGTCACGTGGTCTGTACCTCTCTTGCTGCCACTTTCGCCGAGCCACCATGGCGTCCTCGCGGAGTATAGTGACGTTGTGGCTGCTATCCCTGTTGCTGGTAGCGGCGTGCGCTGCGAAATATCAGGAAAAGGACCTCGGATTCCCCTCCCTCGACGAGCCCAAAGAAGCCCCCAAGCAACACGGGCGCACTGTCATCGACGACGAGCTGGAGGACCTCCGAACTCTCATCACCCAAGTTAGTGTTTTTTTTTGTTTTTGTTTTTTTTAATTGGTTATTTAAGGTCGCATCAACATCTTAGGTCATTAGCGACCACTATTGCTGTTAACGGTATGGTAATTATGAGGATGAAACGATATGGTGATGATAAGGGGTGAAAGGACGAACACAAATACAACCATGCCCCAGGCGGGACTCGAACCCGCGACCCTTCGGTCCGAGATCACTACGACACTACTGCCTTAGCGATCTCGGCCACCGGGCCGGGAGTCGCTTTTTTGATTGGTGTTTTCGCGCTTCAACTGCTATCGTCATTAGTCCCGAAAATGAAAGGCATGTTTTTACACGAGATGTGCCGATGTACTCCGCTGGATGGCGAGATCCGGGGCCGAACTATCAGTCAGCTTACGGGAGTTCCTTAGCAGTTATCTCCTGTACGGCACCACCCCTGCCGAGACAAGGTCCAAACTTCGTACTGGTCTCCCGACACATATCGTAGAGTAGTGAATGTAAGTGTGTGTAAGGAAGGGGTGATGATAGGACAAGGATGGGGAAGCAAATATTCAGCGCTGTCCGTGGTTCGTTTGTTAGGATACTGCGGCTGCATTCTATTTGTGTCCATCGGAGAAACCACGGAAAAGTACCACCCTGCGTAGCCGGCAGATAGAATTCTCCCCTGGACAGTGGCAATTTGATCTAGCTAGCTAGCTAATTAGAATTAGAGGTTGATATCCTTATCTAATTCAATTTCACGATCTATCCTAAATTGCTCCCAGTATCTAACCCCTCCACTTCATCTCTCACTCTGCACTCACTTGCACTCTCTTCTACTCTCGCACTCTGTCATCTCTCCCTCTCGTCTATCTCACTCTCTGTCATCTCTCCTCTGTCTATCTCTCCCCTCTCTGTTCTCTCGCACTCTCTATCTATCTCTCGGACTCTCTATCTATCTCTCGGACTCTCTATCTATCTCTCACTCTCTTCTATCTCTCGCACTCTCTATCTATCTCTCGCACTCTCTATCTATCTCTCGACTCTCTATCTATCTCTCGCTCTCATCTATCTCTCTCATCATCTCTGCTTCTATCTATCTCTCGCTCTATCTCTCTCTATCTTCTCGCTCTCTTCATCATCTATCTTGCCGCTTCTTTGAAATAAAAAAACTGACTTCGGTTCGCTAACTTAAACATCACAATTCCCACATCCTTGTTCGCTAGAACAAAATCTTTTCTAAGAATTTTTTACACAACGAAACAACACAAAGCGTTCACTCTACTCATTGTCACAATTTTATTAACACTTGCTTTTAATTTCACAATTTTATTAACATTTGTTGTTTACACTATAAAGCCGATAATACATTTGGAGCTCACTACTTTTCATTTAAAGCAAAAATTACGATAACTGCTTAAGTAGAAAGAGCGAATTTCTTTCCAAACGAAAGCTTTTAGTTTTCGTTTGTTGCCGTTAGTACAGTGAAGGTTTTTTAAATCTGGAGATGGCGGTGATCTTCCCCGGCTGGATGGCACCATCCCACAGTCGGCTAGCGGGGTTTCCCTCACAAGGTATCTTTCACTAGCCGGGCACCGCCCCATCCGGGACAAGCTCTAAGCCCCCGACCGGTCTCCGTGCACGTGTGATAGATAGTGTAGTGCATGTAAGTGTGTGTGTCAGGAGTTCGATAAGACAATGAATAGAAAGAAGGTAATACGCGTGGCCCGTTTGTTAGGGTACTGCTTCGGCATTCGCCTGGTGTTGATCGGAGAAACCACGGAAAACTACCGATCAGAGCAGCCGAACGCCGCAATTCTACTCCAGACAAGATTCGACTTAGGTAGGTAGCTAGTGTCGAAAAGCCTGCCGCCGTCGGAACTCGAACCTAAGACCTCCAGGTCAGGGTATACTGCAATGTATTGAGATTGCGAATGTAGCTTGTTTTTTGGGAGAGCTTCGGCAGATGTTAGTATCGACGGAAAACTGTTGTCTTATAATCCTTTGACACAAGGGAATGTTCCGAAAACCAAGTATTTAATAACTATTAATATACCTCAGAGTAACCATTATTAAGTATTGAAGAAATTGTTACCTGTCTGGTCGAAAACGGATTGTTTACTCTGATTTTTCTCGTAATTCGTGCGTGTTAAATGTTATTTCGTGCGCCAACGCGTAGTTTCACGAATACTGCAATGCTGTGGACTAGACACACTACCAACGTAAAAATGTAACTTTCAAAGCAGCCAATGCGTATGGCTTAGATTTTTTACACACGTGCAAGGTGCGTCGCCACGAAACTACTCGGCTTCCGAACTTCAAACAATGGGATCCTATCGCCTCTTATGTGGAAAGAGGCAGCATTCCGCGAAATTGCGACAATACGTCAGTGTTCTCTATTCTGGTCATTTTTGGTGTTTGGTCTATGGTGCACTCCACGGCCTTCGTGGAAAGAAGTTCAGTATTTCCAAAGAGTTTCATACGAAAAAATGAATTCTTTTTCTCTCTGAAAGCCAGTTCGCCGTTTTTAGAAAAGAAACTAAATCGAAAGCGGGATGTTTGATATGAATACCCTTAGTTCTTAATCCAAATTTGGCACTGTACTTGGAATTCAATATTTTATAGCAACTCTTTGGCGCTAATTAACAGCAAAGGATATTCATATCGAACGTTCCGCCTTCGACTTAGTTTTTGTTTTCTAAAAACGGCGGACTGGCTTCCAGAGAGAAAAGTACATCAGTTGATGTCACTGCAGAGTACACTGAGCCATATCTCCCGATCGAAAGGAAAGCACCAAGATTTTTTGTTGGTTGGTTGGTGTTTCCGGGCGCAGAAATAGCTTAGCTCATTAGTCCCGTAAGTGTAGTTCATTTTTGTCCCTCGGGAGATGGGGGTGATCTTCCACTGCTGGATGGCGAGATCCGGCGTCGCCCTACCGTTGGCTATCACAGTTTCCCCCTAACCTGAACTCTCCCACCAGCGGGGCACCGCCCCAGCCGGGACAAGTTCTCAGTCCCCGTCCGGTCTCCCGGCATGTCTGGAGTGTGTGCATGTTAGTGTATGTGTAAGGGATGAGGAGAGGACAAGGAAGAGGAAGGAAAGATCGCGCGCGGTCCGTGGCCCGTTTGTTAGGGTAGTGCTCCGGATCAGAGCAGCTGACCGCTAGAATTCTCCTCGAGACAGCGACTGAATTCGACGTATCTGAAAAGCTAGTGTCGAAAATTCAGCGGCCGTCAGGACTCGAACATAGGACCTCCCGGTCAGAGGCGCTGCAGTTGATGCACTGAGCCACCGCTCCCGGTGAAAGTCCTTAGATTTCAAACACTTAGACGTGTAATGAGAATGAGTTAAAAAAAAAACGAAAAGCTGTTAGTTGGTCTTGTGATGCAAATGAACGTGCGCAGGGTCTGGCCGCAAAGGACATCCCGGTGCTGGACCCGCTGCAGACGGAGCGGTACGACTTCTCGGTGCGCCAGGAGCGCTCCCTGGCGGCGGACGTGTCCCTGAGGGCTGCCGGCCCCGCCGCCCGCCCCCCCGTCCGTTCCGTGACGGGCCCGCCGTCACCGCCACTGGCCACTACTCAGCCCGAGGATACACCACGCTCAAAGGGAAGGAAACCTCTATAAACGGAGAGGGGCCATTTTCGTGAGTATGGTTCTGTAATACGAGAGGCATTCAATAATTAAGGAGACAAATTGGTTGGGAGAAATAAACCAAACCAAACAGGAGTTTTCCTGCTTTTTTAATATAATCCCCGCCGATCCGGTCGCCGAGATCGCTAAGGCAGTAGTGTCGTAGCGATCTCAGAGCAAAGGATCGCAGGTTCGATTCCCGCCTCCGGCACGAATGTATTTGTGTGTACACTTGCCACAAAGAGTTATCAGCTTTTTTTATAACGGCTGCGAAGAACTCTATCTTCGTCTTTGAACCAGCTTTCAAAAAAGTTTGGACAACCTCGTTGTCCTTAAACTTCTTCCCATGTAATGCCTCCTTCTGAGAACCAAACAAACGGAAATCAGATAATGCTAAATCGGGGCTGTAAGGGGAATGAGGCAGTACCTCCCAACCCCTTTTGTTGAACAGTGTGAGGACATGCTTTGTTTTGCTGGAGAATCACACCTTTTCTGTGATATCGACGTTTCTCAGGACTGACTTTACCATGTTCGAAAACTTATCTGGACAGTATTGGCCGTTTATCATCCGCTGTTCTTCGACATGACCACAAAAAACGCACCTACAGTGACCCCAAACATAGTCAACACGACTTTTCCTGCTAATGCGGCCAGAATCGTGTTTGACAGTCACTGAGTCTTCACCACTTTTGAACTGTTCTACACACTTGTAAAAGTTCTCACGGTTCTTACAACTTTCAACATATACTTTTATTCATTCTAGAGTATATATTAGCTGGTTTTTCACATTCAGCAAATGCACAACGAATCACAGAATGTTGTTCAACCAATGTGGAATTTTCAAATGAACTGGCCATTTTGCAACTTAAGTTTAAGGTTATGAACTCAACAATGCTAATCCTTCAGATGATCAGGGCTCATCCCAGTGATGCCAACTTAAAGTCCTAAAAGTATCAAACTTGTCCTAACCACTGTTTTTCAACAGACCAATTTGTCTCTTTAATTATTGAATGACCTACGTACATTTGTACCGCAATGGGGTCTTCATTGTTTTCCTTACTTCATTCATAAAACAGCAAAACTTTGTAATGTGGAGAGTAAAACAACGATTTATCGGCAGAAAACCATTTTTGTGGGTCCCTGATATCGAAAAATGATTAATTCTTTCACATATATGAAGAAAACCTTCCTCCAATGCAATGTGCAATCAGAACCCATGTTTTCATTGTTTTGATGCCGAAAAATTTCATTACGGCACATCACCTACCGTCCGCGAGTGAACAACGCTATCAGCTAAACCGTGGGCACAGGTGTATTAAAACTGATATTAACCAATTCATCTACCTAACGTCGCGGTCTCTTGAATTTGAAACGGTTATTTCAATTTTTAGGGGTATTTACATGAAGCTCTAAAGACATTATCAAACTTTTCGTAAAAGTTTCTTCACCGTCTTTCATAAGTTTTTTTACTCTTAATAGGACAAAGTACGCTAAAAATGACGCAAGTCCAATCTTCATTGAATTCTAATTAATAAAATCTGTATTAAAAAAAGATCATATACAATTTTTTTCAAAATTCGAGAAGTGTTGGCGATAGTTTGTTTGCAATAAAAGCAAATCCAAAAGCAAGATTTTCTCATAAACATCTTCAAATATTTTCTTTCAATTTTGTTGCCCAATAGTAGGGACACACAAAAATACGCCGGCCTGATTTTCCTTGAACTCTGAATTTTCGAACATTCCAAATGTTAAAAATAATGCGGGAAAGTGTGCGTTGTTGTAACACTAATAGTTTCTTTTTTATGTAAGAACTCATAGTTCCATTATTTAGAACTTTTAATATTAAAACATTTCATAACTATGTGATATATTTCACTTTCGTTATAAAAAAAATCGAAATCATACGCAATCACTTCTCGGGAGTTCCCGCATTTACTTGCGTCGTGACTGCCCATATACACGTTAAAATCTTACGTTAGTATAGTGTGCCGATGTAGAGAACAGTTGTGTATTCGGAACGTACAGAATGTTCAATTCGTCTTTCAAAAGTAGTGGTAGTGCAACATGCTTTTATCGGATTACTTCTGACTTTTCTAATATTCGAAAATTCAGCGAGTTCAACGAAAATGGCACTGTGCAATTTTTACTTTCTTACTTCGTAAGAAGAGAAAATATTTAACGTACGAGAATTGTACCCCCAAAAAAAACGGATTACTTCTGACTTTTCTAATATTCGAAAATTCGGCGAGTTCAACGAAAAACTAAGAAGTGCATATATATATATATATATATATATATATATATATATATAGAGAGAGAGAGAGAGAGAGAGAGAGAGAGAGAGAGAAATATATAGGAGGGAGGGAGAGAGTATTTTCTTTCGCGATAGAGTACCGTTGAAAATACACGTATAATCTGTTGCTTTTCTAAACATCCTGCATTTGCATATTTAGAACGTTCTCGAATGACCCGTTGAGGAAACTGGCAATGGGAACCCCATCTGCAATAAACGTTGAATGAAAGAGATTTAAATCTAATTGATATAATAAAATGGCTGATGCAATGGAGAAAATGAGAATGGGGTGCAACTTGTTTTATTCCTTGCCAATATCTGTTTAGCAGGGATCCTTACTTGGGAGGAGCGGTACTGTGCATCCGTTGCACCAACCTTGCAGGTCTTCTGACCCAAAGGATCAAGAACGATTCGAAACAAGGGAAAACAATTTTTAATTTATTTGTTTTACATTTTGTTGCTCTATAGAGCTTTTAACTATATTACATTCATTCAAGATTACCCCCAATCGATCCTCTGATCACCATCGATCCCCATTAAAATATCCTGTCCGACTTACGTCACTTACGTCCACCTTCGAGGTTTCCGTCTGATTTTTTTTCCTTCCGTCCACCTTTCATCCCTTATGTCCGCCTTTCCGTCGTCCGTTCGTCCGTTCCGTCCAGTCCGTCAGGCTTCCGACCACCGTCCGTCTGTTTCTCGCCCGGTCGTCCCTCCTCCCCTTCTGCCCATGTGCCTGCCCACCTGTCGCATCGTCTTCCATAGCATCTAAACTGTTCACACGATTTTCTTATAGTCGGGATAGTCGGGGGAAGACGCCGAAAATATTTTGAATTTTCGACATTTTTGAGATATCAGATTTTTCAACGAAAATGAAACGCGGATCAGTATCTTATACGTCCTATACACCATCCACTAACAAATTTTAATTAAAAATGAAGATATAAAAAAATGAAATGTTCCAGAGACTTCATGTAAAGTTAAAATATCGGTTTCAAATTCAAAGGGCTAGATCAAATTCATCAGCCAGATCGATTGGCGGACGGACAGACAAACTGAACGACAGACGGACGGACAGACAAACTGAACGACAGACAGACGGGCAGACAAACTGAACGACAGACGAACAGACGGGCAAACAGACGGCAAACAGACGGGCCAACAGACGGGCAACAGACGGGCCAACAGACGGGCCAACAACGGGCCAACACACGGGCCAACAACGGGCCAACAACGGGCCAACACACGGCCAACACACGGGCCAACAACGGGCAACAGACGGGCAAACAGACGGGCCAATACACGGGCCAACACACGGGCCAACACACGGGCCAACACACGGGCCAACACACGGCCAACACACGGGCCAACACACGGGCCAACACACGGGCCAACACACGGGCAACACACGGCCAACACGGGCCAACACACGGGCCAACACACGGGCCAACACCCAACAGGGCCAATACACGGGCCAACACACGGGCCAACACACGGGCCACACGGGCCAACACACGGGCCAACACACGGGCCAACAGACCGGCAAACAGACGGCAAACAGACGGGCAAACAGACGGGCCAACAGACGGGCCAACAACGGGCCAACACACGGGCCAACACAGGGCCAACACACGGGCCAACACACGGGCCAACACGAGGCCAACACACGGGCCAGCACACGGGCCAACACACGGGCCAACACACGGGCCAACACACGGGCCAACACACGGGCCAACACACGGGCCAACACACGGGCCAACAGACGGGCAAACAGACGGGCCAACAGACGGGCCAACAGACGGGCCAACACACGGGCCAACACACGGGCCAACACACGGGCCAACACACGGGCCAACACACGGGCCAACACACGGGCCAACAGACCGGCAAACAGACGGGCAAACAGACGGGCAAACAGACGGACGGATTCTGGCTGACTACGTGTTACAGAATTTTTCTTTGTAAATTTAGCATCTGGATTTATTTACTTTTTCTTTATCAGGGCCCTGTAATATGAGGTTTTTCCAAACGTCGCAGATTTTTCGTACAGAATTGCGTAACTCTCTCTCTCTCTCTCTCTCTCTCTCTCTCTCTCTCTCTCTCTCTCTCTCTCTCTACTGCGGAATCAGCAGCGCGTCAGAAAAAATCGATGTCTTTCCAACATGGAAATCGCGTAGGATATTTCTCGTAAAAGGTTTTATTTATTTATTTATTTTACGTCAAAAAAACAGTTAAAAACTGCGTATGACGTGCTATGGGGAAAAGTGAATTGTGTGCACATTTTCAAAATTCTGTGATCCCTACACTAAGTCATATACTACTTAAATTTTGAATTTTTGAATGGGAGAAAAAAACAAAAACTCCCATGTAATAAAATCTATTTTCAAGGATAAACAAGCACTTAAATTTTGAATTTTTGAAAGGGAGAAAAAAAACAAACAAACTCCCATGTAATAAAATCTATTTTCAAGGATAAATAAGCAATAAAGTTTGGCTCTTATTACTTCCTGCCGCGACAACATGGAAACGATAATTTGAATAATACTATTTCCCACTGAATTCTAGACGTGCACATAAAATGAAGTTACATTTATGTCCAGAAGCAAAACAAAGGGCCATCTCAGCATTTGCTCAATGGATCAGGGAAACTGGACGAAAAACCTGATAGAGATGGGGGTCATTGACCCGGAAGCTGTAGTACGTACAATAGTTGTTACAAGTCGTTTATACTCATTTATACAGTCCAAATGGTAAATAATGCATTATGTATCATTGTTAAAATTAATGTTACTTTTCTTGTGATGCTCAGTATAGTCTCTAATTGTATAGAAACAGTTATGCAGCAGAAACGATTTCACTTGGGATTTAAACACATCTATTGAATTTAATCGTTTAATGTCATCTGGAAAAGTGTTGTAAAATAATGTACATGTATTGTATGTGAATTTTTTGTAATGAGCTGTTGATACTGTCGCCTGATGAATATGATTTTGAATATGAATGATGAATATGTTTGCGGAGTGACCAACGGGTAAGGCCTTGTTAAATAATTCACAACTGACTATTATATTTGTTGGTTATTTTTAGAGCATTGGTTACGCTTCTTGATTGTATTTTCTGGTGTATTATTGCTGAAAAGATAATAATATATTTACCTTATCAATTTTTTAAATTTTTCACCTACATTGTATACATATCTTCGTAAACTCTAAGCAGAAACAGGGGAAGTCAAAGATTGAAAACAAATCTATAACATCGATCAAATTAATAAATAAATGACAGAAGTCTATTGATCTGATAAAATCCAACTTTATGAACTTTGTAATATTTAGAAATAATTTTCATCATTTGATTATAACTACACAGCAAGTGTTTTTATTCTTTATGTATTATTTATTAATTGTCAAAAAAAATGTATTAAATAAATATTTACAAAAATATATTTTTGAGATAAAAAATATTTTCTCAGCGTACTTATAAAATAAAGTAGCACATCTTGATGCTTAAAAAGTATTCTGAATATATGGCACATGTTGAATAAATAAAGTAGTTCAAGTAATTTTGAGGATACGAAAATAATAGACAAACATTTAAATCTTACTTTCTGTATTTATAGAATGGTCGATGTTTGGTCAAAACAATGTTGTCTTTATCAGGACTGTATCATGATATGATGAATATATTGTGACTAAACATACTAAAAATAGTATTTAATTTATCCATTACGTTAATATCGATTGATTGGATCCCAAGGTCATCTTCACCGCGTGATTATTACTCGGTTACACATGGTTGACAGCAACTCGCATCTAATTTTTGACATCTTTCCTACAGATGTCAGGTGAAAAACCTCGTCATCGATGTCAAAATGGAATTGGGTATCACATTCAAACTCAAGAAAGTGCGTGTTCAAATGACTTTAGGAGATATACACGTAAGTGATGATATACGAATGCAGGGTGATTCAGTCCTCGTTGCTAATACGCCGGGAACTTATCCCATTTGTAATGTACAGACTGAATTACCCGAAATTGGATACTCTTCGTCGTTTAGTTTTGTAAATCATTAACGTTAAACTTTGGACTACGCACTTGTGTTCATGTAACACAGGCCATGGCAACTGAGCGAGCGTCTTCTCCTCGCGATAGGGCTGGCCACTTCTCTGGGAAACAATTGCCAACACTCTCCGAGAAGCGAGCACAAGGCAAATAACGCACGAGATCAACGCATCACAGTCTCTCGTATGGTGAACAACTCATGCGGAGAGATTAAGAGTTTTCCATTTCCGACAAGTGCAGTATTTGCGCAGGAGACACTTAGGACGTCTTTTTCACTTCTGTAGACATTCTCTGCGCAAATGCAACGAAAATTTCGTTCTTTATTCAGTTGATACGAGTTTTAGTATTCTCTGGCACAATGAAGGTCAGAATTTCCATGTGTGGGACGAGAAAAATCCACAAGTTTCACACACCTAGTACAGCTTCCATTAGCGATTCTCTACAAATGATTCTTTTGGTATTGTGGATGAATTTATCATCGGTCCTCATTTCTTACCCGAGCATTCAAGAGGCGTCAGTATCTGAATTTTATAACTCGGGTATTCCCAACCAAAGTTTTGGAGCTGGGATTAATGAAAGACCATGTTTGTGCTACTGACGTCGAGGATCATGATGACTTTCTTGGGCGCATTGCAAGCACGGTGACGGAAATGAAAGGCCAACCCAACAGAGTTGTGCGCGTCACGGAGGCCGTGGGGCACAGATGCCCATCTTGCGTTCACGCGAGAGGAGGCCATTTTGAACTCTTGTAGAGCCCCTGTTACGCGAGGCGAAAATGCAAAATTTTTGACTGTATACGCAAATAATAATAAACCATCCTAATTCACACTTAATGAATAGTTTTTTCTCTCTCCTTACATATTCCATAGGTAATTAGGCAATAGTAGCTGCAGGGATCAATATTTATTGTAATATTTGGGCTACATTTTTTCGGAAAATATAACCAATGACAAAAACTTTTTTTAAATTTTGTATGGGGCTTATACCATTTCTTTTTGCACTCATGAATAACTTACTGTAGTCTGTCACCGAGTCCTGGGCGAGCAACGAGGACTAAATCATCCTGTATTTACGACGCAAAGAGATTTTTCGTATTAAGAGGCAGTTCCGTATTAAAAGGCAGGATAGTTTGATTTCTCATATGAATTCAGTTGATAGAGTGGCGTCGGTGATCTGTGGAGATTTGCCGTCACAGATGTGCGGAAAACTGAACGCAATACGAAAGGTAATTGCTAATGGCACTTGATAAGTCCTAGATTTATTCCATTTTCAGATACAATTATTACGTGTGTATAAAACATCAAATTTTGAATTTTTCCTATTGTATTGTAATGTTTTGTTAAAAAACATTGATCTCGAGATTTGTATGGAAATGTCTTTCCGGGAAGAAAGGATTATCGCATCATAAAAAAATAAATTTTTATACCATAAATACCATACCTATACCACATATTTTTATATCGACATTCTTCCATCAATTCATTCGTTGATAATCATAGTAGTAATTTGTAGAATACATGAATATACTGATAGCATTCAAAATGATACATAATAGCTCTGTATCTCGCGGGATCTTATTAAAAAATACTTGTAAGGCGAACGAGACAAATACCAAAATAATAGTGTTATGTTTAATAAACATGTAATGTATTTTATGCAAAATAAACATGCTATGTTTCTCAAAGCAACTTCGCCACTTCAGTGAACCTATTAGATGAAATCAGCCATTCAGCTTCCTGTTACTTGTAGTTACGCGAGTATCATAGATTCTCAGATAATTCTAACATTAACTTTCTTTTTCATTTTAAAAATTATTTTAAATTAGCCGTCTTAGGACGCCACTGATACAAGGGATTTACGATGTTTGCATAAAAGAGTCAATACATAAGGTTTATTGTATATAAAGTTATTCTTCATAACCCTACATCGAAATATACTACTTAGAAATTCGCTTAGCTTCTTAATAAATTAATAAAAAGTAATTCAAAATGTAGATCATACAATGTTCAATATATTACTTTATTACGGTGGTGAAAATTCGCAAAATAACTTCAGTTGTTTACATCGGGTGAAAATTAATGCAATTTCTCTAAAAAATATTCATCCATCAACCTAGATATCTATCTACCTCTCAACCCACATACCTACCTACCGACCGACCGACCTATCTATCTACTTGTAACTCTCTATCTCCGTTCACAGTATCTCTACCGTACGAACACTTTTTTTTTTCAAATATAGATTCTGCTACTGGTGTGCCTCAACTTGGAGCTCGGATTTATAAGAGACCTTTAAATCGAAGTGGTATTGTTTGTAAATGGGCACTTTCAAATTTCTCTCAGACCGTACACAGTTTACTTTGTCACCCTCACATTGTAAGAAAATAAAGTATTGTAATCGTGCACAGAAAAACGAGGAATTTTTCACAGAAAAACTATTATTACAGGGCCTTCGTAAGGAAACATTGGTTAATATTGTTCATATATAGAGTAAATTATTTCCTCTAATGTGTAATCTGAATCCATGTTCCTCTGTTGTGTAATCAGAATCCATGTTTTGTGGGACCTTAATACCGAAAAATCGATTGATAGCAAAACGTATGTCTGCCTACCTGTCTGTTGTAAACGCTGCCACTAAAACCGCTCAACCGATTTTCTCCAAAGTTGCTATTTTCCAATCGATGTAAATGATCTCAAGGCTCTTTGATTTGGAAACTAATATTTTGATGTTCGGGGCTACAGTACATGAAACTCGAAAAATAGCTTCACAATTTTTGGATCATACACTGTCCTCCGATATCCTAAAGATGCTAAAAAATTACGCAATTCTCATTTTTGTTGAAATCCTTGATTTTTGTGAAAATTATAAAATTCAAATTTGTTTCGGAGTCTTTCTACAATTGCAATGTTCAAGATAAAGAATTTTCTTAACGGAATCTTATCTTTAAATACATTTTAAATTTAGATCATATACAGTTTTTCAAATATATGAATAGTTTTCATGAATTTTGCGTGAAATATAAGCAACATTAAAATATTTTTTTCTAATACGGCTCTAATTTTTTTCTTGTATTCTCCCCGCATGTATTCAAGGACTTGAAAAATAGTGGTACTAGTTTCCTTTACGGTGAAATCTCCGTATTTTAGATAATTCCAAATACTTACATTTAAAAATTACAAAATTGAAGATACAGATATTTGCTTTCAAAAAAAATCTCTTCAAATTAATCAGTTCTTTCAAAGTGGTTATGTATTTTTTAAACGAGTAGTTTTTGCGTAATTTCTTCTTGATATTAATGCAATTCATAAAAACATTTTCTCAAAAGTCGCTCCAAATTTTGTCTTGCATTTTTTCACGGATAAAATAAGGGAGGGTTAAAAAATGGTGCATGTCACATTTTCGTTGAACACTGTGAATTTGCGAAAATTGCGTGTTGTAAATAAAGGGAGAGACTAAATATAATGGAAGATTAGATTTTTAAGCCTCGGCCCAAATGTGTACAACAGAGCGACTGCCTGTTGTAGTTAGTAGGGCACGGTAAGTTGGCTCTATGGGACTGCCTTGCAGTCTCGACGCGGTATATAACATATTAGTGTATAACATTCATGGGAGTTGTACCAATGATATTGGGAAGTCATTACAAATAATGCTAGGAAGTTTGTGCTACTAAAACTTTTTTAGTGGGAGTCTAGAATAAGACATGACAAAAACGTTTATTGCTTTGCAAATTATCAAAATAATTTCAAACATATGTATGGTTTACCAATTTTCAAAAATGTCTGTCAAAGTGTTAAGCAGTTATAATGACAGAATTTGTAAACTGTAATTGCTACTCAGCAATTACACAAACTCTCAGAAATCACTTTTTCGAGTGGTTATTGTGAAATGAAGATAGGAAATGGAAACTGTTGTGAGAATCAGAATTTACTATTTATTGATTTTATTATAAGAAAAAAATGAAAATTTTAATGTAGTTTTAAAATAATTTTAGTACTCTGAAATAAAATATAAAAATTAGGATTATGGTTTTATAGTCTCGGTACAACTTTTCTTCTCTCAATAAACTCTTCCACGTGATCTCCTTTTTAATTTGTGTAATTTTTGTTCCGTGGTGGTAGCCGATACCTTGTGGTAATCCATTATAGGTATGGGGATAATCAAACCAAAATAGAAAAATAAATAATTTATATTTATTTTATGCCCAAAAGTACCTTTCGGAACAATATTTTCCCATCCTCAGTGGGTATCTGACAAAAAGGAAAATTTGAGTGATTAACACAAAGAGGAACAGTGATATAAAGAATACAATAGACCAAAAGTGATAAATGAATAATACAATGATACATCTTATCCGGTTTTATTTTAAATGTTTAGGTGTTATCCACGTTGTTTGAGCAGTAAGTTATTTTAATGTTGTTTATTATTTTTTCAAAATTGTGTCATTGTATTATTCATTTCTCACTTTTTGTCTATTTTATTCTTTATATCACTGTTCCTCTTTATGTTAATCACTCAATATTTCCTTTTTGTTAGAGACCCACTGAGGATGGGAAAATATTGTTCCCGAAAGTTACTTTGGGCATAAAATAAATATATATTATTTATTTTTACTATTTTGGTTTAATTATCTCCATACCTATAATGTAATTTTTGTACTTATTTAGGTTAGCAGTTTCTAAACATTTTCATGGAAAGTAAAGAAATGGTTATTTCTCAAGTTAAATTTCAATGGATATATTAATTAGAAAAAATTTTTTTCTTAAAAATAGCGAAAATTGTACCTCACCTGTTGTGTATTTCGTTATATTCCAGAGGAAATGAAAATACATAAACATTTTCTTTTCTATCATATTTAGCAGAGCGAAGCTGTATTACGACTGTAGTATCAAATGTAATCGGCTTAGTATTTCTTTGTAGATGTAGGGAGCACTAGAGTCACATTGGCAAAGGCTTGGTCACATTGGATTTTGAGCTGCAAAACATTGTCATAAAAGGTGAAAATATGTTATGAGAAAATATACAAAAAGATGCGGAAAAGGTGCTGTTGAAACAATTGTATGAAGGTTTAAATCAGTTACATGAACCCAGTTTCTAGAGCAATATCATTTTCAACCAAATTTTCCTTTTTTGTAAGTCCGTTAAAGGTGATTCATAGTACTTTATCCAACACTGTAGTAGATAGAAAACTGCTAAACTGACTGAACCTTTTCCCCCGCGGATTGCATAGTAGAACGTACTTCGCCCGCGTGGGAACCTCGGTGCTCTTGTGGGCAAAGGCGACATCCCTGACCTTTCCCCTGCTCATCCAAGCACAAGCGTAGCCACTGCTCTGTTAGTACTGACTGCGTCACGAGGCAAGGGTAAACATTTTCCTCGTGTCACAGAGAAGTGGATTTCTGCACATCCATTTAATATGTCCCGATTTGCCAATCTGGGCAGTATTTTAAATTCAGCGGGAAAGGGTTAAACTGTTGCAGTAACACTGTTGGAATTCAAATTTGACTTTACAGATGCGGATTGACCATTGTTTCTGGGATATAAATTACTGGTGGTTTACGTAAAAATATTTTAATATTTATTTAATTTGAGTTCTGGCTAAATGAGTTTTTAAAACGTTGTTCAAGAAGAGAAAAATTATATTTTTCTGCCCAATGGTTTAATAACCGCAGAAAAAAGAGGAGAAAAAGGTGCTGAAGTATAAAAAAAGAAGGGAAAATGTGGCAAATCCTTTCCTAATGATAATTATGCTGTGGTAGCATCGCGAAACTCCGAATTGACAAAAACGTAAGAGAATGTCCAAAAAGATCTCAATGTATAGATAATGAAGTGAGAAGCATTTCGTTGAGGTCGTTGGCCTCAAAAGTTAAGGTTTTAAGGTCCTAGAACGCTTCGTTTAGGAGTTATTATTCTGCACGAGTGTTTCGAGTTGCATTTGACATGAAGATTTAGATGCGTTTTTAAACAAATCCTTCATATTTTTAAAGTCCAAGTGCAACTAATCACTATTTTGTGAAATTATCTTTCTTTAGAAACCTCACTTATAAAGATCGGTTTCGTGCTAGAGCACGAAAGGTATCCTTACTACACGAGACGGAAATAATACAGGCCACGATTGCTCAATAACATGACATCAAATCACTCGATAACATGCTCTCACCGGCTTGTGACTCAGGGAATCAATGGATGTCACTGCAGTGCCGCTGATCAAGGGGTCACAGGGTTTCAGTACCAACGGTGGTACGATACTAGCTGCATAGGTGGGTCGCATCATCTGTTGCCTGTAGGATTATTCTAGGGCCCGGCTGTTATCCGAGGTTTCTCTGATCAAATCCTGGCGAATGGCGGAGCAGTACCCTAACAAATGGGTCATGGACCGCGCGTGATCTTTCTCTCATGTTTTCTCTCCTCATCCTCGTTCTATTCTCACCCCTTACTTACACGCATTTCCACATACATGCTCTACACTTCCATATTTCGGGAAATCAGTCTGAAGCTTAGGTATTGTCCTGACTGAGGCGTAGCCCCCTTGGAGCGAGATACTTGGTTGGGAAAACCCGGAAAGCTGACTTGAAGGTCGGCGCTGGATCTCGCCGTGCCGCGGGAAATGATCAGCGCCACGAGTGTCGCGATAAAATCATATACTACACACACGGAACTAATGAAAATAGCAGTTGACGAGCTCGGAATCACTCATCAATCAATAATAAGTTTGAATCTGACTTTCAGGTGAAAGTTGAGGGTGGTGGTGAAGTTTCAGAAATGCTGAATTCAGAGGCAAGCTCGCGCCTTGAGCGTTGGTTTGTGTACACAGCCCCTCGGCTCGAAGAGAAGGCAGAACTGTTTGTTCACTATTACATCAAGAGAAAAACTGAAGAGGAGCCGGTAAGAGGACAACAAAATCTGATTTAAACTTTTTTCATGTTTTATTGAAACGATTTTAGTAAACACAGTAACTATTTTAGTATTGATACTGCAAAAATAACAGATGAAAACAAATCAAGGGTTCATTTCCCTTTTAAAAGATATGGAATTTTGTTGAGAACAAATCTCAAGCTGCTATTTAAACGAAAACTTAGAGTTATTTAAATACTGTCCTTTTTCACTTTTTTTCTTTATGGAAACGATTTATAAGACGAAACGAACCATTCATAAGCGTAAGCATTTCATTTAAATTCCCTGTACAAATGTACGCCATGTCAAGACGTGAAAGGTTTCTTTTTCCTCGTCTGCTTTGCTTCTGCATTTGGTAGGAAGTGCCCCATCGAGTTTAGAGATCAGTAGTAAATTTCTTCAGAGTGGAGTCCGTTTATTGAGAATAAGATGAGAAAGATGGACGTATTATTATTATTATTATTATTATTATTATTATTATTATTATTATTATTATTATTATTATTATTTCTCAGTTAAACTGGGGAAAAGGAATTGGTCTTTTGGTGACCAGATTCTGCTCTTGTGAAAAGGGAATTTCACCCTATCCGACTGAGCTTACTGTAAAACCTTCGAACAATGTGACAAGTTTGAAGTAAGACTGCCTTTTGTCCAACAGTATGTAATTTTATTGGTAGTTCCAAATTTCTCAAATTCTTTTTACATGTTTTCGACATCACTCCTTCCGATGAGATCACCAAGGTGTATATGAGAAATTTCTCCATCCGCCAGATCTGTTGCATTGTAAGCTCCTCATACTTCCTGATCTTCTCTAATTCAATTTTCCTGATGTTATGGATAAGAGGAACTGCAATATCAATTATAGGGGCTACTTTACTGGTTTTATCAATTAGAAGGATATCAGGTCTGTTATAATCCAGTGTTTTGTCTGTGATAACAAGTCGGTTCCTGTACATGACATGGTTCTTTGTTTACAATACAGGTGCTGGAAAAAACTTGTAATACGGCGTAGAAAAGTCAAGCAGCCCATGTTTAAGAGCAAGTTCTTGATGTATCAATTTTGCAAGTTGATTGTGTCTTCCAAAATAGACGTCTGATAATGCCGGAGATCCCACCATAATATGCTCAATTGATTCGCCATATGATTAACATTTTCTGAATTTGTCTATCACATTCATCTTCATAACTTTTTTGTATATTTTTTTGTTCGCAGAACCCAATTTTGGAAATCCATTACAAACCCTTCTATCTCTGGGTATAAATATCGCCTTATTAGCCAATGCAGAGACGAAACTTGATCAATATGTTGTTCTTTCAGATGATTGGGAAATTTTCCGTGTAGGATTTTCTCCTTCCAATATTGTAGTTTATCTTGTGTATTTGGGATGATTATCGGAGTGTTACAAGAAAGATTCAGTGACATGTGACCTCAGTCAATTTCCTTAACCTGCTGCATAACTATATCACAGTTCATCAGTTTACTTTTCATATTCTGTTCTAATTTCCTACATAACAAGTGTATATTCAGTAGGCCTCTTCCTCCAACTTTTCGGGGTAGATAGAGTTTGTCTGAGGAAGAGTTGGCATGCAGACATCGGAATTTATTGAATAATCGTCTTGTTATTCGGTCAAACAAATTTAAATCAGGATCAGACCAATTAATTCTTACAAAAGAGTATGTTAACGTTGGCACGTCCCAAGTGTTGATGGATGTTATGTTCTTATCTAATAATTTTGTGTTGAGTTTTTAAGTTTTTCTATTCCGGTACTTTTCCGTGAAGTTCTTCTTTAGCTGGGTGTGTTCAATTGTAGAGTTCTGCCATATTCCAAGATATTTATACATAGCACCCGAAACTGTTGTTTGGGTTGTACAGTTCCCAGCTTTCGAACATTGGGAATAGCGCATTTATCTATACCAAATGACATGTTAATATCTTTACTAAAGATAGGATTTAAGTTGTTTCATGGTTTTAGCGTAGAGTTTCAGATCATCCCTAAAAAGAAGAGTGATCTTTTTATCATATTTTATTTATCTTGTACCCCAAATTACTTTCTTGCAATAGGTTAAGAAGAATCTCTGAGGTTAAGAAGAATCTGAGCACTCTCTAGGAATGTTAGATAAATTGCAGCTCTTCTTGCAATGCCTGTTACTTTCATGAGAATTCTTTTCGAACGAATGTTGTTCATATATTCAGTAATAAGATTTACTTTTGCACGTAGTTCATCAATGCTTTTTTGAAGGCTCATCTTCCAAGATGGTGTCGTTTGCTTATGATTTCTTTTCTGAAGAATGTGTTGGTATATTTTCTGTCCAGTAACTTGATAACATTTACTGCTGCAAAGTATATTGCAAGATGGGTTTCTGTCAAGTCATGAGTGCCATTTATGTATTTACCCAAAACTTAATTTACTTCCTTCAGTACATGTGAAGTTTTTCCAATGTTGTTTAGGGCAGGGACGTTTGGTCTACTAGAAGGTTCTGCGTTGCGATAATTTTCGAAAAGGGTATGGAATTTTTGATGGACTGTGTTAAGCCCGTGTTCTTCAGTGGAGGTTGAGTTCATTGCCTGTATAATTTGTTTCCGGGACGTTTGGTCGACTAGAAGGTTCTGCGTTGCGATAATTTTTGCTGTAATTCATCCCTAACTTCTCGAGGTATGTTTTCTTATTCTGTTGGTGTCAGATAGCCATTCTTAATTATAACATTCCTTCTATCCACCAAATTCTGCTCCGTTATGTCCATTTCTGGACGTGCATTAGTGTATTCCTGTAAGAAGTGATGTCTGTTTCTGGAAGTGGAATTTCGTGACACCGACTGACACGGTAAAATATACCAGTAACTTCAATATTCATATCTCGTGTCCATTTTATTCAGTTGTCTTTCCTTCCTCTACGGGCAGTCTTCTCACGCCTGTGAGCAGACGAACCAGCAGTTGGAGTGGCACTAGATGTGTTGGACTCTACATATTCCACGTTCGGTTGTTTTGGTTGATGTTGGGCTGTAGCTCTTCGAGTGACAGAGGTCTGCCCCATCAACTCTCTGCCGTCGGCGCCTCGCATGCTGTCGTGTACATCGCCGACTCTGCACTCGCCCTGGCGCTCCCCAGGCAGCGGTTCATGTTCCGAGGCCTTACAACTTTTGGAAAGCTTCTCTATCGTTCTATGAGTATTTTTCCATTGCCCTGTTTGCCGTTTTTAAACGGCATAGCCCGTCTCCCACGTGGCTTAAGATGACGTGCGCTCTGAGGTAGGGTTGGACTTTGGGAGACGAGGTGAAAATGGGAAAGAAGAAAATAGGTGACTTTTCCAGATAGAAACTGACGGGTTTAGGTAACGGAAGAAAGTGAGCCACTCGGTCCACCATCTTACCCCCGCTGGAAGAGTAAGGGTGGTTTATGACAGAGGGATGTCTGGGTTAGGGCAGAGGTCAGCGCCCCTTTGTAGGTGGAGGACACCTGGCTGATGGCGCAGCCTCTACCCTCCGGCTGGGTACTGCGGGCGATGGGTTATTATTATTATTTTATTATTATTATTATTATTATTATTATTATTATTATTATTATTATTATTATAGAAATAGTTGAATTTCTTCCTGTTGATCCTATTTTAGTGTTGCAGATACATGGTAATGTTTATATTATTGTCATCCGTTAGTTCTATATTTCTTTTGAAAAGGCACATGCTAAATGTGCGGAACGTAAAGCTGAATATATATATATATATATATATATATATATATATATATATATATATATATATATTAGTACAAATTTCTTAATTCTCGGTATATTTGATCCTACATTGTCCACAAATACTTGAAACGAGCCATCTAACTGCAATATTATTATAATTACTATTAGCCTGCTATATTTCCCCTTAAGAGCAAAGACAATGATACTGAACTCTTTGCCACTAATTTCAACCTCTCTTTTGAAAAAGTATTGTAAAAAGGCAAAAAGTATTATACCGTGAAGGAAATTGGGTTGAATAATTTACCGAAATCAAGCCATTTAAAGCCGACCAAGATGTGTCAAATTTTTGTAAGCATGGTAAATATGTTGATGAAGTTCAATATATCTTAATTATTTTTTGTTTCATTTCACAGATGTGGATGGTAAATAAAATGAAAAACTTTTAACCGAGCATGACAAAAGAAGAATATGAATCTCCACGACATATTTCACTACTTTTCTTATGGTTTCAACGTAGTCGAGGGGATATATACATATTATGTTTACAGTTATAAACTCGTATACAAATATAATAGCCGCTAAAATCTGAGATTTCAGTGGAATTTTTTCTGAAACTATAAAAATACAATAACAACATATCCAGTAAAATATTCTATTAAATTGTTTATGCAAACTTTTCAATTTTCATAAATGCAAATAAATAATTTCCATTCATACAACAATACAAAAAGTATTCTAGCAACTGTTAAAACTGAGAAAAATACTCTATCTCATCTAGTACAATCTTCTCTTAGATTTAGTAAATCATTCGTATGGGTAAACTGTGTTCCTAACTTGAACGTAGCATACTAAAGCAATTATTGCTCTCGTACAAAAACACGATAAAGAAATCAATATCCTTTCGATCCATAATGAATTTAGAGAAGATGGAAATTAATAGCGCTAAATTTGGGGCAATATCTCTTAACTGACTTCTCCAAAAGACTCATGAGCTAGGTGTCAGTGAGGTACTGCCTCTCCAAAAAGTGTACAATCCTTTCTTTTTAACCTCGTGGCAATGCCGCGAACATGGGTGAGGTGTCTGCCTTGGTCGCTGCCTGTTGTAGCATCGTGTCGAGCTAAAACGGCGGCAAGCACGTCGCGGGCAGTGGGCAAAGCCGGATGCGTAGACAAAGGCAGAAGCTATGACGCACCGGGTTTCCGTACAAGCGGGATCGCGTCGAAGGGCGGAGGCAAGGGCGGCGGCGGGCAGCGCCGCAGGGCTCTTTAAAGGCCATGAGAACAATGCCTCGGTCTTCTTGTGATTCCAGCAGCGTCAGCGGTAGGTTGTACGTGAGCAGTGCGAGTTTGCACGCGGGCAAGAGGCCGGCAGTTTATTGTTGTGACTAACGATACATGTAGTAGGTCTCAGGGTAGAGCGGTACTCCGCACAGGGAAACATTAGTAGTATGTTGCTGTGTGGTAGCCGTTTGTAAATATCTCTCCTAGCAGTGGTTTCTATTTATTTAGTTAATTGTAAGCAGGGCAACTGGTTATTTGTGACTACGGTCTAGATTGTGAATAAACCTCCTGTTCTTACAACCCACTCTCTTCTGTGTTCTGATTACACCCGTATGACGCCACACTGTCATGGCTGCCATAAGAGGATGGGTGAACGACTGAATGGCCTCTGCTATGGTCGCTCACCACTCTGACGTCATTCGCAGCTCATGACAAGAAGGGAGCGATGCCGAAACAGGAATGCGGAGTAAAGGTCCCCAGCGAATCCAAAATTGATTGGCACGAGGTGTATAAGTAGAGTGCATAACATCATCTTTAATAATTACATAATAATATATATTATTTTCATGACTAAATTATCATAATTATATCTTCTTGGCAATATATGATTTATAATACACATTCATATCCATTAATAACGAACTACGCACTTCTTCTAATCTGTATGGCTACCAATAAATAAGACATTAAGCATATATATATATATATATATATATATATATATATATATATATAAAGCAGATTGGACTGATGGGTAGGATGACTTCAGCAATGGCGTATCTTTGAGTTGCTGACCAACCAAATGTTATCCCAATCTGCTGAACACGCATTGATTTCTCCCAGTCTTATTTCACTTAGTTTACACGACTTAACCAAAGACTTTACGCTAATTTGGGCAAGTAACTTGCGTCAAGAAAATTCGTTTTCGTAGATTACTTAAATGGAAAGCTAAAACATGAAAATATTTTTCGATGTAAGCAATGTAGTTTAACATTCCGATTGAAAATATAATATTTGGGAATTCTAAGAAACAAAATGAAACATATCCCTAAGTACGAAGCGTCAATGCGATTGAAAGTACGTTTACAAGTACCATAACAAAAAAGATGTATTAAATTTGTTTAAATACGTGTTTGAACAGAAAGTGATGTTAATGAAATACATAACTGGTAATGTGCTTTCTCTGGGACCGCCAAGGAACAATAAACGCATATTTCTCTCTTCTCGCAAGTCGCCGAAAATTTGTTTATTTGCTTATTTTTATGTTTACTTCTTTCTAAAGAATACTCGCAGGCGGATCTAGTTCCAGCAGTTAGTCTTTGAGAGTCAGTTAAAGTTCGAAGCGGTCTGACAGACTGCATAGCACCAGCAGTGGAACTTTTCTTGCCGATGCGAAGATGTGTGAACGTGTTGGGCGATCTCGAAATATGTTTCTAGAGAATCCTACTTTCGATGGTCAGTAGATAATGGAAATTAATAATGATATTGACAGTGGTGTGAACGGTGATTTTGCAGTTGAAATATTTGAATTATGTGCCCAAAACTTTGCACTCACACACGCCGTAAACCGGTAACCGGTAACAGAAGTTGGAAGGCACGTCACCAGTTAATATCATTAAAATTGTGTGAGGGTATTAATGTAAAAACTGGAAAAAATCATATATCATACAAAACGTATAGGAAATACCATTCGTTGTCATTTCACTTAAAATTATGGTATAACAAAAACATGGATAAAATTGATTGTCAACTTACAAGAATTCCTACACTGCCCAACAGTGGCTACTGTTATCATCTGTAAACAAAAGAAAAAAATGAAATATTTAGCGATACATAAGCAATCTAAAAAATAAACTAAATGAACGTCTGTAGAGGGAAATATTGCATATTTACTATTTTACAAGTATAAGGAATCGTTAATATGCCTTATTTCATTCCACGCTAAAGAAATCAATATTTGCTTTATGATCTATAGTTATAGCTAGGCACCGTAGTCTTAGTATCGAACTATTAGAACTCCACCTCCTCCCTCTCATCATTACTAGAGTCCGGAAAAATATGTAGTATGAAACATCAATATATGTAGTACATACCTGATTTTTGAAAAATATGGACTAAACCTTTCTTTTGCCTAAAATTAGCATTTAATTTTGGATGTATCTCTTTATATTTCCAAGACATATTGAAGAAATGGAGGAGGCGTAAATTGAACAGCAAAGAAAATAAACCGATTACAAAAGAATGGCGACAAGCAAAAGTAATTTCGCTCTTTAAGAAAGGAGATAGAAGAAATCCCAATAATTATAGAGGAATTAGTCTCTTCACTACATCGTATAAGATCTATGCAAGAATACTGAACGAAAGATTAAAAATAATTGCCGATCATTTAATTTCTGAAGAGCAAATGATATTTAGAAAAGGGAGATCAACTACAGATGCCATTTTTACTTTAAAAAGAATTGTTAAAGAACGACAATAATTTAATAGCGAAATTTACCTGTCTTTTATAGACCTGCTAAAATAATTTTACAATATAATTAGAAACTTTCTAACATGGACACCACGTCATCCAATTAGCCGTTGTTAAAAATAGCACTTAAATTGCTGGCCAGCTAAAAAGCCGAACTAACGGGACAACTTTTGAAAAATGTCACTGTCGGATGAGAACATACATTTATACTCGATTTAGGGTAGTTTCGATTCGTTTTATGTTGGCTAAAGTTGTTGCCAACCGTCACACAAATACCCTGAATATATTACCTTCAAGCGGTAGGGACATTTTTAAAAATTTAAGTTTGCAATGAAACAATGACTACTTCCGTAGATACCGCCAACATTCAAAGCTATCCAAGTGAAATTGTGTTAGTTTACGAGTGTTGCTAAAGATTTGCATTTTGCGTTTTGGTGCGCTTCGTTCTTTGCGTTTTATCCTTCAATTTATTTATTTAGTAGTACTAGGCGTTTTTGAGTTTTATTTCTTATTTTCCAATTGTTTTCTTTAGTAATAATAATAAAGTTAATTGAAATAGTTATAGTAGTTCATTATTTGTTGTTGTTAAGTGTCCTTTTAGTATTTCTTGTTTTAAATTAATTATATTATATTTATTATTGTTTTTCTGAATTTATTTTAATTATAACTGGAAAATAATGGTAAGCCTAACAACATCTGGGTCTATACTTAATACTGAACCTTTGAAGATGAACACGTTTTCAAAGACTGTCTCTGGTAACAATGGATAAGTTATTGAAAACTTACTTACACTAATGATGTTTTTCATTATTTTTTTGAACTTACTTTTAAAAGCTAATGAATAATTGAACAGATAAATTAAATAGATGTATTTGCATTGATATTGACATAACTGGACTGTTAGGAACATTTCATTAGATCACTTAAAAACTACCATGTATATCACGTTAATTAACTTCAATAATTGTGGTATTTATTTGCGTTCAATAAAACTTATTAGTACCACTTCAAAACGTGAAGGAACTGTTGACACACATCTCAAAAGCATTAATAACATAGAAGTATGACCGCAGCTAACTTTTGAGGTTGTATTTTTCATTTGCACTTGACACTTTTTAACACTTCCCAAGCTCGCAATAGTTGATAATGATAATTCTTAATTAACGTAATAATTATTCACAGACTTAATATTCGTTTATAGATGAACATCTCTTTTTAATTCTACCGAAAAACGAAACATGTATTATTGAACAGTGGACAAGACTCGAGACCGCGCGAGGATTGTGAATGAGACAACAAATAAAACAAAGGGAGAGACTTGATCAGAGTTATAGTTTCATAAGTTGGCTATTCCGACAGGAAATCTTTCAAGCTGCCATATTGCGAATTTAGTGCGGCCTGATACATGGCCTGGAGTCTAGTAATTATTTTTATTTTCAAAATGTGCCGAAAAGGCCGAAAGTAGGGTGTTTATGGAATTTGTGGCTCCCCTAAACCCATTTTAAAAACTATTTTCTTTTTGGCGATCTTGTTTTTGCAACGAAAATAGTTTCATTAAGCCATTGAATTCAATTGTTTTAAATGTAGAATAGAAAATATGAATACATTTTTCTGAATGCTGACCCATAGTGTCTCTATCACTGCTGACATCATAGTGTCTCTATCACCAAAATAAAAAGGACGCAAAAATGAGGGTTCACCCAGTTGGCAAAACTAATAGGAAAAATGAAAGTTCAGTATTCTTATTAATCTACATTTCAGGTTCAATCATTTGAACTGTTTGTATTTTTTGTTTAATAATGAAATTACAGTAAACTCTCGTTAGTACGAACTCGCTTAACACGAAATGCGTCATCAAACGAACAAAATTGGGGTCCCGTTAAAGAAACATAGTAATAAAGATATATGTATAAAAACGGATAACACGAATATTTAGAACAAAAACACTGATTATTTCACACCCTTGGAATTCGTGCAAACGAGAGTTTACTGTAAATATAAATATGTATCTACAGGTAAGAAAAAATTATGTACTTATTAGATTTTTTGTATATTTTAAAATTAAACGTTGATTCTATAATACATGTTGTAAATTATAACTATTATATAGATATGTGATCTATAAATGCGTAATTTAATAAATTAAATATTTATACAAGAAATGTGAAAATGCGTTGTTTTTTGGGGGGGGGCGGGAGGGCTTATCGAGTGTTTTCCCTTTTACATGAACATAGTTGGCAACCCTAGTCAAACCCGAAAAGCTAGCACGGACTAATGAGATCAGGAAACTAACTAATCTGAGAAAGTCTGTGTAATTCAGTAGCGTCACTAGTTTCTTAATAAAATCTGTTCAAACACAAAATCTTTAAATAAACTCGGTACAATGTTAAAAATATGAGTTACTCTCTTTATTTTATGTGAAATGTAGGCAATTTCAAAAATATTTTCTGGAAAACGGCAGCAAATTATTTTTATTTTTTAATAGAGCAAAGTTCTCGTAAAAATGGCGCAAATACAATTTTCTTTCACTCTCACTTTCGAAATTTCAGAAGTTGCAGATAACGCAAGGAAATACGTGGTATTGTAGGGCCACTAGTTTTAAAAAACAAAGTTGTCTCAGTTTTACGATAACTATTATTTTTCCACGAGAAGCAGATTGTTGTATTTTCAAGGTATAGATGATTTGGAGATATGAAAGAATTGCCCGTTGAGGTGGCTCAGGACATCAACTGATGTCACTGCAGAGTTTCTGACCGCGAGGTCCTAGTGTTCGAGTCCGCACAGCGGCAGATTTTCCACACAAGCTACTTTGCTTTCTACAGAAGAATTCTAGTCGCTGGCTGCTGGGAATGGTAGTTTTCCGTGATTGGTTCAGGCGAATGCCGGAACAGTATTCTAACAAACGGACAATATTTCATTCCTGATTTAATGATTGTTAGTTAGTCAGTCAGGCAGGCAGGCATTAATCCCGTAAATGTAGTGCGTGTGTTTTCTCGGGAAGTGATGATGATCTACCCCCCGGCGAGATACGGCGTCGACGTGCAGTAGGCTGGACAGGTTTTCCACAACCAGGTATCTCCCATAAGCGTGACACCGCCCCGCTACCCCCGGTCGGGACAAGCTCGAAGCTTCCGACCGGTCACCCGGCATGTGTGGTGATGAAGTGCATGTTGGTGTAAGTGTGTGTAAGTAAGGGCTGAGGATAGGACAAGAATGAGGAAGGAAAGATCGCAACGGTTCCTGGCCCGTTTGTGAGGGTACTGGTCCGGCATTCGCCCAGTGGTTATCGGAGAAACCTCGGAAAACTACCGATCAGAGCAGCCGGCCGCTCGAATTCTCCTCCAGATAGCGACTGAATAGTACCCAGCTGAAAATCTAAAGTGGCAAATGCTGCCACAGGGGGTTCTGGACTAGAACCTAGGACCTCTCGATCTGAGTCATTGCAGAGACATCAGTTGATACACTGGGCCACCTCCCAGGCTTTCCTTCTCTTACATACACACTTGTACTACATGCCGAGAGCTTGACCCGACCGGAGAGGTGCCTCGGTGGTTGGGGACATTTGGAAGGGGATACCGCCGTCTGCCGGCATGTGTTTAGGCGCTGTATCTCACCATCCACAGGAAGAACGCCGCCATCTCCCGTGAGAAACACACTTTCTGGACTAACTACCATAGCAGTTGACACTCCCGGAAACACTAATGAATGAATGAATAAATCGAACTGATTATTAGTGAAAGCAGACAAAGCCAATAAAATTAAATCCCAATTTCTCTCATAGCAAAGTGATCAGAAATTATTGGAAAGAAAATATTTGCACAGTCCTAACTTTCAGTTATGCTACATGAATATATTTCCGTTACAGACTTTAGAAAAGAGGGGGCAAAGTCATAAACTCAGAACTTGGGGCTAACTGATGTCAAAGTAGGAAGTAACAGTAGAGTAAAATAACAATACAATTTCTATATCAAAAGGTAAGGCAGTAGGCCAATTTTTATATCAAAAGTACTAATAACATAAACGGATATATTTGAATCGGTGATTTGAAAAGGGAAATAAGTCCTTGATCCATAGTTTTGAGGAGAAAGAAAACAACTAGCATCTACAGTTGACATCTGCGATTATGTTCTACACACAAGTTGTGGAACTAGTCGTTGCTGATAGCTTGGGCTGTTCTGTAATGTCAAATTTGCATTCCTGTTATGTATACAACCATATTTATACCTTGGATTTATTTCCTTGATAAAATAATTATGAAATATTAAAAAAAATATTTTTTCTTTATTTTTGAACTTATGAAACAATATAATTATAGAATAAATATGTAACGACTAAGCTGCGGATTTTTGCCTCCTCGCGTAAGTTTTGCTTCATTGGAAAACGCAATATTTGGCTCACTTACTCATTCTGAGGCATTAGGGTTATTATATGCGAATTTTATAGTACGTATAAATTCCTATTTCCCTAATAAATGTTCATTTTGTGTTTAAATGCATAAAATTTGCCTATTCTTGTATTTATTGATAAAATGCCATTATCCTTTATGAAAAATTTAAAAAATTTGTACGTTTTTTCGTTATTTTTCCCTGTACAGTACAGAGGAATCGAAGAGCTATCAATAAATCAATGTTCCGTTTTACTGCCATCACAGTGCGGGTATTTCGTATTATGAAACACGTACAAAATCACAGGTGAAAGTCGAGTTAGTTTTTACTTCAAATTTTTAAACATTTTTTTCTCAAAAATCACTCCTTTTTTCTTAGAATTTTCTTCTTGTATGTTATCTAACGACGGTATAAAAATTGGTGCGGCTCCCAATTTTCGCGAACTCTGTATTTTCCAAAATTGCCTCCGTTTTTTCGCGCAGCATTACATAACTTTCTCTTAACTTCGTATATACGTACGTGTACGAGAAAGCAAAAATAAATTCAAAGGTAAAAACACGAGTGTTTCTGAGTTTCAGAACCTCCAGAAGTATTTATGAAGATTATTTTACAAATGAGAATAAATACGAAGTCAACATAAATCATAATGAAACAATATCGTAATATTTAATATTCGTATAAAACCAACATTTTAATTTAAGATATAGTGGCATCGGCCATCAACGTAAGGACCTCTGTACAAATTAGCCACAGTGAAATCAGAAGATCATGTGTACAATTGAAAACATTTATTTGTTAAGTTAGTTACATTTTTAGAACAGTCAGTAACTCAAAAACAAAACAAACTTACGTTTATTTACGTAATACCTACTAACTTTATATTTAATTAATGAGCACTCTCGAAATGTTCAGCTGTTGAAATTATATGTAGCTGGAGAAATTATTGTCAAGCAACTTGAATGTTAGTATTTTTTTATGTTTGGTATCCAAATACGGTAGCCACCTCTTCGGGTTTGACCCGGAGTCTCCTTTTTTTTTTTCAGAAGCAAACTCCTGGAAAACTCAGGGTAACACGAGCAATTAAATTCGTTGTGAAAAATATACGGAATTGTTTGTGAGAAGTTCGTGATGTAATGCTCATGATTGTGGTATTTACATTTCACTCACAAATGTAATTCACACTGTACTGTGAAAAAAAAGAACCTGTATTTCGCATTAAAATTATTTCTTCTCAATGAAACTGTTATTACAACAAATAATAATTTTCAGTATAGAATAGGAATATACTACAGTCGACTCCCATTATAATGAACCTATATCAGAGGTTTACTTTATCCGATGACATCAAAATTAAAGAGAATTTCTCCACAATTATTGATTTTATTAATATAGAGACACAGCAAAATTCATTGACAGCACGAACTGAAATTTCAATATCTTCATTTGTTCTTAAAAACAATTATTTTCAATTATTTGATTCGTAGATTTTTCATTAGTAATTTCTCTAGAGCCTTCTCTAGAGTTCGCCTTCTCTCCATACTAGATTCTTCATTGTCCTCTGTCTCGAATATTGTAATGTCGTCTTCACACCTTTCAGTGTCTCTTGCACTGTTGGAACACCATCCCACTCTCCGAAGGCCCTTTTACTCGCCTAATTATATGCAAGAGCCAATTAATTTCCAGAACGTTGTATTCTCTAAGTTCACTATAGCCAAGGTTCAGGTTCACTATAACCGGATCTTCTTATACTTATTTGTAATGTAAGTGAAACAGGACCAGTGACTTAGGTTCACTATAACCGAGGGTTCACTATATCCGAGTTCACTATAACCGGAGTCAACTGAATATAGTAATAATAAGTTTCAAATCCAAAAATAAACTGCACAAAATCGCTTCATCTCGAAAGCCGCCTAGATGCGATAAAATGCAATTCGAGCCCACCGGCCTCATGAGTTTTTCAGTTTAGAATTCTCTGTAAGATCACGTTATTATTCACAATTCACGCCATTTATAACCCACAAAAATAGAAATTCACACACTGATATCTTGATTCTACAGTCTACAATCACATTCATTATGACTTTTTGTGATCTTCCATCCCCGATTCCAAATCTCCGGGTCATGGACATTTAGAAGATGGTAACCCTATGTCCAAACCAGCGTTTTGAGCAGAAACATTGGTTCATTTAGAAATTTCATTTTGACCAACACGAAAATTGCAACAAGTTACATTTTAGGTCAGAATGATTAGGAGTAAGAAAGCTTGCTTACCCGCTTTCTCCATCAACAATTTGTAGACTTACAAGACACATATGTTGTACACCCACTTATGTTCATTTGGAATATTCTCGGCAATGTTTCACTGGAAATAAGTATACGCCGCGGCGATTAAACGAAAACAAATTTGCACGGGTAAAATGTCTCTGATTGGGTGAGGTATACGTAATTCTCACGTTTCATTGGTGGACATCTCGTGAGTGAAATAATCTACGTAATGCCTGACAGAGTACTTTGCCTTTTAGTGTAAACCCCATCGAAATCTGTTTGTCCGTTCCAGAGAGTAATCCAACACTGAGAAACCAAAATCTATGTTTTTTATTTCACCTAAATAGGCATTTCAGATACGACAGTTCTTAAATCACAGATAATCCAATGTTATTTATATAACCAAGATGAGCTAGTTTCATTCATACCAGTATTAAATTATAAATATATTGTAAAGTATTATTTGGTTTTGATACATTAGATAACGAGAATTTTATCACAACTATTTAATAGTAATAACTTATTCTTGACGTAAATTTGCTTGTAAGGATGACACTGTAATTCAATTTACTACAATTCTTCAGTATGATCCTTCTCTTCCGAACGATATTCACAGTAGTCACAAAAACGATTGTTTGCATCTAAATTGCGAAATCATTTCCAATCCAGTCTTAACACTACACACTGTGGTTCTTTTTATTACCACTATTTAATTGATAAGAATTCATAAATGTTTAAACCTGTAGTTTAAGCAAAGCATTCAAGCGGACCAATCAATATCACGGTCCAATAGTTGCTATATCACTTCTTCCAGTTAGTTTTATCAAATCTGTTTCAGAAAAATGCGTTTTATTAGCTGTTTTTGCAGTTGATGGTCGTTCCTTCTGCACCGCAGCCTGGCACGCGGCCACACACCGCCAGGGGGCGTGCCTCCCTTCTCGATGCTCGTTTGTTCCCTCGGCTGTCGACCTTCGCGCGTCGCCGAGCGTTTATCTGCGTGATCGCCTTCGAAATCGCAGCCATTTCGACGCGATGATAATCGAGGCAGCACCCGAGGATGGGTATCTTAAGCAACGTGTGGCTTGCAAAGCCAGCCATAAATCATATTAAAATTTATGATGATTAGAAAAACAAACTCGGGGAAATACGTAAAATTAATGCATCGCACGATGAGTTTTTATTCAAAATGTTTTTAAATCTGCCAATAATACATACTAATTGTTTTTTTAATCTTATTTGAATGATTAAGTGCAATGGGGCATACCGAAAAAGATTTCATTTGCATTGTCTTCAAACCTATTTCTATAATTGCAGATTTTAGAGTTAAACTTCTAAAATTGAAGATTAACCTAAAAAAACTTGCCAAAGTAGTTTTTAGCGTGTGGTTGTTTACAAGGAATTATAACGTATTAAAACTTTCAACAGACCTACAAAAGAGTGGTATCTCAGTATGTCTTTACACTGTCAACTATGAATCGATCCGTCAAGTTCCGTGTGTGTGTATGTGTGATTAGCAATTACAAAACCAACCTAGTCTTATGTTACTGAGTTATGAAGTTCTGCCAGTAAAACTAATCTAGAAATCTTCGACTATTCCTAACCTAAACTTTAAGAAGTCTCTGCAATCCCATGGGATTCGTGACAACCAAGACGCTTTACAAAGCCCTCGACATAAACTGCGCAACACGACGTCATCACCAATGGAAGTCAAATCTAACAGTAGAAATTGAACAAACCCACTTATTAACTTGCTGGACAATAGTCAACATACACACAGTTTTAAGAGAAAAAAGTCTTCGATTTACTTGACGTTTAAAAAGAGATCATTATTTAAGTAATTTATTAAATAATTTGCTAAATGATTTAATAATCTACAACGAACACACTGTAAATTTTCAGAAGTCAAAATATATAAAAATATATATATATATATAATATAATATATATATATATACCCACGGAAATAGAACAGACGATCTTCTTGCAGAGACTGAAAATCGTACTTAGAACGTAACATACAGTTAGGTATTATGCTATACATTGTGTTCCAAGAAAGTAGCTACAGCTAATAAATAATGTCAAGATTCATAGCGAAATTAGAAGGCAAATTGCGTTCTCTCAAAGCTCGTTTAAAGTTTTATTTTGCTTGTTAGGCAATGAGCCGCTAGAAGGTTATATGTCTAAAATACAATGTCAAAAAATACAAAATCTATAAGAATCACTTCCCGATTTGCAATGTATGACAAATTAATAAGTCATTTGTGGCTCTAGCAAATGAATGTTTGGTTTTCGAGATAAAACAACCGTTCATTTGTATACAAATTTGACACAAATAGGCATAATTTAAAAATTTGAGACACCATTTACCGAACATCGTAAATATTCAAACGATAAATATGAAGTCTCGTAAGCCCAAAAGGCGAAACGTCGAATAGGATGAAATGTATTTTTAAATAAACGTAATACCTAAATTATTTCAAAGCAATTGTTATATATCAGTAACATTGTAGTAGAAAAACAAAATTTAGAAAACTGTAAATAAGACTATCATTTATCTTTCCCAAGCCTATTCTTCATGAAACTTCTCATAAATATGAATATTTCTGAAATAAAGACATTCAAATTTGACGTCAGAAAATGTCTTCTTTCTTCTAATTGGACTCAAGAGAAAAGATGCAAAAAATAACAAAAGGCATAATGTAATAACAAGATGCAAAAAGTAACCAAAAGTATCAACACAAATTTAAAAAAGCAATTCGGAGAGAGGAGAGTCGTTTAAAAATTTTTTATTCTAAATACCACTGTTAAGCCACTGATTTTTATACTTTTTAATGTGAGAAATGAATTAGCAGCCACTGATGACGTGTACGAAAGGGAAATCATCCGAAATAATGCAATAGGGATACTCATGACTGCATTGAATCAACTAATTTGCTGCAACTATGGAATGGAATTTTGAGTTACTGACTTTACAAGTGAGGAGTGATACAATTTATATGGAATCAACTGTTTCTAAAATTGGTTGGTTTACACATGTACAAATACCATCAGAAGAAAGATGTGAAATCATTTTTTTTTAGCAAATAATTCTAGATTACTTTAAGATTACTCTATTGACTACATATATTAATGAATACTATTGACTTTGTAAAATAGTAAATTAGTTTCTAAAGATGATTTACGATCCATGAATACTCTAATTTTCAAATTATTTTTCTTTAAAAATTAATTTCTGATGTCTACATTTATTGATATGTTTATTATTATAATAATATTGTTTTGTAAAATAGTAAATAATTAGAAAATATCTAAATGATACCCAAATATTTATTTTCTAAATATATTTCTTCAATTTAAAATATTCAATTTCTGAGATGGTGTCACATTTCTTATATGTTAACAATATATGAAACAAACATATTAAGATAAAGGTATAACGCAACTGAGAGAACGTCGAGTTGCAAACATTGACCGCCGTGGTGGTAATTTGAATGAGATGGCACCTTTGCAAAAGGAAACAAACACGACGCGAACGTCAGCGCGTTAAGTTTACACGAAATCCCTGAGGTACGTGTTTAATCCAGGGGCGTTTCTCGATCAGAGACTGTCAAGATACGCGAGCGCGTGCTGGCGGTTTATAAAGCGATTTGACCGCGCCGCTGCGTCGCATTGTGGCTTCGCAAAGCGTCCGCCGTCGCCATGGGTCGCGTCCTGTCGGC
Organism: Teleogryllus oceanicus; assembly: GCA_964035755.1. NCBI lineage: Eukaryota > Metazoa > Arthropoda > Insecta > Orthoptera > Gryllidae > Teleogryllus > Teleogryllus oceanicus. The sequence goes on along the minus strand of CAXIVR010000002.1, from coordinate 44,852,766 downwards.
AGTCCTCCTCGCCCTCGTCGCCGTCCTCGCGGCGCTGGCGTCCTCAGAGACGTCGTCTCCGCTGGCGAAGCAGCAGCCTGGCGACGGAGCCGTGTCCAGAGCTGCCATCACCGACCTCATCGACAACATTCGCAGGATCATCCGCGAGGGCAGTGAGGACCCGTACGTGCCTGTACTCGATCCCCTGCATCTCGAATCTCAGGAGTTGAACTTGACTGAGAGCGGTGCTTACGCGGTGAGTTACGAGTTCCTTTGTCATACGGTCGGGCCGGATTTAGATTCTCGTGAGATGTACAATTTTCTTACACTTCGCGCATACAAGCAGTATTTGAAATTGCCCCCTGCGTGAGAAAGAGAAAACCACCATACACATTGTGCGCTTTCCTGTATTATTATTATTATAATTATTATTATTATTATTATTATTATTATTATTTTACAAGAAGTAGTTTCCTTTTACTAGTTATCAATTACTAATAGAATTTGTTCACGATTGTGAAACCTTTCACTAACACCTCTCAATAGTAGTCTCAGGAACATTCCAGTTCTCTTGTATTTTCTTGTAGTTTTGCGGGAGAACAATCATATCGGAGCCGTTTATTTTGAAGCCGAAGACAAAATGTATAATGATAAAAACGACCAATTTCTGAAGTGGGTTTGTGAAACTTTTACCGAAAAAAAGGGAACCCATTTCTTCAGTTAACAAAAAACAATTGTATTTGAGATGTGTCATGTTCCTTCGGCGCCTCTAATATATGAAGAAAACGTGTTACTAAAACGATAACGTCACGTTTTGAATAAAATGTTTCTTACAGCATCAACATTCAATTCTTATTCTATATTCTCACAAAATTGAAGAATTTATAGTATTTTATTTTGTCTGTTTTGGAAGTAATCAAGAGAAAAGTTTTTCCTCGCAATATTTCACTTAAGAAGTGTGTATCTATCCGTAGAATTTATAATGCAGTTCATAAAGCAATAAAGCCTACTATTCGTTCAGAACTACAAGTTTCATAATTGCAATCCCTGTATTTTTAAACAGCTCAAGAAATGTACTTGTGGGTTACTAGACTGTGTTTTAATCAACATATAAGTGCTCGAAAGTTAAATCAAGGACGAAAAGGTTAATCAAGCACAGTTGTATTACATTTTAAAATAAATATTTTCTTCAGAAAATGACAATCTTCATTTGTATTAGGTGCAAGGTGGGATCCGAAATATGGTGTCTACTGGACTAGGAGACTTTGATGCAGATGTGTCAATTGATAATTCACTCATTTTTCTTCGATTGACCGTTACTTTGGACATTACAATTCCTCGTCTGGACGCACAAGGACAATATTCCCTTAATGCACTCTTGGGAGAGGTAGTGAACTTGTACGGAAATGGCAACTTCAAGTAAGTTACATATCAGTCATGTTTGAGCAAATATTTTAAGAAAATTTTGAATCAATGTTAGAATTGAACACAAGGTTCTTTTGGAGCCAATATCTTGAGTATATAAGTGACTATATCTACAAACATTTATCTTCGAGTAGTATCAATTTACCTATTCTTCTATAAATAATTATAGTCTGAAAAAAAAGAAGAAATTACATTCATTTTCTAAACGATCATTGTTGATTATTACTCATACTTTTGTAAACAGTTTTCCAACATTGAAATTTCAAGATTCAAAGGTTTCTATCTTTATAAATCTAAATTTCAAGGAATCATTACCAAGTATTATAGATACTCCTATTGCATAAATTACCTTTGAAAATGTAGCATTCATTAAACGCAGTGAAAAATATATAATCGTACCATTAACAAAAATTCAAAGTTCCAACATCGTCAAAAAATGCTTGTTTAATTTGGATTGAGAGATGTTATATTTTTAAACCCCATTGTTCACCTTTCACAACTACGTAGATTGTTCAAGTGAGCTGTAAAATAGGCAAGAAAAATGGATAACTCAAAAGAAAGGGTCTAACTAATTAGACCTTCGAAGTCAAATGTCATATTAAGAATCTTGAACATTTAGTTTTTGTAAATTTATAATTTTTGGAGTCTTAATATTAATTTAATATTGCTATCTATGATTTTTCAGGATGGAACTTTCGGAACTGAACGCTACGATTGTCACTCGAATTACTGTAGGAATAACTTCTTCCAAAGTACGGTCATTGACCACAACCCTAAACGTGGGTGATTTTAAGGTGAGTTTCCAAGATATTATATTTCGGCACTTCTTAATATCAACTTAATACAAAAGAAGTTCCCACGACTTATCCAATAGCGAATACGTAGAGGCTGTTTATTTTACTTTCTCCTACATACTAACGTAAGAAGAGAAAATATTTTAATAATGCGCTGGAAATTGGCGAGTTTTCGACACAAAAACTCTCATTGCCGGACCCTGGTTACGAGAAAGTGGATAAATACTGTTGCTATATAAAGAAAAAAATACCCTCTAACACATGGTGAACCGAGAATCCATGTTTTGAGCGACCTTCATACAGAAAAATCCCCTGACGGCCAAATGTCTCTCTGATCATATGAGCGTATGACGACCAAATATCTGCCTGATCCTGCGAGTTTGAACTTGGGGTTCAAATTAGTAATGGAATCGAAAATAGGAATGATAAATTTACTTGGAGGTGAAATACAAGAATTACTAAAGCTACCTACAGGTATGATAGGTAGGTTTTAGAAAATAACACTATAATTGAAATTAGAATAAATAATCGAAATTAACACTATGTTACAAATAGGTCAAAATAATGGTTACAACCCCTTCTTCATCAAAACATTTATCAAAGAAAAACAAATTAAACGAATAATCAAGGAGGCCTTCTCACAAAATCTAACCTCTGAAATGAAACAGTTTGTAAGTATACCATGTATATGTCACATATCCATAAAGATAGGTAGAATATTTAATAAAGCCAACATAAAGGTTTCTTACAAAACTTTCAACACCCTACAAACCTTATTTCCCAACAACAAATCCCTTATTTCCATAAGAGAAAGGCGGAGTTTACTTATTAAAATGTAATAGTTGTAATTCTGCATATGTGGGACAAACAGGAAGTTTTCCTGAAGGCTAGATGAACATCAAAGATCATGGGGACTGAATCAAGAGCACTGCACAGTTGCCAACCACCTTATTCAAAACAATCAAACTTTCTACTCGGATACTAATTTCAAAATTCTATATTTCGGAAATAAAGGTAACAAATAAAATATTTTAGAAAATCTAGAAATCTCAGAATTATACAAAAATCCCAAACTAATATGTCTCAATGAGCAATTCTAATTAAAATCCAGCCCCATCATAAATTTATTCATTGACTAGCTTTCCCATCCTTGTATTTCCTCCCTCACCTTCTCTCAGTCTGCCCTCGTACATCGTACGCAACACAAAATGGCGCCATGCTAGGATAGTCACACCATGGTTAATTAAAGTGTTTAATGCATGTTACATGGGTAAGTACTCTAATTAAATAATGTTCAAGTAGATTATGCTCTCCTTGTAAGATATAGCTTTTCATATGTTAATTTGTGAATTTAATTTTATATTGTAGAGCCACTCATGATGGGAAAAATTTCCCGAAACACGTGTATGGATGAATTTTCAGCAAAGTAAATTTATTTGCTTACTATTGTGGTTTGACATCTCTTGTATCCCGGATATATTCCAAATTTTTTTGATTAAATTTTGTTGTTGAATAGTGCAACAGACATTTAAGAGAATTGTGCAGGTCTAATTTTTATTAAAATCCCAGATTTGTTTGAATATTGCCAAAGAAAATTAAAACTAATAATTGAAGATAGAGGTTTTTGCCTCAGACAGTCTGCCGTACAAAATGACCTCTGTAAAAAAGGCCATGTACAAGTTTTAATAAAAAACAGTATTTTTTGCGTAATTTGCTCTTGAAATTTACGCATATTTTCTCAAAAACAGCTCCAAATTTTTTCTTTAAGTTTTTTCCGCACATGTAATTAGGGACGTTAAAAAATACGGTGTTAGTCTTAGTTTCGGGTATTGATCATTTTTTAATTTAAATAAACTACAAAATTGAAGATTGAGAGTTTTGTCTCAGAAAGTCTGTTATACAAAATTAGCTCTTTGAAAAAGATCATGAGCAATTTTTTGTAAAAGTCAGTAGTTTTGCGCGTAATTTTGATTTGAAATCAATGAAACATATATGGGCGACCCGACGTACATACCGATAACATTGTAAGATTGCGAGAAAGTATGTGCTGCTGTAGCATCAGTACTTTCTGCAATGAGCTTATCTGCATAGAACATGTGTTGAGCAGTTCATAATAATACATTTCGTGATCTTTATCTATAAAAATAACTGAAAGCTAAACTAAACTGAAAGAAGATTCAAAACACGCATAGCACGTCATACGCAGTTTTTAACTGTTTTTTTGACGTAAAATAAAATAAAATAAATAAAATAAAATAAAATAAAACTACTGAGACCAGAATCTGAAATTTCTAAGATTGAATTATGAATTATGAATTGTGTCGGATGAGGCATAGCAGCTTTCGGCGAATCGTAGTCGGAGCGAGAGGATGAGCGCACAACCTCTACATCTGAAACCGTTCGAAATGGGTCACGTGTTCATATTAACATTTTTCATTAGAATGTCCGATACTCGCTGTGACCACCCAAAAAATTAGCGATTGTTCCTTGGACAATCTGAATATTAAGATACCCTATATCAAAACACAATTTAATGAGAAAACTTTATTTTAGAAGGTACAGCACATGTTGCACCACTTCTCCCCACAACCTCCTCCAGAAATCAGACATTTTTTCATACCGTGGGATCAAAATATATATCCGTGTGTTGTAGAAGTCTGTCGCCTGAGATAGTTACCGATGTTTGAATATCACCAGCAACACGGCGTTACTCGGATGCGCTTAATACAGAAAGGACAAGAATTTCTTAAGATATAAGAAAATATGTCTACGTTTGAGCGAAATCCAAACGCTTAGATGCAAATTCCACATTCATTCAGCACCGCGCCCCTTTCATTGGCTAGTGTTCGTAGAGCATGAATCGGCGCGAAAAATGACTGCCATTATGAAGAAATTGAGTTTAAAGTTTCGTTTCAAGGGATTCGTTATATCTTTCTGAACAGATCTTTCAGTATTAGATTATTCATATATCAGAAATGCCTTTCTATATTACCTCAAGTATTATCTGCTGGATTAATTAAAATGGTGCTATTTAAATGGCAAACTGAAATGGAAACTAACAATTTTCGTTCCTATTCAGATGGACTTAAATCTAGTTTTTGATATGAAAAAATTTGTTTCAATGACCTTGTTTCATTTAAATGTAAATGATTATTTTCACGTACCATAGGAATTGCTTTAATGAACATATAATCAAGGAATTTTTCTCTTCATTTCTCACTTCCTAAGTTGCCTTTATAAGTTTCTATTGGAGTACAGACACAAAACGAAACTTAGGTGGTTTCTTAAGTTGCTATTTATTATTATTATTATTATTATTATTATTATTATTATTATTATTATTATTAGTGGTTGTTTTTCATCTACAAGCCGATGTTCGATTTCTTTTGGAATATGATTTTAGTTACCTCAGTAGTTGTGTCAATAATACGTCTTTTTAAAAATTCTGACCACAAACTAATGGAATCTGAATATGTTTCTAAGAAAATTTTTGATTATGTTTACCAAGAAGTTGGAGTCATTAATCTCTGAACACACAAACAACAGTTATATTCACTTAATACTTACATTATTATAAGAATGATGTATACTCAGCTCTCACTTCAAATAAAAACTAGTGTTTTTCCAACACCACATATTTTCTCATATTATTTCTAATTTTTGCAGTGTTAGAGAAAATAATTTTCTGCATATACGATCCAGATATATCCATTTTTCATTAGCAATGCCAATAGTTTTCTGTTCAAAACTAGCCGCTTTCAGATGCAATGTCACAAAACGTTATCTTTACTGCGTAGGCACGTAGTAACGCGAGGAAGTAAAAACAGGTGTGTTCAGGTTGCAAAGATTTCAGACGATCTAAAACATTATAAAAATCTCCATCTATATACTAAGAAATTTTAATTTTATTATGCCAAAATTGAAACTAGTGGTGCTGGAGAATGGCTCCCACTTTTCCGTACTAGAAGCATTTTACATGACCTGTTTTAAAGACCTGATTTTTTAAAACAGATTTTGTTTTAGGCTAAAATATTTATCTTCAATTTTGTAGATTTGAAACGTTAACTTTCGGCAATTTTCGAAAAACTGAGAGTTCGCCAGAAATGAGAATAGCATCAATTTTTTACGTTCTTTGATTCATCTTAAAAAAATTAAAAAAAAAAATTAATTTTAAGGAATTGTTTTTCACAAAAAGACTAGGGATGCTAAAACATCACGTATTTTCTCGCCCGTATTTTCAAGCAAAATTGCGTGAAAAGGACGCGAATTTATGCAAATTATGCAAATTACGCAAATTTTAGGCAAATACCAACGATGGACGATGCGTATTTTAGCCTTAAATAAAACTATTAGTTTGTATTATAATGCAAAAGAAAAGGCAGCAGTCATTACGGCCTTTGTTATCAGTGCGGCAATACAATTGGTTACAAGCAACAATGACTGCTAATTCGTATGGGATACATATTTTGCCAATTAGCATTGTTGATACCGCTAGCAATAAAATGAAAATAGATAGAAAAAATATAATAATTAAATATGATGTATCATATACATCAAAAGTACTCGGTTTCTACATGCATTACTTTTTATTCTCACATCTTATTAAGCAAAGCAAAATCATTTATTCCTTTTCACATTTAACTGAATTAAAGGATGTAATTAAAAATAGGTTTCAAATAATTTCTTAAAGATTAATTTTAAAACTTATAACAAAAGCTAGAAGAAAAAGCGAACAAAGAAATATGAAATAATATACAAATTATAACTTCCGTAGCATCCAACTGCTTAGCATCAGTGTTCATTTTACGATCAGGAAGCGCAGTAAATTGGGAGCGGTCGACTAATTTTTTCGCCAAAAAATTCAAAAAATACTAATATTTTCGTATAATTTGACATGACATTATTTGACGATCTGTTTTTGATCAACACATTTCATCAAGAAAAAGTCTTTCTTTATTACTGTAGTTGTAGGAAAACGCTGAAAAGTTTTTGAATTTTTTGAATTTTCGAAAACTCAGGATCTTTAGCCAACATGAGACCTACACCGTTCTCTTAAACATCCTTCACTAACGCTCTTCACTACACACCAACAAAATTCCATCAAGAACGATAGATCCTGGAGCCGTTTTTAATAAAAAAAATTCAGCCGGATCGATTAGGAAAAAATCGGCTGCACAGTTTAGCCGCTAGCGCTGTTCACACACAAGACAGGCATTTTGCTTGTTGAAATCGATCTTTAGATATCAAGGACCGCCAAATAGGGAATCTGACTACCCCGCGTGTCTAAATTTAGCAACTGGATTGATCCGTTTCTTCGTTATCAGGGCCCTGAAGGGGATGCAATACCGAAAATTCGAAATCTGTTACTTTTTGACACATCAACTTCAAATTTTTAGTACATTATAGTTATATTATGCAGGTATCAACTGCCAAATTTGGAATTGCTAATTTTAATAGATTGTAAAAAAATAATTGTTTATTACTATTTTATTTATATCATGAACAAATGCTCTTCTTGTTGTAATTTAATTAATTTTGAAATGATTTTTTTTTTACATTATGAGAAAAGAATAACAAAAATATTAGTGTTTTGGTTTTGAATTTTATTCATTACTTTACCAGAAAAAAAATTTATGTTATACCTCAATATTCGCATAGCGAAAAAAAACATTTCACACTTTTAACATTTTTTTATTTAGAGAAGTATTTGCATCACTAAAAAATTACAACACTAAGGTTTTAACACAGCATTTTTTAATATATCCTGAATTTTTCAAAAAGATTCCATGAAAATTACGTCATGTGGAGCATTTTCAATAAAGAAAAATGTAAACAAATTACTATTGGATAAAATGACATTTAAAATTTGAACTTTCTTAAAAAAAGTATTTAGTGGTCATACTTTGCTTCATAACTCTCCTGCTCCATATGTTTGACCTTCTTCTTCTTTCGTTTTAGCTTCTTTGGCATTTTTTTGGCATTTTCAGTTTTTTTCTTGCAGTTTTCCTCTCCTGCTGCAGAGCTCGTTCACTATTCTACAAGCGACGCTTGTCCCTGGCTGCACAAATTTTGTGACTTGTGGGTGTGAGATTTACTCCAGTCACACTTTCTCTTATTCTCTCACTGGCCTCACATCCCATGTTAAATTCAGAAATTGCTGACACCACAGCAATTTCTACATTTTTCTTCGACACAAATATTTCTTTTGGACATATGCTCCAAATGACATTATGCAAAGATTCATTTGCATTTTGTGTCTTCCCAGAAGTTCATTTGGTGCCAATCTCTGGTAAACAGGTATGATTTTACACACCATGTCTTGATCTCTTCTTCTGAGTATTATCTTTAGGCACTCTGTTCATTTTGCCTTTCCGTAACAAGGTACAACATTGTAAATAGTTCTGTACCTATAACACTATGAACGAAACTCACCTATGTGCTAACCTAACCTACACACTATTTGACAAAATACTAATAATAAACAAATAACTTAAAAATCTAGCTAATATGATGAACAGGATCAGAGAAAAACTCGTCGCTGTCACACGAACCAAATGTACACGTCCAAACGTACAACATAATTCTACTGAGTACACCAGGAACACACGTTGAAGTCACGTTGTTCACACGTCTCCACTCGAAATAACGTTGCCAGTACTGCATCTTCGCGCCCAGATGTTCCAGAGAATACATTTCAAAGTGGCAAAAATATTTACCGCGATATTAAAAAATATCCAGCCAAAACATTGTTTCCAGACTGCATGCAAAGGAAAGGGGGTGTAACCGGGCAACGCGCCTGGGCATTTAAATCCACGTGGCGGCCATTTAAATCGCGATACATGAAAAATTCTTACGACTGGCAATTCTAGAGACTTGGTACTTTCAAATCCATTAAAAATATAAAAATCGATATTTTTCAGAAATTTCCGTAAATTTCAGTATTGCATCCCCTGAAATACGAGTTTTTCTGCTGGAAATTCGCCGTTTTCTCGCATAGCATAACATATCGTTCTCTTCTTAAGAATTTCCTTCTTAAGCGCGAGAAAGAAAACATTTTCTACATTTCACACGTATATTTTCGAAAAATTGAACATTACCTTATATCGTCTTTAAAGAACAGATTTTATTTAAAAAAACACACTTAAGAACACTCCTTTCTTGTAATCTGATGCAAGAGAACAGACGCAGAAAATTAAAGAAAAAAGAAACGTGACTTTATTTAAAGATATGTCTTTAAAGAACATATTTTTTCAAAACTTTACCAGTATTTCTAGGAACACACCGAAAAAATATTAACTCTAAAAATTTTTGAAAAATCACTAATTTTAACTAAAATGAGAAGTGTATCATTATGTTAAGTTCCCTTTATGTTATTCGAGGACAAGTTTGATTAAACAATTTGCTGCCATTTCAAATCAAAATATCCGTTCCAAACTCACAGAGTCTCGGTTTGGTTAGATCAATCGGGTAATTTGAGTTTTGGAGAAATCGCCTGAACAGTTTGGATGATAGCGTTGACCCCAGACAGATAGGCGTTTGGCGGTCAATCGATTTTTCTGTATCAAGGACCCACAAAACATGGATTGCGACGAGTTAGAGGAAGCAATTTACAATACAATAGACACAATAATTGTTCAGCTTTTGTTACCGGATCCCGATAATAAGAAATTTAGTGCCAAATGTTCGGCGTTTTCCGGCGCACGATTACAATACTTTCTCTTCTTACGAAGCAAGAGCGAGAAAGTGAAAAAAATGTCCCGACACTGGTAGACAAGGCTGTGGTGGTTGGGGAGAGTGGGTGGGGCGTTAGGGAAATGGGGGTGGGGTCGGGTCGGCAAGGATGGGAAAGGATGGATTGGATGGATTGTCAGTGATTCCGGGTGCGTCACTCATTATCCCATAACTGTAGTGCACGTTCCCCTCCGGGAAGTGACTGATTTTCTCCGTTGAATAGGGAGACATGTCGCCGACCTACCGTCCGTTGGCAGGGTTTTTTCTAACCAGGTATCTCCCACCAGCGGGCTGCCGCCACAGCTTGTGTGGTAGTGCAGTGCATGATAATGTTAGTGTATGTAAAGGGTGAGAATAGAACAAAGCAAGGAAGGAAAGATCTCGCTCGATCCAAGACCCGTTTGTTACAGTACTGCTTCAGCATTCGGCTTCGGAGAACTACCGATCAAAAGCACCATCATTAGAGCTATCCATTGATCACTATTTCGAAGTAAATGTATTCCTCATCTACCTCATGCTCTGATGAATCTTCCAATGGAACTTCAAGAAAGAAATCAGAATTTTCATCACAGACTTGGTTTCTTGGCATCTTGGTCATTGACTCGACATTTCTTTTGGTCTTGAAAATACTCAGAACAGACTCGGACTTGACAAAACTTATTTCATTTTCTTTTTGGCAAGTGTCTCCTACAAGAATCTTTTAAAAGGAGAAGAGACCGGAAGCGGTAGCTCAGTGCATCAACCGATCTCACTGCATCGCCTCTGACCGGGAGGTCCTAGATTCGCGTTCTGACGGCGGCAGGATTTTCGACACTAGCTTTTCAGTTAGGTCGAATTCAGTCGCTGTCTGGAGGAGAATTCTAGCAGCCGGCTTCTCTGATCGGTAGTTTTCCGTGGTTTCTCCGATCAACACCAGGCGAATACCGGAGCAGTACCCTACCAAACGGGCCACGGACCGCGCGCGATCTTTCCTTCCTCTTCCTTGTCCTATCCTCTCCCCTTACACACACATTTACACTAACATGCACTACACTACCACATATTCCGGGAGACCGGTCGGGAGCTTAGAGCTTGTCCCGGCCGGGGCGGTGCCCTGCTGGTGGGAGAGTCCTGGTTAGGAGGAAACCCCACTAGCCGACGGCAGGTCGGTACCGGATCTCGCCATCCAGTGGGGGAAGATGACCACTACCTCCCGAGGGGGAAACATGCATTACACTGACGGGAGTAATGACCAACGCAGTTGACGCGCCCGAAAACACGAAAAAAATCAATCAAATTAATCGAAGTGTGAAGATTTTTGTTTGGAATTTATGTCAGTTTATTTTGATTCTCCACTGTTCAGACCAGGAGATAGAAGTTTTTACGTCGTTTTGTAGGTTATCGTAAGCGCAAAGTATATCCTCGTGAGTGGCGAGTAAATCGGAAAAAAACTTTTCTGAATCATCTGGCTTTGAGATATCGGATAAGTATGTGCTGGAGAGTAACGGAGAGAGGCATAAGGCCTTGAAGGACACCGGCACAAATTTGACATTGACTAGTCGTAGATTGATTCTCACTAAGAAATGATGGTCTGATAGAAACCTGTCGATAATTTTATAAAGATAGTTTGGTGCGCCTAGACGCTGTAGTTTAAATAATAATTCGGGGTGCCACATTTTGTCAAACACCTTTTCTATATCAAAAAATATTGCTAGTGTATATTTGAAATGATGAAATGCAGTAACCATGTAATCTGAGTGTCTCAGGAGCTGGTGCGTTGTCGAGTGTTTGTTTCTGAATCCGACTTGTGCATTAGGTACAGATTTTATGCATTAGGTATAGCTGTTACGTATTTATTTAATCGTGTATAAATTAGTTTCTAGAATAATTTTCCAGGGGTAAGAAGTAAACGTATTGGTCTACAATTAGATAGATTCAGAGTAGGTTTTCTGGTTTATTGAAAGGAAGGGTAACAGCAGTTTCCAATCTTTACAAAAATGGCCTAGTATTAATGCCGAATTGAAAAAGACGGTTACAGCTGCGATTGCCTCCTTGGTTAATTTTTAAGGGTTTAATTTGCCATGTTATCACAGACTAACGAGTTTCTAGGATTGTACGTGGTTGTACGTGAATGATACAATTCATAAATTTGTTTGCTTTATAGATAGACTTTGCTTCTTCTGTCTCTGCCAAGTCCATAACACATGTTTGTAGTGGCTGACTTTGTTTATTATATAACTTGCATACTTAAATTGCTGGGTATTTGATGCGTTTAAATTCTTCGCATAATTCACTTTCCTTAAGAGATTGTGGATTCCCTTAAGCATTAGTGTAAATATCTTCGCCGAGGGGGTTCCTAGATGTATAAACTTATATATTTTCACATTTCTTATAGTTTCTAAGGTCCTCTATGTTTGTGAAGAAAACTTAAATTCCATTCTGATGTATTCTGGTGGTAAAGTCCTTTTTGGGTTCTGACGTGATATCATTTAATATTACTTTATAGTTTTTACTTCAAATATGCATGGGTGGGGTTTTCATAATGGTGTGACATTGCCAGTCTCTTTTGGGGGTTCTTCTTGCGTAAACATTTCGAATCTATTTGACATTGGAATACTATACATATCACGAGAATCGTGAGTTCTTTGTCTTTTGGCAATTTGATGCAGCAAGCATGTTGGAAAGCTTGATGTTGTTGCAGCTGCGAAATAACTATGCGCTGATCATGGAGGTGTTGTTGTAACAGTTTTTGTTGGTGTTGGATCATTTTCCATTATTACTCTGCCTGATGGATGTTTTGTAGTTTTTGAAGTTCGTCTAATTGTTGCTGAACAGGTTGTTGTAACAGTTTTTGTTGGTGTTGGATCATTGCTTCGCAGTTGAGTTTGAACTTGCCGTGAACACTGCGATAGCAGAAGGAGTCAGACTAAACCTGTTAATATATTTGTTGTCCACTGGAATGCCTGACGAGACAGACATAAACTGTAATCACTAACTGATCGCATTTATTGATGCTTTAACACCTGTAGAAACTACATGACTATTTGTTAGTCGTTTCACTGCATGGATCGGAGAATATTCATTTTGGAAAAAAACCTTTGAATAGTTTAGGCCCTAGTGTTGTTCAAATTAAGACATACAAGGTAGAAATACACATACGTATGCTCAATGGAAGATGAGTACACAAACAACGTAACTTACTCCCTTGTAACTTTTACTTGGCTTCCGAAATTAAGACTCTAAGCGTATTAAAAATGTTTGTTGTAAGCAATATAAACATTCTAGTTATTTCTCAACTGTGTACTTGTTTCTCCATTAGCTTTCTGCAGATGGTCTCATGGAAGGAGGACCCGTGGATGACATTTTTAATCTGGCCGTGAATGAGATAGGAAAATTTATCTTCGATAGTCAGAAGTCTGTTCTGGAGGAGTACTTGGCCAGCCTGTTGGAAGGTCCCATTAATGAAGCAATCAAGGACATCGGCCTGTCGGTGAGTTCCTTAAGCAAATTCTAAATTAGTACGCCTGACTGCAAATGTGAAAGTACTGTACCATGCAATGTGAATTTGGTGACAGTTTTGGCAAATATGAATGCTATCTCGAGATCTCAAATAAATACGTAAATACCGCAACACCCTACTTAGGAGGTATAAAAACATGTTATGAACACATGAGGGTTACTTTCAACATAGGAAGGGGACTCAGAGACCCGTTGATGGTTTACTTCTTATAGATATCAATTTTTTAGGTAGTTGAAAATCATTGTTCATAAAAAATTGCAAGTATTGTTAGAATTTTAGTTATTAAAGGGTGTTTGTCTGCGAAAAATTCGAGACTATTCATTCCAAAACTGAAATTTTACAACACATTTTGGAAGTACTTCGAGTAGATATTTTCAAGCTTAGAGTAACTATTAATAGATTACAATGTCATGAAGGTTAGTCGCATTTATTTGATATCAAAGTGAAACAGATTGGTCATTAAATGTAAGCGAGAAAATCCATCTTTTTTGATTTTCTAAGCCGGAAGTTAATATTTTTGTTTAAATAAAATGCACGTGTATATTGTGTTATACCAATATCTCATTTTATGAAAATCCTAAAATATTTCAACAATATCAACATTTCATCAGTGGGAATATATTTACGTCTGTTACCTTGTTTTAATGGTAGTGGTCACCGGATCTTAATAAAAATAGAGACTAAAACAATTTTTAACAATTTTTTGACGCTCTGAAAAAGACCACCACTAGGGTCGAAACTTCAAAAATAAATAAATTGTTAAAAAACTATTTTATTGTCTGCTTTTATTCGGACCTTTCCCCCTCCTTTGGAAATGCAGGGAATCATTATAGCAAGGTATTACTAGGGAAGGTCCAGGTTCGTAAAAAAATTCCAAATTACATATTGATAATGAGAATTTTCTTTAGTCTTCGAGAAAACTCTTTTGAAAACTTAACTGGAAGCTGTGGACTATTGGACTTGGACTACATAAAGACTCAAATAACAGTGTACGAACAGTTCCACTTGACATTACTTTTCTTTTAGCCTAAGTAATATCACCTTTTATACAAAAATTAACTTTCACAACGTGTGTCAAATAAAGTAATTTTAATTGTTAGATACGAAATCACTATACGTAAAGTTATATTAAACGTCTGTTTTTATTTTCAAAACATAAATTACCATTTACATTTTGGAGAGAATGTATTCTCCATAATAATGAGATATTAATAAAATATGTTGAAATAATGTTAAAATATATTTGAAATTTTATGTTTTAGAGTCATGATTTCTTTATTTCATTCTAAAGTAGAAACACCACTGAACTCACACTGACTCCATGTAATTTCTGTTTCTCTCTCTCTCGAAACCCAGGATTTTCTGTGCCTGCTGGTGGGTAACTGTGGAGGCGGCGGAGATGGTGGAGGGGATGAAAGTAACAGTGCCGACGATTTCCCCACCGAAGACAGCATCATTTCTGAAAATGGTGAGACTGATGGTGAGCGAAATGAAGAGGAAGACAAAAATGTTGATGCTCTTGTGGACAGAGTTTACAAGGGAGCCGGTGTTAGGGATAGGCTCAGTACACAGGACAAATTAAAGTTTTGAAATGTGCGGCATAACTTTAACACAAATTATAAAATCGAAAATTTATGTAATGAACAAGTAAAACAGACTCACACTCGCTCCTCGAGACAATGATCAAGTTCCTTATTATTTTGTCTGAATTTTTTATTTCGAAGTGCAACTACTTGTGCAAATAATTGTTGAAATAAGTTAGTTTAGAAACAGAAATTGTTATATAAATAAATGATTTAATGTCACCATTAGAATTTGAATAGGAAGCATGTCTTTGCCCTAGCAACAGATGTGAAAAGCCTTAAACCATGTACACGAGTAAAAATTTTCTATTTTAAAAATATGATATACTGCTCATATAACATTAATCACAAGTGAGAAAAAATAAAAATGGTACCTCTTGCCACTTTTCTGTATATATATATTTGTAATTTTTACTTAGTAAAATGAAACGCCGTTTACCTAATCCCATTCCTTTGCATGTAATATTTATTGTTTTTTTTTTGTTTTTGTTTTTGTTTCTCCGCGACAATACTTGTAGAGACGTATAGAGAAGAACTGGGGCCTCGGTTCATGAAATGAGGTCGATGTTTTGGTTGTAGTATCCGTTTGCAGGATCCCCGAGGTAGAAAAGTTTTATTCCGTGTCTGTTTCTGTGCAAGCGTGGATGTGTCAGATTTTTACTCGTTCATATTAGAAGTCACGGATTGCGATAAGAATCTGTTAGTGCCGTTCAAAATATTAAAAATTTGTTAATTTGGGGGAAGTGCTTCATATAAAGCTCGGTGGGTATTTTCGTTGTAAACAAATGGCTGATAATTATACTCAGTAGAATATATATGAAATATATACGTTCTATGGAATAAAAACCATCAAGATTTTAAACAAAATTCCACGTTTTTTACCAATAAAAGTTCTAATAATTACTTTTAATAGACAGTCACAAACCCATTTATAAAAACAAAATGATTTTTACATTACAATAGTATCTTGAAACAAGAAACAGCGTGGCAACGTTCCGGAGGTCAAGTTGTACCTCCATCATCAGGCCTTAAAACATTATGTCAACTAAAATAAGAAATTAAAGAATTAATTTAAATAAAATAAAATAAATATTAAAAAATTAATATGAATAAAAATTAAATTTTACATTAAGATAAAAGAAGTTTCTTTGACAATATTACAATTCACCATTCACCATAGAATTCACCATAAATTCAAAGTCATCTTATTTTCAAAAAGATGGTTGCCCTAATAATGTATTTTGGGCGGGCCCTAATAACGTCAAATAATGTATTTTGGGCGGCGATAGATAGCAGCTAGCAAGAGGATGGCAGCTAGCAAGACCGTAAAGCTAGCCCACACCAAGGAAATTAGAAAGCTGTACTACGAGAAAGTCTGTGCCATTATTGAGCACCACTAGTTTTAAATGTTTTTTTTTTTTCGTCCATGAACAACACTAACACCAAAATCGTAAACAAGATTTATTTTTTCAAAATTAATGTTCTCCTTTCGATCAGATGCATTTTATTATTAAGAGCATTTGCGAACGCAAGTACTTCAAATGTCTTCTTAAATACATCATAATCTAAAAGCGTTTAATGTCTAAAAAAATCTCACAATTTCTCATTATAAAAAATGCTCAAATGAAATTTTCTGAAAAGTGGCTCCAAATTTTGTGATGAAAATATTCTATTCCTATTGCCTTATATACGTCCTAACAAAAAAAGATAAGTAATGCTCCAAAAAATGATGTCAAGATTTTGACGGATACATTAGTTCTAGGTATCCCTCACACCAGGAGAATATTTTTCTTCAGAATGGCCGCCATTCCTAGTGTAAACAGCATTTATACCATCCACAGAATTTTAACAAAACTTCATATTCCGAGATTGATAACAGATATCAAGATCCCTTCATTTTCAAACGGACATTTTTATTTTTGGGATACATTACGTGAAGTCCCTTCTACATTTTCAAAAGTTCCTAAAATATGTTTAAATAACTTTCTTCAACTCTTTAGTTCGAATAGAAGCACCTACGCTAATAAACTTGCTCACGTTGTTATTTTCATTTACTTTTCTGAATTTTGAAGAATGTAAAAGTGAAAATTATTTTGGTCTCCCTACAACTCTGTTGTTCACGACAGAGATAAATCAAATTTTTCCTCAAAATTATATTTTAATGTGATCTTTACCGTTTTCAAAATGTATGTATTTTCCCCGTAGTTTGAGTGAAATAATGACAATTTTAAAGTTTTCACAAAGTAAAATAATTTATACTTCTCAATATTAGATCCTTTAAATTACTTAATGTAAACCTTTTTGAAATTATTAGCAGTTTTAATCTGAGTGATATTTCGCACCGACTGGCAATATTCGGGCTATGATAACAATAGTATGGTAATATTAATATTATATACCTAAGCAATATTCGTGTTAATGTGGCATACTGAGTCAAAAACGTAATGTTTGATGATCATAAAATTGTTGAGGGGTAACATGCACACATCATCCAAAACTCCGTTGGTCAAAAAACATTAAATAATATTTATTTTATATTTTCTAAAAAATAGCAAACAAAGGCCACAAAATGAGGTGTTTCTGGGTATTGTGACACCCATGACACCATTTCAGTTATTTGTGAAACATAATGTCGTCAAGGTGAAGTCCATAATTTCGAATGCAGGACTCAAATCTGTTCTCAAAATCCTACATCACACCGAGTAGCATCTCTGCAGGGATAGCCGCAACTTCTTGAACGATTGCATCCTTTAATTCGTCCAAATTTCATGGTTTGTTTTCAGTGACATATCTTTTGAGGTATCCCCACAGAAAAAAGTCGCACACTGGTAAGTCGGAAGATCTGGGTGTTCGGGAGATCTGGGAGATGAAACAAATGATTAATACTACTAATTACTTCAGTAATGCACTTGAGACTCTTCAAAACTCAATTCTACCTTATTAATGTTCCTGAGTTTTCACTTCTTTCCATTATCGATAATGAACACAACACTAGCAAAATAGAAAACACGTTAAAATGAAACATGAAATGAAACAGACTGTAATATTACACAAACATTGGCGATATATCGCGATAGCGGCACAAAAGTGAGGGCGCCGATGATGTATTGTGTTGCAGGAGCTACTGTGTCGAAGCGGTAGTAAACGAACTTTTCCATCATCGCCACAAAAGGGCGCCGGCTGCTCCCTGCATTAGGTGCAAAAAAAATTAGTTCTTATTTACATACAAATATACTGCATGACCATAACCATAACATAACAAATCCACGTGAACTATTGAGGGAAAAAATGGAGTAGCCAATTGCTCTGCGACTTCACGAATAAATTATTTGCGGGTTTTTCTTATTCCGGTAACGATTTTGAATAAAGTTTGTACATTTATCATAGCCACTTTGAGAATGTGGTAAAAGACATGCTTTGGCCATCAGCGTGTTCCTGCATGTCCAGTATACTTCCGGGTCATTTGGTCAATAACATTAACACTACATTTAGTATCATTGTAGAATCTAACAGTTTCTGGAGTCTTCTTTTCATTGACATCAGCAGAAACTGTTTCGTGAAGTGTACTCATAACAATATATTTTTTCTTTATTTTGCCCTGATAATGCGTTAGCAGTGCTTTTTCTTCTTTATATAAAACAGGTGTGTAATGGATCTCTATGGTTCTTTACAGAAGTCGACACATCTCTCCTTCATTTCAGCGTACCAACTAAATTTCTCTTTCTTCTTTGCAATTCTTTTGAGAGCCTCAGTGATGTAATGAATATGTCTGTTGTAATATTTCATCTTTTATCCAGAAGTTGATCAGCAAGACGCAATGCAACATGTTCACTAATTGATCGAATGGCTGGCTTAGCTTCATCTTTCCTCAAGTATGAAAACCCATTCACAACATACATCAGTGAAAAGCCAATATTTAATTCCATATTTGTCTGGTTTATTATTCACATACTGTGTAAAAGGGCACTTGGAGGGGAAAATCTGTTCGTGCAATATTTTGTAAATTTGTTCCATACTTCAGATGCGAGACATAATTTATCTGTTTCCTTTGAACTCTTGTTTCTCTTATATTACAGCGCAAAGCAAAGTGTAGCAAAATGCATTGTTCGATTTAACTGTATTCAATATATTTCATGTAATGTGTTCATTCAAAGTAAGTTTTTTTGAGTGCAAGTAATGGGACATAGGGGAGAAATGTTGGTAGGTCTATTTAGGTGCAGTGGGGTGATTTAGGTGTAAATTAGGGGCACGACAAGTTTCTCAAACTCTTTCTATTGGGTTATATAATATTTTAGAAGTAAAAAAACGAAAGCTCCCAATGCGTTTTGTCTGTAGGTGCAACACCTAAAAATCCGGTTCTTAGTTATAAGCATTAATGTGGAATTTTCCCCTGAATTTTAGGTAATCTCCTGTGTAGAGATATCCACATGTACATGAAGTCTCCTTGAGAGCATCAGAACGTGACTTGTTGAACACGCGTGCTTGACAAGTTGCCTATAAATAAGGGGCAAGTGCAACATGTAGAAATTAATTTAAGGCTAAATGCACCGAAAAATACTTTTAGGAAAAATCAATAGATCGCAGTACTATCACACGGAATTTACTAGATCGATAACGTCTGAACAAATTGTCCGATTTTCGATCTGTAAACGGCATTGAACTCCTATTTAAAATAGAATTCACGCTACGATGCAGTTTCTTAAAAAAATATTTCCAAAAAAAATTAAAATGATTTCTCATAGTTTCGCGAAGAAATTAAAAAATGTGGGCTTATAGCGCGATGACGACGTGCTTCCTGAATCCAACGCCGTGTCAATCATGCAAATCGGATGAACAGGAGCGGCGTAAAGTGAAATTTCGGAAAAATTACCTGATCCCCCTCCCCCTCGCTCCTGCGTCACCCAACCCGTCTGGGCCCTCCATCGACGCGGCCGAAACCCGGCGGCCTGCGGTACGGGAGGCCGAACTTTCAGACAGGCAAGCTGGGCAGTCAGTCCCTTTCAGTCTCAATATATTTTTCTCCACGTGTCAAACTAGTGATGCTGTAACAGCCAAACGGTCTCGTATCATCTGTAATAGTCGTATAAAACTATATATCTTGTTCACATATTTCCGTCTTCCTTCGAATACCATCAAAATGTTATTTGAGGCACTACTCAAAATATCAATTCCGATTTGGAAACTGATTTCAAAAGAAAATTGAACTAATTGTAGATATCACCAATATTCCATGTCCTAACATCTTATTTTACATACATTTTACTTCTAAGATCTTCCGTTATCATTCCACTACCAGAAAGAATGAGCCGAAATTACGCACGAGCTCTTTTATCCTGCGACTCGATTTTTGATCTCAAAACGGCGTTTGTCCCCTTGATAGACTTCACCTGATGAATCTGTTTTCCCAAGTAAAGTTTTAAAACTGTTTTCGTACTTTCGGACATAATTGAAGAAGTGGTAAAATTGCGCGCAGGTGAGATGTATCCTGAATCCAAACATTAAAATATAACAAACATTAAAATATAATAATAAGAATCGTGACATGTCCCAGCTTACTTAGTAAGTTATATTGATATAAAATGATTCTGTTATATTTGTATAAAACTTGAAGATTGGGAATTATGTAATCTCTAGCGCACATTTTGATACAAACTACGTAAATGTGATAAGATGTACTGTAAATCATTGTATTGTGACATATATGTATTTTAATGCAATAAATGTCATGAAAGCAATACAACTTAACTTAGAAAGAAACACCACACTAGAAGAGGGAATATCTGTCTATGACGGGGATAAATTATGTTTTGTTATATAAAGTTGTTAATTGGCAACTTTTACATTTCTACATTAAGATGTCATTTTTCTAAATATCGTACACGCTTATCAGTAACATTTAATCGTAGCAATTAAATTTATAAGATTTATATACTTCAGTAAAACGTGAAGCGTACCAGTCACTGAT
The DNA here is from genome assembly GCA_964035755.1 of Teleogryllus oceanicus. Classification (NCBI taxonomy): domain Eukaryota; kingdom Metazoa; phylum Arthropoda; class Insecta; order Orthoptera; family Gryllidae; genus Teleogryllus; species Teleogryllus oceanicus. The sequence goes on along the minus strand of CAXIVR010000002.1, from coordinate 44,831,790 downwards.
AAACCTCATATTAGGGAATCAGAATGCAAACGTATTAAATCGGCGATCCACATCTAGGTGTCGAGTAATAGGATGCAATATTGATGTTAAGATATTTTAAACATAGATTTTGTTAAGTTGAGACACGGAATATATTCCGTAAAAATGAAACATTTATGAAACCTGATGCTTCTATTATCGATGCGCTTGATGAGTTGTTGTGAATGAAAACCGATAATCACACTTTATAAAAAGTTAAATATGAAATAATATTGTAATATACCACTGTCAATACGTATTGCAATTTGAATAAAGGAATTTATGATTGTAACATGCTCATCTTAATTAGACTATCTTTCGCTTCCAAGAAATTATTCCCATTTTTCTGACATTTCACGTATAGTCCTGTACTGTACAGAGAGTATACAACGCAAGCACTCCCCAGGTGTAAAGGTCTCGCCCACCTTTCCTGTACCCATTTGAGGAAACTGTGGACTCCATAAGATTTAACTTCATGACAGTTTCAGACTTAGTTTGCTGTTATTCTTTTACTTCTTTTCTTTATTGCTTTGTCTAAACTGTAATTATAAATTAACAATCAATAATGCTACCGTCAAAACAAGTTATCTTCCGCACGAACTTGATCGATGTTTCTAAACCAGCTTTTTTGAAAGATGTTTTAATTTCTTTGAACATTGATATTTGTATTACTTGAGAATCATTCCCTTCGCTTTTTCTTTGCTATCCGAAGTGCTGGGAGGGACGCGCCCATAATTCAGCGAGTTCTTCCTTTAATAATGGCAGAATGTACGCATGAAAATCAGGTATCAAACACACTGTTCATGCGATGATGTTCATTTGTCGGTCTGAACTCTGGTCAAGAAAGCGGCTGTGAGCATCTCTCCTTTATCTGCAGGTCCCAATTCTTCTATGATCTGAGCGCGCAGAGAAAATAGCACTGAACATAGATCGCAAGCCATCCTCGTTAGACTCATTTGGATAAGGCTTATAATAGGATGCTAGCAATTTTCTTCATTGCTCACTTCCGGACCGAAACTGCCTTTTTCTTTTGTTTTTGTGGAGATTGCGGTATTAGTTATCTGCAATTGTGCGCATTTACACCCTTTTCTTCCGTCATTCTATCATTCCAAGCATAATATCCTTTTCTAGAGATTTTGTTCTTGACTCATAGTGATGTCCAGTAAATATTTATTTTCATTTTTTGGCTTCTGGCTTAGAGAAAGTTCTGCTTTCTTTTCAAAATTTGGCATTTTTTCTTTTGCCTCCCATTGTACGTTTAACATTTTCTAAATCCATATTTATAAAAGTGATCTTTCTTTAATTCATCATCTCAATGTTCAGCTTTACACCTTTAATATTAATAACAGGATTAGAAAATCCATTTTCTGGATTATTTGGATTTTGGTCTTACGGGAAGGTTTGATTTGAGGGAACGGCGTCTTCGCATCTCGAAGTTGATAAGTACATTATACAGCAAATATATACCTACTTTATTAAATTAATAACCATTTTGAGCGCGTTCTGGGACGTAAAATTTTAGAAATAAATCACTTGATATGTCTTTGCATATTTTAAGAATTCAGTGTAATTTTCATTGCTTTTCTAAAATTATTCCTCTCTTTTAGTTTTTCTGTACATAAATCCAGAATATTTTATTATAATTCATAAGTATTTAACTTCGCCTCGCCATGTACATCACTTCTACGTTGATAAACTAGGCTTCCTTTTTTACCAGTTGACATAAATGTTGTTTTCTTTAAAATGTAAGTTCATAGAATATTAATTTTATATTAATAATATATTTAGCCACTATTATTATGCATAATTCAATTGCTACAAAATAAAACATCTGCAGAATTTTGATGTCATAAACATTTTTGCTTTCTCGGAAAGGAGCAAAGTGACATGTCGCGTTTTAACTGTTGCCTCATTTCTGCCTTTCTATCCAAGCCCAGAGCCTCTTACGGCACGCGCTCAAGGTAGTCACCCTTCTGAGCTGGAAATGGTCGCACCCTCTGGCACACCGTTGTTCTGATATGTGACTTTTTCACTTCAGCAGACATCTCGCCGCACTCGATGGTTGTACAATTAGGCAATTCGATATGCCTGCTGCGTATGAGACGGTGACAGCCAAAGTGGGGCGAGAAATACTGTGCAGTGACGAAGTGAGATCGTATTTACTATACGGGCAATTTTAGTGGAATTGGCTCCGTGTTTCTGTTAATTATTAGTAACTGAGTATTATATATGAACAAAGTACAATTCAAACAATAAATAATAATTATAAAAGCATAATAGTTTAATAAACATTTTTGTGAGATATGCCAACTAAAATAACTTATTTAGTCGTGACATTTATGGATTTGTAAGTATTATTGTTTTTCATTGAAAATACAGGCATAATACCCTTATAACCTTTATGATCGCATACCATTATAGACGTCTTATAGAGATATTTTACTGGTATAAAAGAACATTTTGAAAGGGTCGAGTAGATATGTAAATACCGGTATCTTACCGGTATCTAATACCTTTCCGTCCCTGCCTATTCCTCATTGCCGTTTACACTTCTGGCCTACTGAATGACCCGAAACATTTCTTATCTCCTTTTGTTGTTATATGTTCTTCCACTTCTTGCATTTTCTTTTTTCATTTATTTATTTAACGTCAAAATACTTCAGTTAAAACTGCATGACGCTATATTTCTGAAGAAACTTCTTTATCTTGTCTTGGTTCACGCTGAAATACCCTGCTGAGTTCTCTGACTTTATCCTTTGTTTTAGCAGAGAAAATATAATACTTGAAAAGAACGAAACATTAGGACTTATTATTGCCACATTATTATTATTATTATTATTATTATTATTATTATTATTGCTATTATTATTAATATAGTAGAAAGATGGATCTTTTAAATTTGTTGACTAAATAGATCAATCAAATTTATTTGGTCCAATAAATTTAAAATATCCATCTTCTACTATATAAGAACGGATCAACATGAATAATTCAACCATTCTAATAATAATAATAATAATAATAATAATAATAATAATAATAATAGCCAATAATAATAATAATAATAATAATCATGCAAAATGAAGAAGAATCGAAGGGGTAAAGTATATACTCGTACTATATAATCCCTTCAATCTTCACTTCGATGACTGAGTTTCAAGATTTATACATTTGTGAGACTCCATCTTTATATTTCACGAGTGAAAATTCGAAATCTCTACGGGTCTGATTCAGTTTGCCCATCGTGAAAACCATGGAAGAAGGTTACTTCAGAGAACCTCTAGGCACCGGGCGGGCAGCCTCAGCGCCCGCCGTGAAGGGCCAGGCCAGCGGCCGTGGGGAGGCCTGGGATTTCCCAAACTGATATGGGCACTGGGACAGTCCAGGAGCCCCAAAAAGCGGTCGAGTGACTTCTGCAACTGCGTGAAGTGAGATGAGGAGGGTCAGGTATTTTTCCGAAATTTTCACTTCATTGCCCTATTCATCCTGATTTGCATGATTGACACGCGTTGATTCCAGGAAGCACGTCGTCATCGCGCTATGCCCACATTTTTTTTAATTTCTTCGCGGAACTAAGTGAGAAATCATTTTAATTTTTTTTTTTTGGAAATATTCTTTAAGAAACGGCATCGTAGCGAACTCTATTTAAAAAGGAGTTCAATGTTTACGCAATCGATAATCGGACAATTTGTTCAGACGTTATCAGTTCAGTACATTTTTCTCTTCTTATTTTTGCGCTGCCACGTGGTGGCGACAAATGGAACTAGTGTCGTGGTACATTTAGTCTTAATTCCGTTATATGCAGTTTCGGTACTATATTTTCACGCTAAAACATGACTGTCGTTAGTCCATACACATGTCCGAAGTTTGAAAAAATTATTCTGATTCGTCGTAGAAGAACCCCAAACCTTAGTAAAGATTGGATTTTGTGTTAACTGTATGTGACAAATAGAAGACACTGAGTAAGTCACTTAACTGTACGCGCACTATGAGCAAGGGGCAAAATAACACAATCATATTTCAAAATAAAAATGCTCATTCGTCAGCTTTCATTTATCTGGCTGCCTCTCTCTTTTCAGCAACATTCTTTCCCCGTCAGCATCATGCTCTCGATGGTCAATGCGGTGTTTTGCCATACCACTTAAACCAGCGTTACCGCTGGTTCGACAAATTTAAAAACTTCTGCTCACTGACGAAAGGTAATTTCACAAATATTTCTTACAATTTCTGTCGTTTTTCTAGGACAACCTCTGCTGTCCTAGCTTTCACCCAGCTGGCACGTGACTGCTAAGTGTTTGTTGCGTAAACCAATGAGTTTCTAGCCTTAATGTTGAGGCTGGTTAGTTGCAACTAACTCTCTCCATATTGTGTCAAGTGTTATATTGCAGTTCACAGCCTATCCTTGCGTACCTGCTGATTTGAATTAAGGAGAATGCTGATTCTTTTGAATAAATAATAAGTATTCTCTTAAATTAAAATTCTATAAATTTGAATAAAGGTTTTAGGTCTGAATACTAAAAATGTTACGAATTTTTACTTCCTCCCAATATCAACAACCTCCTTGTGCTCTGAGATCAGATTGATTTTGGTAAAGTTTTAAAAATCTTAAAAAAAAATTAGAGGGCAAAATGTGAATGGCTACAACCTAGGGGAATCCAATGTAGTTAGTAGTTGTATTCTTTGTGTCAGTTCAGGTCGCAGAGCCGAGCGGACGTGTAAGCTTACTTTCAAGCGCCCACTGCCGTAGGATGGTGTGACGGAGCAGGTACGCGGCCATCGGCCGCGCAGGGCCACTCTGCCGCGCGGTGGCGGTGCCTGGGACAGCGCAGGGCCAGCCCTTAAGTGAGAGCGTGTTGGGCGCGGCGGCGATGGCGGTGCCATTGGCGATCGGTGGGGTGGAGTTGAATCCTGCCTCTACTAACGGGCAAGTCGATAGTCATCGAGACTACTGGTCAGGAACCACAAGGGAACTGCATTGATAGAATCGATGTGTTATAGGTCAGGTTACGTCGGGCAGAGACTTCAGCGCAGTCGCTGCAGACAAATAATGAGCGGCTGGTCTGCAAGGTGGATTACTCAAGAACCAGTCACATCGCAGCCAATATCATTGTTACTGGCATCCCAGGGTGAAGCGGAACGAGTCTTGGCGGACTTCGGAGAGGCAGGTATCCTGGATTCTGCGGAGCAGCTGGGGTCAGGCTGAGCTCCAGGATATCGAGCGCGCGCACTGACCAAGTGGCGGCGCGAGGGACAGCACGTATGATTGTGGCCAAGCTGGCCTCTCTAGGAAGCGGGAGGAGCTGTTGCGCAGCCCGGGAGTATCTCTCCGGAATGGCAGGTGCGCGTCCGTGAGGATTGTGCTGGGTGCGGCAACGGCGTAAGGCGTTAATTCCGCATTTGCAGGAGGCGAAAGCGAGCGGAAAAGCAGGCGTCGATTCGTTTCGACAAGCTTGTCGTCAGGGCGCAGCTACGTGTTGGCTGAGCTGGCGTGGCCCGCCCGCGGGCGTGGAGGGGCGGGGGCGACGGGGTCCCGTGGAACCCGGCGAGGCAGAACCCTGGCAGGGCGGAAACCCCTTCGGGCAAGCGCGGCGCTCTTCTCGCGGCCGCTCCCTGCCCGCGCCTTTCGGCCGTGGCCGCGCTCGCGCCTGCGGCTGCGCTCGTGCTGGGGCGGCGCGGACGACTCCCGACCCCGCGGCATCGCGGCGGAGGCGGTCCCCGTTCGTAGTTCGCGTCGGCGGTCGCGTTCACGTTCCTGCCGGAGCCCACGCACTCGGCGAGTCCCTGACGCTTGCGGCTGGCGGCCTGAGCGAGGACCTTTACGAGGTGCGATGGCTGCGCAAACGCAGCAGGAAGCTCGCGGTGAGTCGGGACCCAGCAGGTCGCCAACAGGTGTGGCAGGAATAGGCTTTAAGAACAGGACGTTGGAAAGCATCAAAGGTCTAGCCCTGCTCGGAAATCAAGACGGCGGGTACATAAACCATTGATATTGCTTGGTCCTGTAGAAACTTGGTGGAAGGAGGGTGAGACTTAAATGTGTCTGGTTTTACAGCCACATGCAAACTAAAAACGTAGAGGGAAGGAAATTCGAGGTGTTGCGTGCATATTTCAGGATAGGTTAGCAATTTATTTCATGTGAAATTAAGCAACAACACCTGACAATTTTCTTTTGTATTAGACTAGTAATGCAAAATACAGACTCGCAATTGTATTTATATACCGTCACCTGCCAGGGCTCATGCAAGTATTCTCTGTAGTTTTTGGTGAAATCAATACCTTTAGGACTCGTTGAAGTAAAGGTATCTCGAATACTGATTTACTAGTCTTAGTGAACGAATGCTAGAAATTGGTCTTGAGCAGGAAGTATTTTCGGAGTTCGATCGGCAAGAAGTATACTAATTTAGAAAAGCAAAGACTCAGTCATCAATAATGAGGGAATGTGGAATTGTTGTGAATTATGCGCGGAGAGGATTTAATCTTTGGAAATCTTAAATGGCAAATCTGCGGACAGGATACTAAAGGGGGAAACTAACTTTTATTAGTGGGAATGGAGTGTAGTGTAATAGATTATGCTCTGTTGTCTCATGAAAGAATAAACAATTTATTGATTTTGGAATCGAATTATGGGCAGAATCTGACTATTTGCCTGTGTGCGCGTTCATTTAAAGGGGGTGCAATGTTACTGAACTGCTACAGGCAGGTACGTATGGGAGCAACAACTACAATAGCAAGACACGGGGTTTATATGGAAAGAGAAAGCGACAGGAATTTGCAGAGGCTATTTTAACTCGGTAGGTGGGTACGAGGAGGAGTGGTCACCGGAAAGGCAAGCAAAGAATTTAGAAGGAGACTCTTTCTGCGCAGGGAGGGGCATGGTGAATGGGGGAGAGGAGGAAGGGTACTGACCCAAGGATGGTTTTAGCGAGGAGCAATGTAAGAGCAGGCGTGAAGCAATAGTAGCCTTAAGAATGTCCATAGAACAGTGGAACTGGTGAAGGAGAAATAGTTACTTGTTACTACGTAGGCGAAGCATGAGGCCACAATTAAGAAATCGAAGAAATCTTGCAGGAGAGTGAGACAGCAAGAATAGAGGCACTTAAGAAACAATCATATAAATCAATGGGGATGTTATAAGATCACTATGTAATAAAAAGAAATGGGCAATGCAATCTCATCAGACGCGTGGAGCAGTACTTTTTCACGGGCGCTCGAAACAGCGAATATTGAAACAGGGATATATATTATCACGGACCGGGATGTGTCCGAATTAGACGGAACCGATAACCTGGAATGAAGTGGAATAGGGGCTATGCTAGGCCATGAATACTAAGGTAAGCAGGCGGCGATTTGCATTCCGACAATTTATTCTGGAATTGTGGTACATAGTAGACCCAGAGAGTACTTAAATTTATTTAATGTACAGTTGATCACCGTATCCAGGTAACGTATACAGCGATCCTCCACCAGTCTTTAAGAATAAAGGTAATACGAATTGCCCTTAACAAATTATCGTGGAATTAGTCTTTACCAGTTGAGCAAGCTATTTTGGTAAAATACCATCAAGGTGACTTGAGTGAATGGGCGGAAAAAAGCACAGTAAAATATCTGAATTGCAAGCAGGTTTTAGGAGAGGCTTCGCGACTACTCGGGACAATATCTTTGTAAGTTAGATAATTTAGTAGTTAGGTGCTTGCATGCAAACTAGCCACTTATATTGCAGTTTTGTAGATTTGAATGGCTTTTGACTCCCATCAATAGGAGTTTTATAGTAAAAACTCAATGAGCTAGGCGTCTCAATGCAAAGTTTTAAAGTGGTTGCAGAGCATAAGCATGAAGACGTAAAATTTCTGTGTCAGGTGCGTGATGGAAGTGGATACAACGCGAAAATAAAATCGACAGTAGAGTGGCAGACAGGGCTGTCCTCTCTCACCGCCATTGTTTATCTTGGTTTATAAACGATTTATTGACGTGGTTGGCAGGGATGCGGATACATCTGTGCCGGAAATTGAGGGCCTGGAAGACCCCGGACTACCATATGCTGATGATTTAGTTTTATGTTCTGGAGACTATTGACGGCTTGCCAAAAAAAGTTTAAATATCCTAGAAACGTAGTGAAAAACATGGGGATTGCGCAAATATTCAAAAACCAAAGTAGTTGTTCTAAGAATGGATTTATCTGGGTAAATAAGGAGAAAGTCTGGTTTTACGCTCAGAGAGATTGACCTCGGTAAAAACATTTACATATCTTAGCAAAATTTTCCATGAATGGTGGATGGAGACCGCATAGTGGCATATTAAGAAGAGAAGAAATCTGCACTAAAGAAAACTGTTATGCAGTGCGCAGGGTTCTGGAATTGCCTTGGGAAGGTGTAAGTAAGTGGAGACGATGTTTGAATTGCCAGTTCTCCCAGCAACAATTATGGGCAAATTCTGGGAGGATAGATAGACTGACTAGAAAGGTCGAAACAGATTATTCTAATTAATTCTCGAGTCCTAGATCTGCAGCAAATGCCGGAGTCCTAAGAGGTCGGTAGTGTAGGAATTTAAGATTTTGAAATGAAACCCATTAAACTTGGATTAAATTAGCAGGTGAACAGGACTGACCTACTTATAAATAGATGCTTTCGGGTGCAGTTACAGGGAAGCAACCAACGCCACTGGTCGGCAAAACAAACCGCTACTGGAAACGTTCCAGGTCTGTGAGACAAGCCCGGAATGGGTGGAGATAGGTGAACACGACATAGAACGGTTAATTTTTGGATAGACTTGCGGATATTAAAAGGCAGAGATCCCAGGCAGCAAACGGCCGAAAAACGTTCGGCTAGTTGTGCAAATTCACGCGAGTCCGTTATGGTTGCGAACGCTGGCGTAAACATTACCTGCAAAGGGACGCAAGAGGGGACATGCTTGGTTCAGGTCGGGGGTGATGCACGTAGACAAAAGGACTCGAATGGTAAATGGCACGGTGTGTTTGAGGTGATAGGAAGACTGGATCCATATCCTTTAATTTGCAGTGCGACTGAAACTTGGAGAGGAAAATGGATGGGAATGGGAACATTACTTCAACATAGGAACGTAAACGCTCGCCCAAAACATTCTAGGGGATAAAAGAGCCAACTTCATGAAAGAATTAGAATATTTCTCGGTGCGTTCGGACCACTAGAGAAACGGAAATTAAGGAGGAAAATGCGCAGTGGTTAGTACGAGCAGAGTTTCAGACTGAGAGAAACATGTAATAAATCAATAAAATCCAACAATAATTGCTAGCTGCAAGTTATGCTAGGTTAGTAAACACAAAAAAAAAAAAAAAAAAAAAATAAAATAAAAGTTATAAATTGTACAATTGTTACATAAGCAGATACAACAAGTCAATAAAAAAATATAGATATATAATAACTTAAAAATAATTAAAAAAAGTTAAATAAATTAAAATTAAATTAATTTAAAACAAGTTAAAAAAATTTAAAAAATTAAATTAATCAAAATAAGTTAAATAAATTATAATTAAATTAATTAAAATAAGTTAAAAAAATTTAAAAAATAAATTAAAATAAAATAAAGAAACGGCTAAATAAAGCATTGGGCGAAGGAAGTGAATCGGAAATGTTAGGGCAGGGGCGTTGGTGGGGGACGATTTTCGTGGTGCTGTTTGTTTTCAGGTGCGGTGGAGGCCAAACACTGGAAGGAGAATGCCTGACGCCCGCGCCAAATAAATAAATAGTCTAAACCGGATAGAGTAGCATGTACTCGGCTTCTGAGGCGGTTTTTCCCCTTCAGGGTTTTCCCTCAGCGTACCTTATGGTCTCGTTCCGGCTTTGAGGCGATGAAGAGACCATTGGGGTGAATACAGAAGGCGAAAGGTTAGAACTCGGTAGAATGTAGGTATTGTAATGGCTTAAAGGCCTTCGGCCTAGCCACATTGGATCAAGTTTCTAATTTGGCTGTAATAATTACCTATTAAATAAATAAAATAATCTTTTGTGTCAGAATTTTCCGAACCAATTAAGATAATGGGAATAGAGAATAACGCAGAACATGTTACTCCTAATCATTTATGTTCATATTTGAAAACAAAACGTAAAAACATAGCTGTGCTAAATTCTAACTATTATTACTAATTCTTCTAACTATCGCATTATCCATTTCTGCAAGTCTTTTTACGGCCATTATAATTTTGAAATTGCAATATTACCAATTCATATACCGTATGGAGGTAATATACATTGCCATTGGGTGTTGGGAATTTTTGAAAGGAAGTATAACATTAACACCTATCGCGATTCATTGGTAATTCCATTGCCAGATACTGTAAGAACATATTTGAACAAAGCTAGGCATGAAAGAACTGAAATATCACAGAAATTTTTTTTAACACATTAAAATACTTGTAAAGAGTACAGTTTGCAATGCCTCATGTAACTAGTAAAGGTATTTCTTTTTAAATGATTTTGTGTCTTACTTATTTGCTTGATATTTTATTTGTTAGTAAATTCTCACAAACTTTATATGTTCTTGGCAATCAGGCAGCAAAAAAGGTAATCTAGAAACACTACAATAGAATAACTGTTTCAAAATGATTTTAATCATAAAAGCAAATAATTTATATCTTAAAAAGATATCAGAACTGCGTGTTCCTTCATAAAACATTGTATATTTATCACTTCCAGCAATTTTATACTGTGATCATGACCTAATTTTTGCTATTAGAAACAAGGACAAATGATTTTCCAATATCATGGCAGTTTTGGGGCCCACACCCCCCAAATATAGAACTGTAACAGAACAGGTAATAACATTTTTATCTTCTTTATTATCTAAAAATTTCCAAAATTAGATCAGTGTCGAAAAAAAAGTTATTCGGTGTTGTAATAACCCATGACCTATATAAAAATTAATAATCAGTTTGGTATTGTAATAAAATTAGAAGAATCGATTTTTGGCTATTAACTACTACCAATATCAGTCCGTACGATTCTGCAGAACAATAGTAAAATTTTAAAATTTAAAAACCATAGTTCATTTTAATTGCTACAAAATGACTTTGTATGATATTCATAATGTAACATTTTGTTATAATATTGGATTCGTTCCAATATTACAATTTCCAATTGTAATTTGTTTTCTTACGATGTTTGTTTTCCAATTTACACCACCCTGTCAGTCCCGCATTCGATTCCCGATCCAGGCGACAATGCTTTGAACAATTTGGGTACCTATTTCTTAAATAAGTATTCTACAGTCTAAGTAAAATCTAAGTATATCTAAGTATAATCCAAGTATACCTATGTAAAATTCCGATTAATGTCATTCAAAAAATGCGAGAACTACTTTAGTACCTTATATATATATATATATATATATATATATATATATATATATTAATTATAAGAAAATCTTATCATATATATTTTTCCTATCATATTTAGATAGGGATGATTAGTTTGATTTTATCACTTGTATTTTAAGAGATATTGAGGTAACTTTGTGTAATTGTAGGAAGACGAAAAAAAAATTTCTCAATATTCGAAATTTCGGAATCAACAGTGGAAAACAGACCTATTCCACCATTATAATGTATTTCACTCTATTCTAACAAGCATTTTTAAAAAATTGGAGGAATTTTGGAAAATTTTTAAAAAATCGCAGGCTTGACTCAGTCCAGATCGACAGGGTTTCAGTTTGGAAGAAAAACAATGAATAGTTTAGGCGCTACTGTTGTTCACATACACAAGACAGGCAGAAGGACAGACAGAAGTTCAACAGACCAACAGACGGACAGACGGCGGACGTTTTAAAAAACACATTTTCGGAATCTGGGGACCCCAAAAACGTGTATTTCCATTGAAATCTCGAAATAGATTTTCCGCAGCATTACATAACTTTCTCTGTATTCGTGTATTATTTCTATATACGTATGTATATCAGAAAGTAAAAATTATCTCGATGCTAATGTTTAAAATAGAAATTGGACGGCGACCTTCCAAAATTCAATTATTTCATCTATATCGCAGACCCAAGTCATGTTCTGCCACTCCCAATCTTTCTGGTTTAAAAATGATGTTCACTAATTTACTCCTCATAAAGAATCACCTCGGTATTTCATGTAGTTTACCCTCAGAATGAACCATCTTATTTCCTAGGCCTCAGGTCACACTAGAGACGAACCGATTGGACTGCATCCTATTCCTTTGCCTGGTATCGGACACCGCCACATGAAGCCGAGGGACCATTTGCAGACCACCTGAACAAGGTGGGGGCGGTTCGAAGACTGCACCTCAACCATTCCCTGCCGCCATCCCGTGCCGGGACAGGTGGCTCAGGGCATCAACTGACGTCACTGCAGCGCCTCTGACCCGAAAGTCCTAGGGCTCGATTGGGGCGGGGCAGAATTGCCACCTTGTGGTTTGGAAACCCTTGAAATCCGGCGTATAGGTCGGCGCGAATCTCACCATCCACGTAAAGATCACAGCTGGGTCGAATTCAGTCGCGTCTGGAGGATAACTCTATCAGCCGGCTGCTCTGATGGGTTTGGTTTTCGTGGTTTCTTCGCCCATCACCTGGCGAATGTCGGGGCAGTTACCCCACCAAACGGGCCCAGGACCGCGCCGGGAGTTTTCTTTCCCATTCCTTGTTGTAACGTCACCTTATTTACATACACTAACAAATAAATGCACTACTACCACACATGCCTGGAGATCACAGCCGTCACCCGATAAAACACATGCACTACACTTACGGAACTAATAACCTTAACCGTTGACGCTAGAGGAATCACAAATTACCAACGAGCCAACCAACCAACCGAACCAACCAACCAAGTCGGGAGATCGTTCGCGAGCTGATAGCTTGCCCTATTGGTGGGGCGTACCTGGTTGTGAAACCTGAACCGGCGTATATGTCGGCGCCGAATTTACCATCCAACGGTAAAGATCACCGCCACCTCCCACGAAAAACAGCATGCAACACACTTACGGAACTAATGACAATTGCAGTTGGCGCGCACTGAATCGCACAATAATCAGTCTATCGGAGCCCCCCCCCCCGCCCCCCAGCACTCGAGGCGTGAGTGCCGCGGGGCAGCGCGAGATAGGGGCCCGGCACGCGCGTATAAGAAGCGGCGTGGGGCGCGCGGCGACTCCGCCTGCCCGCCATGCCCTCGCCTGGCCCCCGCGTCGCCCTGGTGGCGGCGCCCGCGCCCGCGCTGGCGCGCCGGCCCCGGCCTCCGACGCCGCCCGCGGGAACGCCGCCGCGCGCGACCTCTTCGACAGCATCCGCCAGGTCATCCGCGAGGGCGACGAGGCGCTGGGCGTGCCGCCGCTCGACCCCTTCAGCCTGCCCTTCGCCAACGGCACCCTCGCCAGCGCCGGCTCCTACGCGGTGGGTGCAGCGCGCACGGCGTTATCACGCGTTCCTCGCACTCACTCGTTTTAAAAGAGTGCTTTGCTTCGTTCATTTGTTACTTTCTCGTATACGGAGAAATATGTATGTTATATTATACGTGGTATAGTGAAAGTTATGTAATGCTGCGGAAAATCGATTAGATTTCAACGGAAATACATGTTTTGGAGTCCCTTGATAACGAAAAAGTATTGTTTTTTTATTTTGTTTCTCGTTGTTGTAGTTGTTTTATTTTATTATTTTTTTATTATATTTTTATTACTTTTATTATTTTTTTTTTTTTTTTCAAAACGTCGGACCGTCCTTACGTTGTATGTGAACAACACTAGCGTCTAAACCGAGCGTAGGATATTTCCAAATTGAAGAAACCCCTGTCCACTTGGCCTGAATCGAAACTCTGCGGTATTGAAAAACATTCATTAATTTTTGGGGATACTTTCAATGAAGCCCTTGGAATATTTTAAAAATTTTCTCAACATTGGCTCGATTTTTTTCTATAAAGTTGGACATAAAACTTAACCCCAAATTATTCCTTAAAAGTACTTTAAAATAACAATGACATAAAGATCATGGAAAAAGACATGGAAATATATTGGTTAATTATTCAATTATGTTCACTTTTTACAAATATAAATATTTTTTTAGAAACCAATTCATAGATCCTAATTGTTCGAAAGTGCAATTTTCATGAATGGAAATGATGTGAAATTCCGAAAGAAAGTAAATTTCTAGTGTTATTGCATATTTTGAATTTTCATTTAAGAGGAAAAATAATTTTCAACTTAATATTTGTAATCATTTTTATCTTGATTATACCTGTCAGTCTCCTGTGCGCACTCTTGGGCACCAATCTACATCTTAATCAGCACTGACTCCCTTTAAACTCTGAAAGCACTAAGGTTGTAAGCGATTCCTTTAGGAAAATCCTGTTTTAAATAAAGTGTTCTTTATCTTTTAAATGGGTTGGGAAAAACTACATGTATTCATTACGTTTGATTTCACTTAATGCGAAAGCAATGTAATCGTTTAATGCGAAAGTAATGTAATCGTTTAATGCGAAACTAATGTAATCGTAATGTATACCAATGTTATTGCTGCTGGAAATTCTTTATTCATTATTTTTACGCCCTCGTCTACATGTAGTATAGACGAAAATATTGTGTTCGGTTCAAAAATTTGAGGTCGTGATTTCGTTGATTACTCCAGCTTGAGAGTCCCTGAGACCAAAAAACGTGTATGACCATGATTCATGATGTCATAAAAATCATTACATGAAATTCATTAGAAATTATTAAAAAACAGATTAAATGTTTTTTATGCTACAACTTGGTACAAACGTCCGGAATAAGGTTTGCTATTGTCGTTCCAAAGATATTTAAGGTTAATAAAGGGGCGCAAGGGCGCTGAAAAAATAGGATAATGAAGTAAATCAGCCACTCTGTTTTCAGTTCCCACACCCATTCTCTGGTGCGAAAGACTTAAGGAACAATTGGTGGCGTAATAAATACAACGTTCTAATAGAAAAAAATGCCAAATATATATAAATTCATCAGTTCTTCCTAACGCACGGTTGAGAAAGGTGATAAGATCCCAATAAGTGAGACAAATATATTTATTTTAAATTAAAAGTGCCAACAACCATAAAATTTTTCCAGTTTGCCTAGCACCCCCTCGGTATTCTCGCGGATGTCCCACGGCTACCGCCACCTGACAGACCTCCAGGAGGGATGGCCCAAAAGGGAATAAGAATCAAGAGCTACATGACAGGTCATGAAGGATGGGCCGTAAAAGAATGAGGGATCATATCGTCGCCTGTTCTAAGGATGGGAGTGGGGTAAAAATTTGAACGTATAGTCAGCGAGAGTGAGTCAGGCCCCGTTGTAAAGTCTCAACTCTGCCTCGAATTGTTCGAAAAAATAACCATAATATAAAGTCAAATGAGTATCATCATTCAACATTTAAAGAAATATGTTAACAATCAAAACATATGTATTTTGAATCAGATGAAATTAAATTAAACATAAAATAGTGTGTAAAATTGCTCAAGTAATATCAATAATCACATAATACCTGCACAATGCAGATATTCAATATAGTACGGTAGGAAGAACTTGTAAGTATGCAAATTGCAACGTTATGAGAACTCCATTTAAAAGTATCGTCAGCTTATGTCAAAGTTAAAATACATTTAAACATACTGCAAAGGTGTTTACAATTTCTTAGTACAATTCAAATTTTATTATATATATATATATATATATATATATATATAACTATTATCATATTATTATTAATATATAACTATATATATATATATATATATATATAGAGAATTGCACTATTGTCTTCACGATATTGTATTGTTGTTTGTAAACACTGCAACAAATCCAAAAATCTGTAATCAGTATCATTAGCAGATTTTCAAAATGTAAAATTTTTAGGAAGTCTTACGAAAAGTATTAAAAAATAGATTTTATTGTGGTTATCGATTCAATACAGTGAATGAATACACAAGAACAGAGTTGAAATCTTAATACAGTATTAAGACAACATGATTTGTATTTTTTCTATACGAAACTGCATAATGCTTTTATAAAAGTTATAAAAGCCAGGTAAGTTTTAGGGATTTTAATAAAATGGGAATTATGTTGCAATTGTCACCCAATCTCTCAGAGATAATCAAAACTACGCATGGCGCAACATCTCATCATGTGTAAAAATATTTACTGACTGATGCTTCTCCCAACTGAAGTGGAAATATATTTTAACTCACAAACTCATCTGATTAGAGGAAGAAGACGTGTCAGCATTTTTTCATGTTGATTTTTCAAGTTAGAGACAATCACTATCGAGAGTCACGCATCTCATTACCAACATTTTCGAGCATTAAACTCATCCCGTTATCGATATCAAACAGTATTTCAGAAGGTCATACTGATAATATGGGCCCTTCAAACGATAAGAATAACACAAGTTTGCTTTTTAGGCGACAGCAATCGCGATCGTAACCATGCAAGACTCACGCGACGAATTTTATAGCAATATGTAACATAGAACGGAAAACATAGATTTTTGTCCATCTTCCTTATTGTTGCCAATGCTTAAGTCTAGAGACCAGTCATTGTGAGACGAGTGGAGGGTTAGTTATTTGTCAGCAGTACATTCAAATCATCTTTTTTGATATTAGTATGTAGTAAAAGAGTAGGAATTTTGGAACTCAAGAAGATCTGTGCAATTGCAACACCACCTAAATAGATCTATGTGGGTATCGTTGATTATATGCCAGCAATTGTCGGTCCACGATGCTTCTACGAGAATAGCAACACTGGTTTGGAAAATGTGAAACACGCGGCAGAACTGTCAATTATTGTTAGTTTCTACAATGAATATAAGAAGTGAAATGTTTCGTAATACGTGTTTTATATTCCTAATTCATATTTAATATTAAATTGGCAAACACCTACGTACAGTATTACCTAGGAACTTATAAAATTTGAAGAACGCCAACTGAATACGAACAAAAAAAAAAAAACTTCACCGACAGTTATCGCCCTAGAAGCTTCTTACCAAACCTTTCAAACATTTTCGAAAAATTACCAAAAACAAAGAATTCTCATTAAAAGCATACCAATGGAACATTTTGATTGCATAAATATCCTCCACATCAGCTCACGTATTACAGATATACAGTTCAAGAAAACATCGACAAAACGATTTTATAGACATCAAAAAACTTTGAACCGAATCAAGCTCTGATTTACAAACTAATGAAATGGTATCTATATCTCTCAACATTCTATAATAAATTGTTTTCTTGACAATAGAACATTTTCGGTAAATGTTAACAACCACCTTTCAAATCCGAGATCAATAAACGCTGGACTCCCTCAAGGTTCCCTACTTTCTCCGAGCTTATTCAACTTGTATGTTGCTGATCTTTCTAAACTAAATAATATTCAAACAACTCAATTTGCGGATGGTTCGGCCGTATTCTATGCAGACACATCCATCAATCTTATTAGAAAAATGATTCAATTATATCTTCACATGTTGGATAGCTGGGCTTCCAAACTCGGCAAAAATCCTATCCATCAGACCAGAATTGTAAATAAATATCTCAATCACTCATTTCACATCAAATTTTCTGAATTGGAACCTGATTAAGAGGACCCACAAGGGATCCCTCCCCATTGTAATAGTTGGCAGTTAATTGTAAGTTAGTTAATAAGAAACCAACACATATCAGGGTGGGGAAGTATTTAAATACTTCCATTTGGAATACTTGTTTTAAATCCATTTTATATTTGAACAACTGCAGAATATAAAGTGTATTTTAAAAAAGTATTTCAAATGCAAGTGTTTCAAATGCAAGTATTTAAATACCGTATTTAAATACTTGTATTTGAAATATTTCAATATTATATTTGAATAACTGTATTTTTGAGTTTTTTCGACATGCATTTTAAAAATGTATTTAAATATATCTCTAAAATGCATGTGAAAAACTCAAAAATTCAGTTATTTAAAAGTAAAATGGATTTAAAACAAGTATTTCAAAAACAAGTATTTAAATACTGCCCAACCAAAAGTTATTAAACACACTAATCTATGTACCTACCATTAGAATCAACAAGTTGAAGATGACAAAACCAGAAAATGGGGGGAAAATTAAATGTAATTGTATTGTCACAGAATTTTCGAAACTAATTTAGAATGACAGAAGCTAGGATTAGAGAATGACGATGATGAACACCTTAAAGGTGAACTTTACTGTTAATTTTTGTGCATACCAGCAAAAAGAGGTACAAAATATAGCTGTGCTAATATGTAACTATTCGCATCAGCCATTCCAGCAAGTATTTTTTACGGGGATTACAATTTTGAAATGACAATATTAACAGTTCATATCTCGTATGGAGGTTACATACAAAGGCATTGGGTGTTAGGAATTTTTGAACGAGAGTATAACATTATCAGCTACTACAATTCATTGGTACGTTCAATGCCAGGGACTATAAGAACGTGTTTGAGGCTATGCATGATATTTAGACATTTTCGTCACATGAGAAACTTTTAAAACAGTTTACAGGTCAGCGTCGCTACATTTAACTAGTACATCATATTTGACTCGACATTCATGACAGAAATTGTACATGTGACTCAATTTTTTTTTTCTGCGCATCGGCCATCCTTGGACCACACGAAAGTGCATCCTACCGAGGCTCAGACTGACTATCGTTGTAGGAGCACCTTACTTTTTCTATATGTAGGAGTCTCCAATTTACTGCTGTTTCCATGTTTATGCTCCGGAGTTGTTAGTCCTGGAAGATGGAATGAAGATATGATGAAATAAACACACACACATAGAGACACACACAGCACAGCCATGGCTGAGGCGAATCTCGAACCTGTGATTCTCTGGTCTGAGACAAATAGTGCACTATTGCCTTAGCAATCTCGGCCATCGGATCGGCTCAAAAATATTATTATTATGAATGTTAATTATTATTAATTAGTATTAATAATTATTAATTATTCACTATTATCATTAATTGTAATTAATTGTTATCAATATTAATTATTATTGTTATTATTGTTATTATTATTGTTACTATTATTATTGTTATTATTATTATTATTAATATTGCGTATCCTGTCATCTGCCGTAGGTGAATGGCGAAGTCAGAGACCTGACGGTCACCGGCCTCGCAGACTTCGATGGGTCCGTCACCGGGGGCCTGTCCGGGATCACGGGCGTCAAGATCAAGGTGACTGTAGCTGTGCCTGTGCTTCGGCTGAACAGCGGCTACAGCTTCGATGGAGTTGTGAAGGTGCGCGGACAAGACGTGGAACTGTACGGAAACGGACCTGTCGAGTAAGCACACTTATCACCAATTCACGTGAAATGATTTGGGGGACATAAAACATTCTAAATTAAATTTTAAAAATGCATCCTATGAACATTTTATGGTCGGATCAATCCGACTTTTGCGGGCTAGCGGCGTTACCGTTACCGCACCTTGCTTCTTTAGTCCGCCTGAGCTTTTCTTAGACACACAGTTACACATCTCAAAAATCATAATTTTCAATTGAGAAAAGAAATACATTTTAAAATAATCTACTTTGCTCCGCTCTGTACAAAAGCTCAGGATAACCTAGGCATGACTCCGTTTTTTTCTTACAAAGTTGTGTTTTGAGACTTGTTAATTTTTTTGATCACCGACGATATATCCCAATAGTATACAGTTTCTCACAAGTCTCTTTGTTCTGCAGTTTATCCGTCTCTCCATTGCATATTTTTCTTTGACAGGGTTGATGTGGAAAACATTGATGTTTCGGTGGAGGCGGTGATAACTATCCTGACACAGAAGATACGCTCCATCAGCACGAGCATTGATATAGGAAATATTGAGGTACGTAACTTCAGAATCTAATATGCGTGACATTTGAATGTAAAGTTGCCCCAATAAGATGTATTTAAATGAGCCTCAGAAGTTCTAAATTTTAAAATTTCTCTCAATGAAAACTAAATTTCGCGAATATCATGTGAATAGAGTATATTCTAGTAAAAAGTTACTAAAATATATTTCAGAACTTTTCCATTTCATTAAAAATTGATTCTTTCATAACCCCAAATTGTAATTGAAATGACGGAAAAGATGTTATCTTTCAACATCGTTGGTGCAATGGAACTAATAGAACAGTTAAAAAAACTCAGTCTTGAAGCGCTCAAACTGGTCTCTATTTTCTCTAACAAAGGCATATTAAAATATATTTTTTTATCTGGATGAAGTGACGTTTTATCTAAAATATTTAATTTAAATTGTTCAGCTCCTGTAACAAACTAAAGGTCTTTCGGAAAATACGAGTACTCTTCATTAGGAAAGCAAATACTAGGTAACTCAATTAATATAATGTTTAAAATTCGTTTATTAAGTTCAAATTGCACTATAAAATTCCATTCTAAAACGAAAGTTGCCTTACATTAAAGTTGATTTTGTATCTAATGAAGGTCTCAGAATTCAATTTTTTTAAAAACACAGTAAAAAATAAAAATATAGATAAACAAAAGCCAATGCTGGGATTCATAACCAACCTACACCATTATTTTTTATAACTACCGTGTGTTAATCTTCTTCCTATACGAAAAATTCCTAGAAGTAAGTAATACCTTGTCTTTCAATAGGACCACTCCCTACGTTATCATTTGAAACACCTCCTTTGTTTCGATTGTCCTCAATGGATGGCAGACTGTTAAAGTCCTTAACTAACGCCGTCCGATAAGAATGGCTTCTTCCTGTCTCGCTACGTTATATCGATATAATATGATGTCACTGCAATGCCTCTGACCGGGAGATCCTGAGGTTTGAGTTCCGAATTTGGCAGAATTTCCGAAACTAGCCTGATAGCTAGGTCGAGTTCTGTCGCTGTCCAGAAGAGAAATGTAGCGACCAGCTGCTCTGATCGGTAGTTTTCCGTGCTTTCTCCGATTATCACCAGGCGAAAGCCGGAGCAGTACCCTACCAAACGGGCCACGGACTGCGCGCTATTTTTCCCTACCTCTTCTTTGTCCTATTCTCTCCCTCTCACACACACTTACACTAACATGCATTACACTACCACATATTCCCGGAGACCGGTCGGGAGCTTAGAGCTTGTCCCGGCTGGAGTGGTGCTCCGCTGTAGGGAGATACCCGGTTGCGGAAAATCCCGCTAACCAACGATAGGTTGGCGCCGGATGTCGCCGTCCAACGGGACAAGATCACCTCTTGAGCAAAAAACATGCATTAGCCTTAAGGGATTATCAACTGACGCGCCCGGAATCGCTACTAATGAATCGATATAAGAGCGAAGTTTTACGAAAATGTACTAATTGTCCGCAGCTGGTGGTGGACGGCCTGCTGGAGGGCGGGCTGGTGAACCCGTTCATCAGCGCGGTGGTGAGCGAGCTGGCCAACGAGCTGTTCGCCGAGCAGAAGGAAGCGCTGGAGCAGGTGGTGAGCGACGCGCTCAAGGAGCCCTTGCAGAGCGCCCTCGACAGCATCACCTTGGACGTAAGCAGCATCGCCCGCTTCACCCTTCGCGATTCGATTTATTTGTCAAAAACAGTATGTGACGTGTGGGGGAGAAGTAACATCTACTCACGTTTTCTGAAGCTCCAGAATCTCTTTTCAACATTATAACTATAATATAGTTGAATGAAGAATAAAAATGAAATTGAGGCGTTGTTTTGTCGTATATGTTTATTTTAGCATAAAACATTTTCGGCCGCAATGCGGCCGAAATGTCTTCAATGCCGCATTGTCTTCAATGCAATTCTGAGGCAGCTGGGGGGTTCGGTCCAAACAAGACAACTGACGGAATTGAAGATGGCCGCAATGCGGCCGAAAAAGCTTTATGCTAAAATAAACATATACAACAAAACAACGCCTCAATTTCATTTAGATGTTACAAATGTCGTGAACTCCACACTATTTCCTACCATTATGAATAAAAGTTTCAAAATAAGCGACGTTAGCAACTTTTGAAAACTAGACATTTTCCCTGTCGAGTTATTGAAACGTTATGTGTATCGATAAAAGAAGGGTATATTTAATTTTCTTGAATTACTAACAAAATAGTAACATACCCCCGGTTCTACTTCTACCACTACTAGCAAAGTTCAGCTCAACAAAACGTGTGCATAGTGAAGCTACATTTATGTCCCGAAGGCAATGTCCAAAAGGCAATGTCCAAAAGGCAACGTCCAAAAGGCAACGTCCAAAAGGCAACGTCCAAAAGGCAACGTCCAGAACGCAATGTCCAGAACGCAATATCCAGAACGCAATGTCCAGAACGCAATGTCCAGAACGCAATGTCCCGAACGCAATGTCCCGAACGCAATGTCCAGAACGCAAAGTCCAGAACGCTATGTCCGGAAGCAATTACGACCAGAAGCAAAGCGGCCGTAGCGGAGTCCTACTTCGCGAGAGTTGTCGAGTCGAGTCCACCGTGGGGCATGGCAGCTCTTGAACTCGATGTTGTATTATGGGTGTTTCATACATTCGGCATTCGCCGAGCACCGAATTTCTGCTCGCCCAACCCGAGTAGTGGGTGTGCTAGGCGAATGTTCGCGTTCTTTGATGTGTTCAAAAGACCGACACGCGGTGGGTACGGCGACGACCGAATGTTCGTCGCTCGATAAATAGGAATCAACTCATCCATACTACACGGGATTTGGCTTGCGGTCGCTCGCATCTCACCGAAAATCCAATGTGTCCGTTGGTGAGGATTTTTTTTAAAGATTCCTATGGCATGCCGCTTTTACGCAAAGGGAATTTCTCACAGAATGTTTCACCATCCGCTTAATATTCGTTGACTTGTTCTTGCGTTAGTGATGAAGTATGTAAAACATTGTACCAAAACACACACGTCGGGAAAGGAATACTTAAATAAGTAACAAAACTTGATGAGCATATCTTGAGATGTTAATCATTTTATTGACATTTGACACGCTAAGAAGATTTCGTACGCACTGAAATATTACTATAAATAAAATGTAACCCATAATCGACTAATGAACGTCAGCTATAGTTACTTAGAAGTTTCTAGCAAGTTTTACCCTTCACTGAGACATTAGAAATTCGAAACGAACAAATGTAAAAGTCGAAAATGTAATATTAACCAAATAAAAACATCGAAAAATAGAAATACAACGTTTGAAACATTTATCATAATTTATTTTCAAAATTCGTCCTCGCCAAACGCCAAACGAAATGATAAATTAAAATAATGTAATATTGCAAAAACGATACCTGACCAGAGACGTAATAAGATGAACTGAGCTTTCTGATATTTCATATTTTGTTGAATTTATGTTTATAAAGAAATTTACCAATTTAACGGGATTCTGAACGTCATGTAAGTATTTACTATTTTTATATCCGAGGAATAAAGTTACGTCAAATACAGATGATCTTGGCTGTCCAGGTGACGCCGCGTCGAAGGCTGTGTTGCCGACGTTTCGACCATCTTATCGTGGTCTTCCTCAGGGCTGAGGAAGACCACGATAAGATGTCGAAACGTCGGCAACACAGTTCGACGCAGCTCACTGGTACCAAGATCATCTACATGACTCTGGCCGCGGAAGCCTACGACTTCACTTTACGTCAAATACAGTTTAAACTCACCTCAAATAACGGCATATGTCACCTAGGCAACATCGCAGCCAAACCAAAAGAAATTGAACATTATATGATATTTATTTCTTTTCGAGTGACCAACGTACTCGGAAAACATGCGTTCTTCCTTGTGGATATTGTTTTTCCTCACATCGACCTTTTGAAGCATTCCCACGCTCAGCGAATATCTTGATTGTAGGTTGTTACTGAAAATATAGGTACTGAACCTGTCAAAAACTGGATCTTCTTTGTGTTTCTGTACTTCGTAGTAGCATTTTGATAACATTGTGACTATAAACATTGAATATTTGATTTTCATATTTGTGAAAGGTGGGATTATTATTGCAACTTCAGAGCTAATACAAAAACCTCTAGTTACAGGTAGTACGAAAAGGTAGAATTCAGTCACTGGTTGCCGGAAGAACAAAGAGTGAAGGATGATACTTGCAATTACACGACACACTGGCAAAACCAACGAGTCTCAGTTTCAAACTTGCAGGGCCTTAAGATCGTTTACATCGATCAAGGAATACCAGTTTTAGAGAAAACGTCTGCATTTTTTAGGCACTAGTGTTGACCACAGCCGGACAGATAGGTGGAGACACGTTTTACCGCCAATCACTTTTTCGTTATCAAGGACGCACAAAACTTGGATTCTGACTACACAACGTAATAGAAAATGTAATATAGTACACACAGGGACGATTTATCCACTTTCTCGTTACCAGGGCATTCGAGTTTTTATATAGTTTCGGTTTCGAGTTTACTTATATTCGCAGTTAGGTACAAATGTACCAAGCTTCGAGAACTAAGAGGTGATATTGTAATTGGGAAGTCGTGTTTTTTCTAACACCTTTGCAGAAAGTTGTTGCTTGGCAGAAATTATTTTGAACGATATCTACCAAGATAACACTACAGAGAGATGAGATGTTTAAGAATAGGAACCGTAGTTACATTATTTCAGGTTGAGGGGAAGTGTCCTCTGTGGACTATATATTGAGGTCAACTAGACAATGAACCTTCAAGTCAGATTTTTGATGATGTTGGAAATTAGAATCACGGACTGGGAATTTGTTGAGTAGGAGTTTTGAAATCAAATTCTTTACATCAGAGAAGATGATACTCATCTGATTGAGCGCGTTACTGTTACTATTTGATGTCTGTCAGGAAATTGTCAGGATTTGTTTGTAGTGAAAGAGAAGAATGACGGAGCGAAGGAGATGAGCTGGCGAAGTGTGATAATACGAGAGCTATTGCACTGGAGGTCTTCCTTATTATGTTCGGCGCTTTCAAAATGGTAAATTGATTTGGTGGTGCAAGAATTCGTTTGGTTTCTCACCATGAAGTTTGGTCTTCCATAGAAGGACTATTTGGAAAAGAGCGTAGTGTTAATTCAGTGATAGTCTAGCTATTCTTCCACTTGAATAATTTTTTAAGGGTTCACGGAACCAATTTTTTAGGCAAAAAAGTTTTTTTGGTATTTTATTTTTTATAAACTTTCATTTTCTCTTTCCTTTGGTGTTTGAATTATGTTGATATCACTCTTACATGTATTTTTTATTATTTATATGTGAAGACCCCTCTCATTGGACTTAGGTGCTGACTCAAATAATTCAGCGCATTAATACTGAAAGACTTAGACATGCAGGATGTAAATTGAAAACTTTATGTTGTTAAGCTAACAAAGTCTCAAAAAGTAGTTAATGAAAAATGTTTATGCACATGAGGTAAGTTATGAAGCTGCTGTGTTCGGAGGGTTGCAACTTCAAAGCCCATTTCCCGAAAGTTTATATTTTTATCCAAATTTTTTTTTTAATAGGAAACTGAAATTTTCAGGAAATTTTAAATTTTTTTACCTTATATTCCATTCTCAAACTTTTTAAAATTTTTAAATGAATTTATATTTTTACATTTGTAATCTGTTAAAATTTCATTAGCATAACTTTAATAGATTTTGATAATTCGACACAAACAATTAACATTGCCCAGAAAGTGCACTCCGTGTACCCGGAAGCCTCAAACTTCAAAGACGCCTGCGGCTGTCGGAGGCAATAGCCCGCGGCTAACCGTAGAATAGAGTTTAGTCTGTACAACATAGTCTATAAAGAAGTTTGCTTGACTAATTCTTTTCAATCGCTGGGATTTTGTGGGAGGAGTTGGTAGAAGAATAATGTCTAGCATACTCTGAAACCATTTGCTGTATACTTTTCCGAGTGGCAAGAGCTATTTTGGCATTCTTCGGCATGAATGACGTTCAATCGCATTACTACCGATGCGTGGTTGTAATGTAATTCTGTGGGGGGGGGGTGACAAGTACATTAGTTGGCAAGGTTTTTTTTTAAGATTCTTACGTCAAGCGTATCTGTTGGTATCTTGTATATGTAAGGAATGTAGATTGAAGTTGCTGGGAACCAAAGTAGAATATTTGAGTTCCTGATAATTTGGATTAATATAGT
This sequence comes from Teleogryllus oceanicus, assembly GCA_964035755.1. Classification (NCBI taxonomy): domain Eukaryota; kingdom Metazoa; phylum Arthropoda; class Insecta; order Orthoptera; family Gryllidae; genus Teleogryllus; species Teleogryllus oceanicus. The sequence continues at coordinate 44,805,761 of CAXIVR010000002.1, read as the reverse complement.
ACCCTATAGATTAATTTTCTACCCCATAAAATTCCCCCAAGAGAAGAATGGGCGTAGCACTGATGAAGAGGGATAGAAAAGAAATATCAACTAGTTCTTGATCTTGAGTTCGTGAAGAATTGGATATATAAGCTGAAATAACGCTATTGAGGAGTATGTAAGTCTAGAGTAATTCTCATAGCCGCTCCTTCCAGACCTAGCGTTAGTGACAGGCTAGTTTTCATTGTACAAAACTTTCTACACCGCTAACCGTTGTATGTGGTTGTCTGGCTGCTCTTAAAAAAAACAGGCATTCTAAAAATGTATTTCTTGTGTAAAATTTTGAAGAAAGTTAAAGAAAACCAATTGGTTTGACTCAAGGTTGTAAATATTCACATTTTTTCAAACTGAGTGGACACACTCCGAAGTAACAACACATTTCAAGCACATGTCGGTCTTCAACCGGACAGTGTTGGCATTAGCCAGCACCAAGTAGCTAGGGTAGGTGAAATAGGAGGCATGGTCGAGGAATAGCGGATAGTAAGTGAAAAACATGAATAATACTCCCGAATGGGATGTTTCTAAAAGCGTTTTCCATTCGCCGCACTGGTGCGCACCCAGTGCGCACTCAGGGCAGCTTTTGTGTTCCATTCGACCGCTAGGGCGCACCAGTGCAAAGAAGCGCATGTTTCATTCGCACAATCACACGGAACCAGGGCGAACTCGGGGCTCCTTAAACTGCACTGACGATCGAGTCAGTGCAGTCTAGTGCACCGGGCCATTTTGAGGTTAGGTACGGAAGTTATGCATGTTTATTTGGATTCGTGATGAAAATATGAACCAAACAATTTGGAAGAATCCTTTCAGTTCAAAATCTTGTGTACTATTTTGATCACTGGCAAATCTCGAAAAATGAAATTTTGACATACACGCGTTTAAAGGTTTCGTAGTTTTTAAATAAAGAAATCACATGTTAATAATTTATGAATTAAGAAGTAAGAATAACCAAAAGATTTCATAAAAATTATAACAACGATCATAATTCAAAATTATAATTTTTAGAGTTCCATCAGTGTGACAGACCAAGAACAGCTATCTACAATCTCACTGCGTAGCGCACAAGCACTGACTCAGTTCCGGAATCCGTTTCATTCGTAGCTGCCCTTCACGCGTGGGGGGCAGCACTGTTGAGGAGCGATGACGTATTTGCTCTGCACTAGGGTGGGTTTCAGTGCAACGAATGGAAAACGCTATAAGGCTAAGGAGACTCAAGTTACGCAGTTGCCATCTCCACAGCATCGGTTGTAAATTTCTATTTACAGGATAGCACCTAACCTAACCTTATTCTCAGTTGACGCTTTGCTGCCAATTTCCGAGTTGGGTGCATGGATCTATTGACATAAACAATTTTGATTCCGTGAAACGCATAATTTTGAACCAATTTTTGTGCCAAAAACCTTCCCAAGAACTCACAAGACGTCTCGCTCTCGGGCAAAACATTACTTTAGCGAGCCCCTTGTAACTAAAGTCCACATTAGCAGAGTGAAACTGATACGTTCATCGTCATTCATATATTTTTATCCAAACCGTCAGGCTAAAGTGCGAATAAACCAGCTACTCCTAGCATTAGTGATATAAAGGTATTTGTTAGAAACACACTCACAAACTTAGATGAATTGATTTCACTAAAAATAGCTTTTAATCTGGCTCTTAAAGATTATTGAAAGTAGGAGCGTGATTGTGTATTACAAACACCTTTAACATTTTACTTGACAAATTGAATTCACGTTAAATGAATACATTATTATATTTTCTACAAATCCTTAGCTTCTCTTGTAACGTCTGGCTTCTGTGTTCACAGGATCTTCTATGTTTGTTGGGACTTTGCTCTCAATCTGCTGTGATGGAGGCCATGAAGGAAGCTGCATCTCAAGTTCTAGATGGCGAGGCGTATTCAATATGAAAATCTAAACGTGAATAAAACTATCTCCAGAAACGCTGCCTTTGCCAGATTGCCTACGTTTAAATTCTTGCGTATTATGACATTTTGTAAGAACAGTCACGCTGCGATTGAGCTTGTTATTTTGAACAACACATTTAAATACTTCTGCAAATAAAATAACATATATTTGGTTCTTCGTACTTGTTTTTAGTGGTGAGCAACGTAATTCTTACATGCGTTTCATAATTATCTTAATAGCTGTGCTTAAAAGTTTTGATCATTGTGAAATTTCGAAATATATTTTACTCACAGAAACCTATTTTGAAATAACTATGAACATCAATGAAATTAGTGTTAATGTAAATATTGTACATAGTCCATTTTATTTTTAATTAATTATCATTTTGTATAAAATAAACTGTCATGTTTTCCAGTTCCAACATGTTTGGTGTTGCTCAAAGGTATAGTTCTATCTCTCATCACTATACCAATTTTAAAAGATCAAACAATTAAAAACAGAAAAGTAGAAGAAACTTTACATCTACATTTTCCCTATTCTATTGAAGGACAAGTCCACAGCCCACATAACACATGTTACAAATAAATGACATTAATTAGTTGTCAGTCAGGTGTGTCAGGGCTATGATCTCCCCTTCCCGCTTACTGCTCAGCAAAGACAGGATCCTTTGATCGATTAATTATTTTGTTTCCAGGCGCGTCTACTGTTATGGTCATTAGTAGGTGGTGGATTTTGATAATCTAAAACATCGCCATAAATGATCAACGTAATATTCTTAAAATGTTTCTAAAATGACATAAAGGCAAAGAAAAACGACGTAAAAATGTGATCAAAACCCGTTCGGATGAACATCTCAAGGTGTTGGATACGTTACTGATGTCATTGAGGCTTCTTCTATTCGTTCAAGTGAACTCAGCTTGCAAACGCTTTGTTTCGACTATTCTGTATCAGGAAATCTGTCTTTAGTTATCCCGAAATAGGCTGAACCGACAAATTGTGCTGATAGGCGTCACAGGAACCTTAGATTACTTACAACGGCTGACATCACAATGTCTGTGCAAAGAAATCGAATATTTATTTATTTTACGTAAAAAAGCAGTTAAAAACTGCGTATGACGTGCTATGGGGAAAAGTGAATTGTGTGCACATTTTCAAAATTCTGTGATCCCTACACTAAGTCATATACTACTTAAATTAGAAGAAAAAAAAAAGTTCCCATGTCTATTTTCAAGGATAAAAAGGCAATACATTTTGGCTCTTATCCATGTTGTCCTTCGGAATAATACTTCCTGCCGCGACAACATGGAAACGATAATTTGAATAATTGTATTTCCCAATGAATTCTAGAAGACGTGCACAGATAATGAAGTTACATTTATATCCAGAAGCAAAACAAGGGGCCATCTCAGCATTTGCTCAATGGATCAGGGAAACTGGACGAAAAACCTGATCGAGATGGGGGTCATTGACCCGGAGTCTGCAGTACAATACTTGTTACTATACTTACTATAGGCTACTCAGGAAGTCGGTGGAGGCCATTTGTTGCTCTCGTAAATATTATTTGAGGCAAGTATCATTCAAATGCTATTAAAATCGATGAAATGGAGAGTACATTAAATGTTGGAGAAAACATTATAAATTAATTGATAATATTTTTTGCATCTTGTATTTTTTATTTAATATAGTCGCATCAACCCAAGATTCTTTTCAATATTTTTGATATTCGCTATCTGATTTCACATTATTTACATATACAATTTTTTGTTTACAATAAAGAGGAGATTACTTTAATAGTACAAGAACTTAACAACCAATTATGTCTGGATTGATAATATGCATAGGAAGTTACTTATATTTTATTAAAACATTTAGTGTTCTGGCAAAATCTTATAATTTCCTGTTGATAGGACTTGGAATAGACGACTACTTCAAATGTTGCTCTGATGATAGGCCTTCTCTTTCTTCCTGGAACTTAGGGCAAACGCTCATCATATGCGATACTGCTAGTTCAAATAAGTCATAGACGGGCGCAGGTATTTTGAGAAACAGGTGTGCGTGTGTTATATTAGTATGTTCGGAGTCCAGTCTGAATAGCACTGCTTGTTCTCGCCCAGTTATTTGTTTATCTAGATACACTAAGAAGATATCTGACAGCATTTTATGGAGGTGGCTGGCTTTGTATTTGGTCAATTCTTGATTCCAGTTAGTCAACATTCTTTTGTTCATAAATTTTAGAAAATCAGTTGTGGTGTTAATTAGGTTGTGATCTGCATTGTCTTGTTAGAGGTTTATCAAGTATTAAGCCGCAGTGCTAAACTCTTGAGTAACGTTGTTTTCCAAAGAAGTTCTGGATCCAGGGAAATGAGATAATATATTTTCCATTTCATGATATTTTATTAGAGTTCAGTGATAGTAAGATTTCGCATTTGGGTTTACTATGGTTTAACTGGAGTAGGGTGCTTGATGAGTTAGTTATGCCTGAGAAAGAGGGGTGATTAAGTTCTTTTACCAGTTTAAGAATGTACATTATTCCATATAAAACCGTAGTAGTTTGGCTTACGTGCGGTTTGAATGTATACAATGTGCTCCAGTCAGCGGTATACACACTGACTTCCGAACTGTCATTCTTGTGAAAGCTTCTGGAAATGTTGTTTCCAGCTCAATATATTATCAAAGTACAAGTCTAGGATTTTAAAACAGCGGACCGCAGGGAGTACGTGGGATACCAGTGAGAGATGCGGCGATGTATGATGCCTATTCCTCGAAAATAGGATACATTCTGATTTTTTGGCGGAGAATTTAAATCCTGACTTCAGGGAAAATTCGAAAAGGTTGTCAAGGGCTTCTTGCATGTACTTTTGGGTGTTCAGCAGATTATTACCTTTACATAGAATAATGATGCCATCCGCGTAACAGGTAAGTCAATATCCTTATCCACGTCATTTATCGCGATAAGGAAAATGTTACACTCAAAACTGACCCTTGCGGAAGACCATTTTCAAGCATTCTATTTTGAGATATTTGGTTATTAATTCTGACTTGAAGCTGTCTCTTAGTGAAAAATTGCGGATGAACTCAAACATATTTCCATGTACACAGATGTGGTGAAGAAATGTTAGAACTCTATAGGTCCAGACCATACCATAACTTACCGTTATTTATAAATAATGATACGTCACAACTATGTCATGTTTCATAAATAAAATAATTTTTTTGGAAGAGGCATTGAATTCTCACAACATGACGAACGATTACTGATAAATGTTAAAATAAGAAAACAAGTGATTGAAAAAGGGGTTACGAACATTATAAATATTTTAGAATACATTTAGGAATTTATGGTAATGTTCAAAGGCTATTAAAGACTATATAATATATAAAATAAAGATGTAAAGAAACTAGCATTGTTAGAGAAGAGTTGTCTTTTGTTTTAAACTCCGCGGTATAGTAGAATCAAACTAGAGATGCTACAGATGGCACAGAGTGCTCGTAGTATAGTTTTCTAATGTTCTTGGTGTGATCTGGCTTTAAGGCTCCATTCTCTGGCCAGACATTGTCTCAACTCTTTGCTTCCCTAGAAGTACAACCGAAATATTACTTCCAGAATATTGAAAAAGAGTAAAAACTCGACTTAAATAGATTTTTTTATTGAAAAATATGAAGCGGTTTTTAACAAAATGGCGATTAAGCATTATTGTAAATGCGAAATTTAAAGCCCTTTTCCACATGAATCTATTGAGTTTTCGAAAAAGTTCATTTGAAATTATTTGAATCACTTTCACTCACAATTTTAATAAGGCGATAATTGATGAAAATGTCCATATTAACGTATTGAGAGATAATTAAAAAATATATTTGTGTAATTTTTGAAAAAGCAAATGAATGTAACGAAATGAACTTTAAGTCATATTAAACAGCGCATATAGAAGCATCTATTAGAAACAAATTGAGAAAAAATGTGCACCTACTTTTGAGAAAATGGCGTTTGAGCTTTTTCTGAAAATGCGGAATTTTGAACTCATTTGTACTAGGGCTCTGCCCGTAACAGCCAAACTGTTATTTCTTAACCGTTAACGTTTCGTAACTCTTACGCAAAATAACAGATGTTTCTTATCCTGTTAACAATGTTTCGATTCAAGTTAAACTAGAGCATCAATGTTCTTCAATGTTAAAAAGATCCTACGTTTGGTTTAGACGCGAGTAGTGTTCACGGACGGACGTTCTTGCTTCCAATTGGTTTTTCGGCATCAAGGACCCACACAACAGGGATTCAGGTTACGCCATGTGTCATATGATTTTTTTTCTTTATTTAGCAACTGGTTTAATGCACTTTTTCGCCACCAGAGCTCGTCAATTATTTTTTTGCGCCGAAAATCCGCCGTTTTTCGCGCAGCATTACATAACTTTCTCTATACTACGTATATTACTCCGTATACGAGTACGTAAAAATAACCATCTCGTTTACGTATACGAGAAAGTAAAAACTGACGAGCTGTGACAGATGCCGTGGTGAGCGCATCGTGTGGTTGTGGATCGCACGGACGATTACTTACGAGTAAGAGATGATATCGAGTTACCATAGTGGACGCATCGAGTGTTGGTATAGAAGTTTCAAAATTTTATGAAGTTAATTTGGAAGACTTCATGATTTTTTTAAAAATGTTGTTATATGAACAGCAGTGGCAGCCAATCGTCGTACAGCAAAAAAGGGACGTTTGAAAACATTTTTTTTCTATTATCAAAATTTGTAGCAAGGCCAAGATTGTTAGTTTATAAGACCTTGGAGAAAAGTCATGGCCATTCGTTTGTTTTTAAATTATTCAAATTGGTAAAGTACACTCGTGTGAAATTTGAAATAATTAATTGTGTGAATGTTGGAATAGTGTCGTAATTATTAGATTGTAGACCGTTTAAATGGATATTTTATGTTTTTTGTTCTTTTTTGATGTATGCACATGTTTTGATGTCACAAGCTAGATAGAATTCGCTGAATTCGTCAATGAATACGGAATATTCCATGCCGGTAATTTTATACGATTTTATGATAGAAATTTCATGAAGTTATTATTATTAGAATGGAACTACCTGAATGATAGGGAATAATTAAAATATTTCTCGGTTTCCATATAAGATCGATTTCGCAAATCCATAAATATTATTTAAAGGATAAAGGTTGTTGTATATTTGGAAACCATGACAGTAGCACAGACTATATTTTTACAAAGTCTGGTAAATCTGCCTTTTATTAGTAAGGTGTTGGTACAGATTAGACATCATTTGAACAACGGCTGATACATAAGATGAGTAATCTTTGTCTAGGGGGATGGGGTCAGCAGCATTAAAGAAATGTTCTAGGTAGGATTTAAATCGATGGTAGGTAAGAGGATGTTTGCTTTGGTTGTCTTCATTAATTGATTTTAGAGGAGATATTAGTTTCTCTACAGTTCTACTTTTAGTTATTTCAGATTTCCCTGGCTCATTTAGTTGTTATTTTTCTTCTTTTTCCTTTTAGGTTGTTTCAGGGTTTCTTCTGTATTTACTTTCCTTGTCATACTTGAACATTCAGGAACATGAGAGGAGACAGATTAGGTGCCTCTTTTGTTTAGTTTAGGTACACAATTATTGTCACAGGCAGGTTCCTGTTGATTAATAGAATGAGCAGATTGGCTATCAGTGGTAGGGGGCTTAGCTTGTGAGGTGTGATGAAATGTTTTCTGAATTATTTGTACACCTTTAATATTTAAGGAAGAGCTCTCCTGAATAATTCAAAGTATTCCTCAATATTGAATCTTCACATTATTTCACTTATACTTTTTTTAAAGATTTTAATCCTTGTTTTCACCAAATTCTGACTTGAAACATGATTCAAGATTTTAAGACAACATTTTATCCTAGGAAACGAATCAAGTTTTTTGTTTTTTTGTTGTTTTTTTATATTTTTTTAGACAGCGCAGTTGGTAGCGCGCACATTTTCGTTTACCGTGCGAATTCCAGACCGAGGGCGCTTCGAATGCGACCGAGGTGCGACCGAGTAGATACATACTTTGTTTTGTCTTTGACATCTTGCAACAATAGAGCAAAATATACTCGGTGGTAGAAAGACATTATATATTAATTCCGACACTGTGTGACCGATCTCCATGAACGTTGGCACATCTACATGTTTTTGTTTTTTTCACCCAGAAGGTTTATGTGCTGTTAATATTGTTGTAACGTTTCTCACACCGGAATTTACAGGACGAAATCTTCTTGCACATTCTGTTACATTTTTGCTGGTCCGGCGCTTCTCGATATTACCCTACCTGCCCAAAGACGTGGAAAATCTGCAACTAAATATGAATGAGAGAAACAAAGAGAAAGAGAGAGGGAGAGAGTGAACGACCGAGAGAGAAGGAACGACCGAAAGAGAAAGACCGAGAAAGAGAAAGATAGAGGGAGGAGAAAGAGGGAGATGAAGGACAGAAGAACGTCTGCCGGGTTCCACTCGTTCTTATATAATTTTGAACTTTCAATGTCATTAGAAATAATTCATATCCTACTTTTAACTACTATCAACATCAGTATATTACCTTTTACAGGATGAATAGTGAATTGTAATTTTTATTAATTTAACATCAATACAATTAAAATTACTGTAATGTATATATGTCAATAAACAGTTAAAACTGTATGTGATAATCTATTTTCGTTATCTTAAGCTGCGAAAAACCTAGCATCTCCTTTAGTATATATAGTTGTAATAAGAACATATCAATCATTGCTTGTAACAACATTTCATAACAGGATATATTCACTACGCTGAAATCTAAACGTTTTTATAACGACAATAGAGATAAACATTTATATTTTCATATTACTGGTGAAATTACTTATCTCCCTACTAACACCTCCAAGAGATTAAGAAAACATTCGCTGATAGTGCAGCTACATCGTTATCCAACGTAAAGAACAAGATCCATTGCTCAAGGGTTCAATGGAATCTAAACGAAAAAATTTTATCGAGTTGGAAAACGGAAAATCCTTCAGTCTCCCATCGTCATAAGATGTATCACGATACTTATTGTAGATATAAGAATTAATCTACACCATTAAGAGTTAAAAATTCTAGAATATTAAATGATTTCTTAAACATTTCAAAAATGATTTACTTACAATAACTTGTGAATTATGAATTAAGTTATGCATAGGGTTGCCAAGAACGTTCATGTGGAAAGGAGGACACTCGACAAGCCAAGAAAGCCATATCAATATTTCTTTTTATAAATATTTAATTTAGACTAACTGTTTCTCTATTTCTTTCTCCTTTCCATTTGCGATTCAAGTGAAAAGATTCATTCACAAAATGCAGATGAAGATGGTCCGAGCGTCTCCTTTTTATTTTAGTCGCTAGACGCTATCATACATGCGTGTCTCGGCGTTCAAAAATATTCATGTTTTCTATTTTAAATTAAATAATAAACGATAGCATGCTGCAGATGTTGGTGTTGTGATAAAATATATGACAACGTATGTTAAAAATTTACTAAAAGAATGACATTTAAAATAGAAAGGAAGAGGAAAGGATAATTAATATCAATGAAGGACTGTCCTCCAAAAATGAGGATGGTTGGCAATCCTGCATGTTTACTAATTGTTGAGAAATCCTTTTTGGAGTGATTTGAAACCTAGTTGATAATCTACATTTGTATATCTTTGCAGACACTTTCACACACCTCAGAAGAGCTCATAGTTTAGCTTCTTTCAACATTTTATTAGCAATATGTTAAACCATTCTCCCTCAGACAACGGCAGGATTCGACAATATAGTGTTGAAAATCCTGCCACTTGAACCCAGGCCCTCGGTCAAAGGCACTGTCGACATCAGACCCTAAGCCACCTCTACCGGTGTTAATGACAAATGAATGAATTCGTTCGTTAACTGTCAATTGCAAACATCTAGTTCCATTTCAATACATACAATAATTTTACAAATCTGAGGCGTCGCATCGTATCAAATTACCTATTGCTGACAAAGGAAATGTACTTAGTCCGCGTCTACAGAAAATACAATCTACCTTCTAGGGTTAGAAACCTAATGTGTAGATCTAAAGATTATTTGTTTGGTATGAAATAACTATTCAAAATGCCCGCATTTTCAAGCACGAAAAGTGTCACAGTTAGTGTTCATAGTTGCCACCGCGCGCAGCACTGTCCATTACCTCATTCGGTTCTCTTCTGGTAGAGCCTCTATCGGTAAGAAGAAGAACCATCAATTCGTTTGTCGTTTACGTTGCTAGATGGCAGCACAGTGCTAAATGTGATTAAGAAAGAATAAAAGAATAAATTAAAAGAATAAATTAAAAGAATGTTTAAGCCAATAAAATTTACATTTATTCATTCAGAAAGAATAAACCATAGACACGATCATTCGCATTATAATAGAAGCAACCATACGTCTCTCAACAGCAATATAAATGGTCATCAAATTGTCCATAGTGAAATTTGTGAATTTGGTGATGGACCTAGAACTACAGAGTATGTTCTTGTTTTTTTTGTTGTTGTTTTTTTCAATGCAATTTCTTATACATTGAATGGTAAATCGTATTGAGGTTGCCAAAATTTAATAATTATGGTTCTTTTCCTATTTATTCCTTGCTATCGACTTTGCACAATACTATTTCCAATTATTGTATTATATTTTAAAAATTAACAAAAAAATTAATTTTTATATTATTGTATTTTTATGTTAATATGTTTTGTTCGTTTGTTATCCATTATGTAATTTATTGTTTTCTTTATTTTAATTTAAAATAACATTGAACATTGTGTGTTTTGGCTCTGTGAACATAAGTTTTACTGCCAGCAAAAAATTACTATAACAAAAGAAAAATAAGAAACTTAACGGCATTGCCGGAGAATAATTCAATTTTAAAGAAAATTAATGTATTATAATAGTTCATTATTCGCATAATTCGCTGTAAATGAACAAAAATTCCCTGTATAACTGTAAACATTTTTAATTGTTCACGAAGAAAAAATTAAAATTATAATTTAAACTTTTAACTACATCAAACCTCCGTTTACCTGTATGTGCTCGTGGTAAACCGTGACTACATCGCTGTGGTTTCAATGTTATTTCAGGTTGAGGAGCTACTTCCTCTATTGCATTAGAGAGATCACTCGCAGCTATCGGTCAGGGCAAAGGATTTTGGACAGATTACAGGGTGAATCATGAACGAGTGATTGATTCATTCCACAAACAATAATTGTTTGATATCAATTATTCATATCATCTATGCCTTCTGCGTGATACGAACCCACAATCCTAATGTATAAACGTTTACTTCAGCTCATCTGCCCTAACCGGCTGAATGTCCGTACTCTTTATAAATGTGTATCGGTTATGTAAAATAATACGTGCAAAGAAGCGAGGGAGAAAGCCATTAAAGGTACTCGCGTAGCAGGATACTGAAGAGATGTTACTTGCAAAAATAAATATCTTAATATAGAAGGTAAAGTTAAAATCTGTAAGAAAAAGGGAAGGACCAATTTTGACATTTGTAGTAGAAACTCGAGCAGATAGGAATAAAACAAAACAACTGTACTTATCAGTGGAAACGAACACATGACGATCGAGGAAAAACCAGGAGTAACAGGGTAAGAAATCAGGCTATAAGAAACCAGTGTAAAATAACAGATATTACCAAATTTATGAAAATATGAAAAAATAATGAAATAACCACATCAAACGAATGAGCGATATGGTGAAAATAGACAGGGATATGATACCATTAGAAGGACAAATCCTGGAAGGCCGCAGAAATGATGGAGAGAAGATATGCAGGCAATATCTTACAAATAACCGGAATGAAGCGTGAAGAGAAAAAGGACAAACTACATAAAAGAAGTAAAATAATAATAAAAATATCATCATCATTATCATCATCATGGGTTGAGCCTATTGACCCGTTCCGTCTTCAAGAGTATCCTTCCATCGTCTTCTTGTTCTGCCCCTACTCCTCCTCCCGTACGGGTTATAGTCGTAGAGGATTTTTGGCATTCGATCTTCCGACATTCTCATGAAATGATCATGTCAATTCTTTCTTAGTGTATTTATTTTTTCACTTAGGTGGAAGATCATTAATTCGTCTCTGATGTCCGAGTTCCTTTTATGGTCCAGTATTGAATACTGCTTCGGCATTCGCCTGGGGGTGATCGGAGAAAAAAATGAAAAACTACCGATCAGAGCAGGCGATTGCAATACGGTATATTACGTTATACTTTATACCGTAATATACCGTATTTTGCTATTAATGCAAATTGCACCTCTAACAATGTAAGATATGTAGAATAAATACGCATAAAATATAATTAAAAATAAAATATTTGTTCAGTTCATCAATGCCAATTTCATGATACAGCAACAAAATTAGGTTTCCGTGTTTTTTACCTTCTGTATTTGACGATCATCGTCTTTATTCTCGTGTCTGGTAGTCGCGCTCAATTACGAGTGGATGTTTTGAAATCAAGTCACCGTCGCCCTCATATTTTCTACTGCGCATGAGTCACCGAAAGGAATTATTTTAGCGCCTTACTTCATAGCAAGTATACAAGCATCCAACTGTTGGGGTGACAGATTCTGAGTCAGTCGGTGATATGCGGAACTGTACCCGCAATTCGGGTCTGGTTTACGTGTGGCTCAAATACATTAATACGTTACAGTTCTGTGGTTTTTATAAAGTGAAAATCGCCACATAATCTGTAGAATTGAATCGGTTCTATAACATGCAAATCATCATTTCACATCGACAGTGCAAATCAACTAGGTAACTTCTGTTACGTTTGTAGAAAATATACACCCAAACTTCAAAGGGAAAAAAATATGTAAAATTTACTTATTTTAAATTATTAATAAATAAATTTTATTAACTACTAAAACTTACGGATTCTTTAAACTTTGGCTGTCATGTTTCTGATCAGGACAAACCATGGGCCGCTCACAAGTGTTGTGTCACCTGTACAACAAACCTTAGGTTGTGGTTGTATGGAAAACTCAAATCATATTCATTCGCTCTTCCAATGTTGTGGAGAATACCCCAAAACCATTTTGATATCTGCATATTATTGCACGAATCTGTGTATTCCATTTTTAACTTTCCTTACTTCATATGAAACATGCTCTTATATTTTTTGAGTAATGTAACTGAAGTGACAATGCGGAAATTAGTATATGATTTTGTTTATTTCAAATATTAAATTCGTTCATATCTTTTGATAGAAACTTTTTATAATGATTTTCGAAATCAGCATGATCTTCATTTGAAATTACCTACTTTTATCCTGGCGGTATGAAAAAATTATTTTAGTTTCCTAGTGTTATATGACCGTGCTAACGCATCTCAAATAGATTTTACCAGACTTTTTATTTTATTTATTTTTAAGACAAAGTATTTTCTATGTGTCATTTTATGCCCTAAGGGATTAAATAGGTTCTTCATTACCGGCAGACTTGAAGGGCCCAGTAGAACAAGTTATAACTCACATTTCTTTTGTGAAATTGAGTTATTAGAGTATGATTCAATAAATTTGGACACAAGATTTTGACAGACAGCTTTACACAAAACATCCCATTTTTAATATATATATATATATATATATATATATATATACATACATATTAAATGACGAGTTTCAATCCATTACAAACACATGAAATTACAACTTTGGCAAGCAACCATACATGAATATTATTTACTTGAAAAATTCCATAAGACTGAGTCATATGGATCGCGGCGGCGATGGTGTAACGGTTAGCATATCGGGCCCGATCGAAGCCGTGGATTTTTAAGGGCGAAAAAATCCTTGGCACGCCTTCCTTCGGAGGGGAAGTACAGCCGGCTGTCCCATGTTAGTACATTTACTGCATGTAAAAGATCCTCGAGCCTAAATGATGCCTCTGAGCTAAATTCAAATTGCTTATTTCGTCGCCCAATTAATAACTTCTTTCTCCCCTAGTAGGTGAAACGAGTGTAACAAAATGTACGTGGTCAGACGGAAGAGCATGCCACATGGCCTGAGTCTCACCACGTAAAATAAGGCATTCATTCATAAAGACATCTGAAAGTATTAGATTCACCCTGTGTATTGAGACAATCTGATGTTTTTATTTGAAGAGTTTCCAGCACCAATCTAGAAAAATGTTCATTGTATATATCTCTTATGTTCATTGTATCTATTTATATAAATTAATAATTGGATGTTTTTTATAAGGCTGTCTGTCAAAATCTTGTGACCTATTCATTGAATTATACTGTATTGAAGTGAACGACAGACAATTTTCTGTATCTGATGTTTACAATGAAGTTATTAGCATTATACAAAGCTTCAAATATTATTCTTTAAGTGTAAAAAGTTATTTAAATCCAGTATCGACTTATACGAGAGTGTACTGTGTTTAAAAGTTTAAAACTTTACTGAGTTATATGAGGGAAATGTAGGTCAACCCTCTCTTTGACTCAGAACTAAACCCACTATACCCCTTGTTCTATTGAGCCCTTCATTGATGGTTTATCATAGCAAACTTTCAACAAGATCAATAGATTTAGGGAAGCCTAGAGATACATTGCTCACGGTAATATTCCCCGACTAGGAATTATTTGGAGGGTTGGCGTTGGCAGTCCTGGTTCCCTTTCAGTGGGTTACTGATTTTGCGCGAACAGCCGTTGGTATTGGCACCACTGGTTATTAATTTTACAGGAATAACCACCTCAGGTAATTACATCTTGTGGTCACTATTCCTTCAAATTAATTTCATACTCAGAAAGTTCATGTTTGCGGTATCATCCATTGCTGCCAGTCCATATTGCGGGATGCAACTGCTGCCAGCTGCGTATCAGTATACGGAATTATACGAAAGTAATAGCGGCAAATTGAACAGTGGGCGTACTTTTGCCTCGGGCCAATATTCTTCGCCAGCCATTCGACTTAATGATAGTCTTACTGTAGAGTGTGAGCTATAACTCTCCGTTCCCTTCTTTCTTGTCTTTCTTTAATCTTCTTCTTTTATTTCTTAAGATGTTTTAAATTATATAAATCATTTTATATTATAAATATCTAACTCTCCGTCACCCCTTTCTTTCTTTCATTCTTTCTTTTTCTTTTCTTTAATTCTTCTCCTTTCATTTCTTAAGATGTGTTTTTTAAAATTAGGTAACTATGTTAATTCTAATTTTATATTTTTCTTGTACCAGAAAACTGATGATGATGGCTAAGGCATTGAAATCTGCTATTTGTGAAATAAATACTATTGTTGACAATGACAACGCCTTCAATCATTTCAGTTAAAGATAGTCAACTACTTAGATCAGAGGTGCGCGACATTGCCCCCATCAGACAAGCGCCCCATTTGAGCCCCTTCTTGGGGGCGCTGGAAAGCCCGCGCCCCGCGCCCCACGGCGACCCATGGAAAGGGCGCCCCACGCGAACCAGGAAAGTTGGCATAATCCCCGACGGCCGGGCTGTCCCTTCATTTTTCTGCTCTTTAAATTTTTCTTTCCGAAGTAGTCAGTCGGGAGGTTGAACTGAGCGTGGTAACCGTGGCAGGTCCCGAACGAAATCGAGTAGTTGGGAATCGTGGCAACTGTACGGGTATTGCCAATGTTCGGTTACGCTTATATCTGTGGGCAGTTTTTCTCCCGCAAGAACTTACAAAAAATCAAGTCCAGAGGTCGAATGACACTCTCACATCTGCAGTCGACAATGCGAGTGGCTGTGGCACGATCACACTTGCCAAATATCGATTCTATCGTTTCTTTAAAAAGAATGTGAAACTTAATGTGATTTTTGTTTAATAAAAACGATATGATTGTGTTTCTCGAAATACTTTATTCTCTTTATTTTTATTTCAAACTATGCTTCTATTTTCTTCCTTATATAAATAAAATTACCAGCATTGAAACATTTAGAAAACTATGGACACAGGAGTGGGCCGCAAGAATCCTCCTGTATACGGTGGTTGAATTCGACGCACCTGCTAATTTACAAACAATACAAATACTCAGTACCTTAAACCAACGCAGCAATTTCCAACCCACCTCCATATCTAGAGAAAACAAAACTTAATTTATGCAGAGTATCATGACGCCCATTCATCCAAGAAACCTCCTCTTAGAAAGGTGAATTTTGCGAATGTCCGGGCGGGAACGTTGAAAGCGACAAGTGCAGCGTGCACCTGTCACATCCGCCTTGCCCGACGTCCGGAAGGACGCAGCGACAAGCGCCAGCTCCGCATCCGGTTTAAAATTCGAAGGCACGCACCCTCACGGGTGTCGCGCGACCCCGCCCCCAGCGCCACCCGTCCCCGCTCGCACTCCCCGCCAACAGCTGCGCACAACGCGCGACGCGACCGCAGGCGCCGGCGACACCTGCCCCGCAGCCGCTTTCGGGAACTGCCGTGCTGTGCGCACCACGCACCTCGAGTCCCGCTGCGATGCGGCCCCTCCCCAATTCATTGTGCGTTGGAGTAGTGAAATGGGCGCCTCGTATCTCTCTACCTTATTCATTTGGAAATTCAGTTTTTCCCTTTCTAATATATTTATTGTTATTATTATATTTATTATTATTATTAATAATATTATTAATTTATATCAATTACTACTAATTGTTGTTATTATTATTATTTTTTATTAATTTATATTAATTATTATTATCGTATCAGCCATTTCTGACTAAGCTACACGATTAACAAGTGTAACTTTTTAAGATCAGCTTTACAGCTGCATCCCTTGGCACGAAAAGGTTGTTACGCCCCTATTATGAGTTGATAGGATGATAATGAGGGATGTAGGGACCGTCACAAAGGCACCCATGGCTTCGCCTGCAGGACTCGAACCTGCAGCCTCCTCGGCGCAGACGAGGGCTTCCGTAACCGGCATTTTATTATTATTATTATTATTATTATTATTATTATTAATTGTGTATATTATTATTCACGATTATTCCCATTTAAAGAGAGCGTTTGCGCTTGAATTCCTTTATGATGATTGTTTGTGTTTTCTCTGGGCCCATATTTTCTTCATGTGTTCACTGTGTTGTTTCTTCCGCTCTGCTGTCCATTTACATCCTGGCCTCTTCTTGCTTTTGGTGTCAAATGTATGTTTTTTTATAGTGTTCCTGAATTCTTTTCTATTTTCAGCATCATTTATTGTAACCTGTGCTTGTCTGAGATCCTCCTCGACTCTTTAATCGTTTTGTTTTTCCTCTGCCTGAGTTGATGATATAAGAATCCGTTTTGAAATTCTGTTTTCATTCATCCTGTGAATATGTCAACTGCATTCTTCGTTTTCTGAATGTGTCCGTAATATTATCAGTATGCTTATAAATTTCTAATGTGGGCCTCTTCATCCAAATCCCTTGCTCTTGTACCGGTCCAAAATTTTTCTGGGAATTTTCACACGACTAATTATTATTGTTAACACTTCGAGGCTGTAGTATGTAAGTATGAGTATTTTCTGAGTAAATCATATTTTTATTCTCTTCCAATAAGTTTTTCATATTATAATAAATAATTTAGCTCTTATCATTTCCCTGCTAATTTTTTATTGTATGCAGTACTTAAGTAACTATTCTCTCATACTTTTCTGTGAAGATTTTGTTTAATCGAGTATCTTCAGTTCTAGATTTCTTCCATATTATATACTTGTATGTAGTAATCAGCATCCTTAACCTTTTTCCCTTTTTTAAAACAGAGTCTATGTTAATTCTATTTATGTTTTTCATATTTGAGTTTCTTAGAGATCCAGATCATGAAGACCCATGTCATCCATTAAGAGAAGGTAGGTATGTGATCTTTATTTAATATCCTTTAATTCCAATGTACTCTCTCGTAATTACTCTCAAGAGAATTATGGATAAATAATCCGACATTGATGAGAGCGAATCGTCCTTGAGATATTCTGCCACTGAAGTGAATTAAAGCAATTTTACCGTTTGAAACACGAAGGTAACTGAATATTTGGTTTCACACATTTAACAATTTCCGAGGGGATTTTGTCAATACCAAGAACTTTTAAGAGTCAGTCATGAGCAATTGAATCAAATGCGTTTGTGTTAAGTTACAAGTACACAGAATGCAGGTAGATTTTATTCTTCAGTTTGCACCGGATTCAATATCACAGGACTAATGAAAAGCTGATATTTGCACTCAGAACTCCATGCACACATTCCTTTTCTGTTCTTTCAAAATACCATACGTATCCCACAGTAGCGCCCGGTTTTTGGCTAGTTAGTGATACATGAACATACAGCTAGCGATCCTGTAGGAGACAAAATGAAATTTCGGATAGCTGCTACTGAAGAATACGGATTATTTAGTGAAATTGCGTTTATTGACAACTGGTTAAAAATTAAAAAAAATAATGCACGATGTTTCTTGACCTCGTGGTTTTATTATATTCCTTGATTTCAAGGGCATTCTAGCACATTTGACATGCACTGGCCCACATACCAAGATATGCACTAATTGAATTCTTATTTTTCACTTTACACATTAATAACAATGCATGTGTCGAATGTGACCACTATTCTGCACTTATTTGTAGCAGTAATAATGGAAAGAATTCTGAGTTATGTATTTGTTTTATAGTTGTTTTTTACTTTTTCTGAAGACCTAGAAAGGAAAGACCTCCTAGAAATTATTACCTCCCAGATACTCTTATTTACTGCTTAGATTATAAATAATCTAGACATTTTCTCTAGACATTTTCATGAAAAGTAAAGAAATACTTGTTGTTCCTCATTATTCCAAGATTCTTCCATTCTGTTATTCCAAGGTTCAATTTCAATGAACAGCATTCATTAGATTTATATAATTTCCTTTCTTAAAAATTATTAAAAAATTCTACTTTAGCTGTTGTATATTTATATTCGAGAGAAAATTAAAATACATAAACATTTTATTTTGATCATATTTTGCAGAACGAAGCTGTATTACGAACGTAACCGGCATAGTGTTCCATTGTCGCCGTCCTCAACGTTAGAGGCGTTTACCAACAAGTCATAGAGCGTTCATGCCAGTCGCTAGTCAAACACTCAACCATTTTTTACCTCTATGGATTGACAATAGCTGCTTGTAAAGGTAAACGGAACATTTAAATAATTATTTGTAAATAGTTAAAAGAGAAATTTTGAATAGTTGCTCTCTAAAAACCATGTTCTTTAATGTATTTAGTCTCTTGCATGTTTCATTTTCATAGGTTGGCTATTGTTAATAGAGGTTACGTTGATTTCGGCGCCCTATTTTTCTTTCTGCGTTGAATATTAGTCCACATTGTTTACATTGAAAGTGAATTATCCTCAAATAGTGAGTGGCATAAAATGTTTAGTTAGGGCGGTTTCTCCTGTAGCCAAAGATACTAAGTGCTGACAATATCATAATTCAACAACGTAACTCCTAGGCTTCAAATAATAAAACAAAAGCAATGTGGAATATAATAAAAAATACTACCAAATCAACTAGAAAACCGTAGAGAATGTTGTTTTAAATATAACGATATAAATGTGAACGATCCGGCAACAATGGCTAATCTCTTTAATCAATACTTTTCGAGAAATGCTGCCGATCTCACTAAGGGTCTTCAGGCACAAAATTCAAAAACAGACAGTTCACCCAAAATTTTAGACACAATGTTCGTTTCCGAAACTTCTTCCTATGAAATTCTCAAAATAATCGGTAAACTAAAAAATAAATATTCGTCCGGTTTAGATGAATTCCCGGATTCTTTGTTAAAGACTTGTGCGTATGCCATTATACACCCGTTAACTCACATATTTAATGCATCTTTATGCACTGGAACGTTTCAGATATTTTCAAAACAGCTAAAATTAAGCCGCTTTTCAAAAAGGCAACAAAATGAAATTCAAAATGATCGGCCATTTCTTCTATCAGTTTTTTCAAAAATATTAGAGAGACTTTTTTACGTACGAATTGAAACCTTTCTCACTAAACACGACGCGCTTTCAGATTGCCAACATGGATTTAGAAAATCAAAATCAACGGAAACAGCTATATTTTCCTTTCTTAAAGATGTCGCCTCATCATTGGATCAAAACGAGGCACCTATTGGATTATTTTAGATCTTTCAAAAGCTTTTGACGTCATTGATCATGACATTTTACTTTCCAAATTACCTTCATATGGAATTCGTGGTATTGCTCTAGATTGGTTATGTTCGTACCTTAAACAACGATCTAAGAGAGTTGAAATACCTTACTGGAATGATGGAACATTACGTACGCACCTTTCCGACTCTTTGCCCGTTGCATGGAGTTCCTCAAGGATCGATTTTAGGCCCTACTCTGTTCCTACTTTACGTAAACGATATGCCCTCGACGATTCGAAACGGAAGAACGGTTCTCTTTGCGGATGATACGAACATCCTTTGCAATAAAGAAACCGTAAATAGTACAATATCAGATGTTTCAAATTGGTTCCGAAATAACAAATTAATAGTAAACGAAAAGAAAACGGTTTTAATGCAGTTTTCCATTTCAAATAAACAATTTGTGCTCCATTGAAAATGAACGGTGTAGCATTGACTGATGTTAAGGCAACAAAATTTTAGGTCTCTCAATTCAGTCAAACCTTGAATGGAACGTCCATTTAAATGAATTGAACTCAAAATTAAGTTCATTATGCTACGCGTTCAGAATTCTTGCAAATTCAGTCAGCCGTCATACTGCTCGTTGGTATACTTCGCGAATGTTCATTCCGCCTGAGATATGGCATAATATTCTGGGAATACATCTTATAGCTCCCAGACTTTTAGATTACAAAACGATTGTACGAATAATAACCAAATCCCACCACGTGATTCATGCTCTCTTCATTAATCTAGGAATTCTACCATTACCTGTCTTTTATTTACGAATCATTGGTTTTGTAAAAATGACTTGCTCAAGGGCGGAATATTTTTCAGAAAATGCCGAAGTCTATTACTGTAACACTCGACGTGAAATCATATTCATCAGGTGACAGTATCAACAGCCCATTACAAAAATTCACATACAATACATGTACATTATTTTACAACACTTCGCCAGATGACATTAAACGATTAAATTCAATAGAAAAGTTTAAATCCCAAGTGAAATCGTTTCTGCTGCATAACTGTTTAAATCCCAAGTGAAATCGTTTCTGCTGCATAACTGTTTCTATACAATTAGAGACTATACTGAACATTGTACGGGTCAATGACCCCATCTCGATCAGGTTTTCGTCCAGTTTCCTGATTCATTGAGCAAATGCTGAGATGGCCCCTTGTTTTGCTTCTGGACATAAATGTAACTTCATTTTCTGTGCAAGTCTTCTAGAATTCAGTGGGAAATACAATTATTCAAATTATCGTTTCCATGTTGTCGCGGCAGGAAGTAATAAGAGCCAAAATTTATTGCTTATTTATCTTTGAAAATAGATTTTATTACATGGAGTTTTTCTCCTTTCAAAAAATTTAAAATTTAAGTAGTATATGACTTAGTGTAGGGATCACAGAATTTTGAAACTGTGCACACAATTCACTTTTCCCCATAGCCCGTCATACGCAGGTTTTTAACTGGTTTTTGACGTAAAAGAAAATAAAAAAAATAGGCCGAGGACCAGTACATCCCATTGCGAAAATTTCGCGGCATATTTTTTATCAATTACTATTCACAATACCCGGTGAGAAATGTTACATTTAATATCATCTGATTCCTAAAAAAATGTACTACGTAATGAATACAAGAAAATGGTACTTTCACCGTATACCTTCTTCAATAACTTGAAAAAACGTATGCCCACGAAAGATTTTCTATAAGACTCTTTACTAAAAATTAGTCCAGTAAGGGCCAATTTTTTTCTTAGCATCTTGAAGAACAGATTTTTCTTTCATTTAAAGTATCTTTGGGGGGTACTTCACCGTGGTTGATCTAACGAACATACTATCCTAAGGCTAAATGTACCGACACTAGTTCACGTGGTGTTTGTCGCCACCACATGGCAGCACCAAAATAAGCAAAATTTACTTGACCGATAACGTCTGAACAAATTGTCCGAGTTTCGATCTGTAAACCGTATTAGACTCCTTTTTAAAATAGAATTTACGCTACGAAGACGATTTTTCAAAAAATTTCCGAAATTTAAAAAAAATCTCAGCATTTCTGGGAAGAAATTAAACAATGGGCTTATAGCGCGACGACGACGTGCTTGCTGAATCCAACGCCGTGTCAATCATGCAAATCGGATGAATAGGAGCGGCGTAAAGTGAAATTTGGAAAACACCCCCCCCTTCCCACTCCATGCCGTTGCGTCACCCGACCATCACCCGTCACCATCGTTCGACGCGACCAGGACCAATCTCTGCGCGCTATTTTACCACTTCAAATTTGTTCGAAATTACGAAAACAGTTTTAAAATTAGCTCCAGCGATTTTAGCTGGGAAAGCAAATTCATCAGGTAAAATCTATCAAGGAGTCAAACGCCGTATTGAGATCAAAAATTGAGTCGCAGGATGAAAGAGCTCGTACGTAATCTCAGCTCATTCTTTCTGGTAGTGGAATGATAACGGAAGATCTTAGAAGTAAAATGTATGTAAAATAAGATATTAGGGCATGGAATATTGGTGATATCTACACAATTAGTTCAATTGTATTTTTGAAATCAGTTTCCAAATCGGAATCGATATTCTGAGTAATGCCTCGAATAATTTTTTGATGGTATTCGAAGGAAGACGGAAATATGTGAACGAGATATATAGTTTTATACGACTATTACAGATGATACTAGACTATTTGGTTGTGTTACAGCATCACTAGTTTGACATGTGGTGAAAAAATATATTGAGATTGAAAGGGACGAAAGCGTAAACCGACAGCTCGGCTTGTCTGTCTGAAAGTTCGGCCTCCCGCGCCGCAGGGTTTGGCCGTTCTGCCGCGTCGAACGATGGCCCAGGCGGGAGACGCAACACGGCGGCGTGGAGCGGGAAGGGGGGAGTGTTTTCCAAATTTCACTTTACGCTGCTCCTATTCATCCGATTTGCATGATGGACAAGGAGGTTGGATTCAGCAAGCATGTCGTCATCGCGCTATAAGCCCACATTTTTTAATTTCTTCCCGGAACTATGAGAAAAAATTTTTTTCGCAAATCTTTTTTGAAAAATCAGCTTCGTAGCGTAAATTCTATTTGAGAAAGGAGTCTAATGCCATTTACAGATCGAAAATCGGACAATTTGTTCAGACGTTAACGATCAAGTAAATTCCGTGTGATAGTGCTGTGATCTATTGATTTTTCCTCTAAGTATTTTTCGGTACATTTAACCTTAACTTGGAGCTGTACTACTGTATAATACGTATTTAGTCATTATAACTTGCTTCAATGTTTCTTGGATATTAATGTTAGTTTTCGTAACAATCATCAAGTCATGTTGCGTGTCCAACTCTAAAGGGAGTTATCCCACGGGATCTAAGGTACAAGTATTTTTGGTAACAAATTAGTAGAGCTGGGATTTTCATGTAATTATATATTTTGTTGCTTACAATTTAGAAGCGGAAAAAGCAAAAAGTATTCAAATTGGTACATCAAGACAATTTTAATTTACATGTTGTTACATATTTTATGCATTTTAAATATCCCCCACCATAATTACATATTTCAGTATGTTCTTATGTATGCACATTTAAAAATAGGTTAATTAATTTTTGGGGGATTAAACTTAACAATTTTTCTTCTTTTTAATCGGTATTTTATTATTCAGCAAGTAGTATGATATAAAAAGTGTAATTTAGTTCAGAGAGCTGTGAAATATCCTTGTACTTCCAGATGAAATAATGAGAATACGTGTGGGCGCTTGTAAACCGAGATACTTCTGGAGAGAAAATGAAACAAAACAGTAATGCAATCACTCTGTACAAGAGGAGACTGCGACCTTCCTGCAATTAACCTCAATGAACAATCTTCCCGGAAATAAATGAAGAGATGTGTATTTGCAAGTTCAGGCAACACATCTCATCTTTAGTGTGAACATAGCCCCCGTTCCGTCTTCCTTGGCTTCTAAGTTGAAATCTTGGGTGACGATTGACGAGACGTTCTCAACAGCAAAATAGTTTTTTGCCAAGCGTGCAATAAACAAAACGGTTTTTCGATAAAACTCCCAACTGAAACAGCAAGCACGAAGTGCATTGCATACAAAAAATAAACACTTAAATGTATCCTAGAAGCAGATGCTATTTACGCAAATGCAAGATGTTTCAGGTCAACTCTTTTTACTATGACTTCTGCAGTGCGATGATTGCAGTAAATATCCCATGGTTCAAGCTTCAAGTGCCATATCTTTCCTAGAAACGTATTGCAAGCAGCAAGTTCCTGATCATTCAACACTTCGTAAGAATTATCTTTAAGTTTGCTACAACGACGCAATGGGTTGCGTTAGGGATATTCGAGATTCTTTCATATGGTTTGCATTTGAAACTACAGATGTGAAAGGTCGTTTTATTGAGAATCTCGTGACAGGAAAGCTGTAAATAGACTGTCTTTCGAAGATATGATTGATCTAACGCATAAAACTGGACAAGACAAATCACGGAACCATTGCAAGTTTTGTGAATAATGGGATAAAAATGTTACCAGTGAAATATGAAAATGTGCTAGATTTCTATGAAGATGCTGCAGTATACATGCTTAATGTACTTCTGCATTAAAGGTGTTTTATCCTTACATGGCCCATATGATGTACTTGGCCACGTCCGACTAGTAGAAGCGAACCTCCAAAGCCAGAATGTTGGGCAGCTTCACGTAGTCGAGTTGCTCGATTACCTCAGATGATTAAGAAACGCATTACTTTGATTCACATTCAGTAAACAAATGCCCTATTTTAATTGTAATATTAAAATTTATATTCTGTAATTAAAATGTTCGATGTTTTTCAGTAATATCTTAAAATTCTGTTGAAATATTTGTTACATCTGGATGAGAACATTTCACTTGTAGTACTACATAGTTACTTGAGTATCATTATCACAATAAAGAATTTAATTTAGAAAGTGAAGTATACCGAGGTTATTAAGTGTTCCCTATTCAAGAAAGGTGGCATATTAATAATATGGGGTTGGTCCTATTTTTATTAAAACTCCAGAAATTTGGAAAACAGAAAAAGATCAAACTATTGAAATTAAAAAAAATCGTAGTAACTAAGTTAAATAACGCGCAATTTGTTACGATTTTCAATGCACTTTTGTATCACATTGGGGACCTGCAGCAGCAGTAATGCTGTTGAACAAAACCACATCCCCCCCCCCCAAATAGCAAGTACATGTTTATGATGCTTTTGAACAAAATATTTTTTTTTTAAAAAAATAGCATGCACATGTTCATGGATCACAAATAAAATACTCTCGTATTGCACTGCAACAAATTAAACTAAAAAAACTTCTTCACGAATACTGGAATAACACAATATACGAATACACAGTACAAAAATTCTTTACATACCAAAAATACAAAAAAAGGCGCTGTTTCGTAAAGCAAGAGTGAAAAGCAAATATTCAGTGACAGGCGGCCTTTGCTTTAGATCCTAGCTGTCGCATGACACAGGCAGTGACTTGAAGTGACGAGATGAATATGAAAATTCAGTCGGTGCGTGCAGTGTGAGAAATGGCGAAACAACACAATCCGATTTTTGCATGTAAATCTCATTGTTTTTTGTATTTTTTATGAGTTTCTGGCCGTTCATGAAAATGTAGCCACTTCTTGATCGGAGGATGCAAAGTTTTCTTTCAATTTCTGCACTCCCTAGAAATTAGCAATATACAGTCGACTCCGGTTACAGTGAACTCGGATATAGTGAACCCTTGGTTATAGTGAACTTTTCAATTTCACTGACATTACAAATAAACATAAGAAGATTCGGTTAGTATAAACCTGAAGCTCGGCTATAGTGAACGTAGGAATTCAACGTCCTGGAAATTAATTCCTTTTTGAAAGAATATATAACGCTGCAGGGCCACAAATCTCAACATTAGGCAGCTTGGAAAAAATATCGTCGGCGAATATCAGTTGTGTAAATGCTCATATTTTGTATGAGTCCGAAAGAGCTTAAAAATGTCAAAAGACTCGATTTTTTGAAAAGTTTGGCTAGAGTCTTGTAAGGGAAGAAATGAAAAGACGATTACTAAATATTCAACTTCGGCAAGACATGCGAAAGAGAATTTATAAGATATTAGGCAAAGACGAAATAGAATTTAATGACAGCAAGGAGGAAGGAATTTTAACAGAACGCAAATAGTTTCAATTGTCCCAGAAACCTCAGGAAAAGGCTCACTACGCCTTTGTTGTAAAACAACAGTGTGCCCTAAGTGCTCTTTTGTTATTTGATTAAAGCGTAAACATAAATTGTGAATGATGAGAATAAAAAATAAAGGTTTGTATTGAATTTGGGTTTGAATTCCACCATTTTTGGAATAATCGTAACCTTTTAGAAATGTTGTTAGGAGACAAATACAAATAATGGTTATTAGAATTACAAATGAAATTTGTAATAATTGTCAATCATAAAAGTTACAATATTATGAAAGACGTCAAATTGACTCATGTCTGTTTTCGCGTTCCAGAATTACATGTCTGTAGTTAAGGGTTAATGTGGTGAGGTATCTAAAAAACTCACCAGCCGATAATTCTAGGTCAAATAAAATATTACGATAGCGTTACGCACGTTTAATTCCTGAATTGAAGAAATAATGAAGTGCAAGGAAGGCGCGAGGTGGGCAGATTGAAATTAATAAGCAGCAGCTCCAAATTGGTTTCCACCGTACTTCAGCTCTGACATGCACATTTCCCCCTAAGTAATGAATATACTGTGTACACAATGTAATGCTGTCAAAACTTTTTATTCGTACAGAAAAGTCAATTAGCTAATGCGAGTGGTAAAAATGGCAATTTTAAGTGCGGCTTTTGCGAGTTAAAACGTTTGCAACATGAGGCCGATAGGCTGAGCGGCGCAATCCTACGACCAAAATAAAATCATGTTTATCACGTGTGTCATACACTCATTTCTAGATAGCTTTATTGACTTTCATTTTGTTTTAATTGACGAACACATCTCAATTATTAACTATGTTACATGAACGTCAGCAGTGGCTGATGCGGTCAGACAAAGGTATTTTGTTTTCTTTCTTGGAGTGGCACGGATTTGTTTGAACATTTGAACGAAGTTCTCACTTTTATCACAACTGCTAAAAATTGAACTTTTACTACACACTGCATAGCCTAAAAGCAACAGGTTTTACTGATACTACAACGTCCGCGGAAAAGTATTTTTACTTTTCCAATATTGTGCACCACGCATTAATTTCAAACAATTCTGAATATAATTGGAAGGCAGTATCAACTATTATGAGTATTTATTAGTTTTTTAGCGATTTTATCTCAGAATTATTCAGACGAAAACTTTTCTGAAAATGTGTTGTAGATGTGAATATTTGTGTTTTGCATTTATGTTTTGTGTATCGATTTTTTCAAAAACCGTATTTTAGGTTAGAAAAACAAACTGAAATATCACGGGATAAACCTGAGGTTAGGTTGGAAAATTGGAATTCAGAGGAGTAACATCCACATAACATATTAATGTTAGTCAGTAGTTTTCATCTATTTTTGATGGAAATATTTTATATTACTATTATTTCGCACTAAACTGAAGATCCAATGAGGAAAAGAGAAACGTTCCTCACGTTTTAACCTTCTTGATCTTGTTAACTTTAATACAAATATGTTCAATAATAAACTTCTTTCGTCGACCCGGTAGCAGAGAACGCTGAGGCGGTAGTGCCGTAGCGATCTCGGACCGAAGGATCGCGGGTTCGAGTCCCGCCAGGGCATGAATGTATTTGTGTTCGTCCTTTCACCCCTTATCACCATATCGTTTCATATTTACAGTTATCACACCGTTAACTCCAATAGTGGTCGCTAATGACTTACATGTTGACGCGACCTTAAATAACAAAAAAAAATCTTTCGAATAAAACCCTACAAAAAACCCTTCATTTTCTGCCAACTCTGCCCCCCTCCCCCGGATTGTTCATGCGCTTCTATCATATTCGACCAATCGCTTCAGAAGCGCCGGTGCGCCTTGAGGCCGGCGAAGCTCGGGCTTCGCGAGGCACGCTGTCGCGCGAACGCGTGCACGACTTCTGGCCGAAGACGGCGCGTGAAACGGGACGCCCGCCGCGGTCCGCGCGGGCGACGAGACACGCCGGCACGCCTCTCGGCCAGACGCTCGCCGCCTCCAGCCGGCGTTATTAACTGGCCCGATAACGGCCCAGTGTCACGTTCGGGTCGCGGAACAGGAACACAGGTATTGTCACTTCAGAATTCATTCTTCTCCCTTTCTCCTTTCTCCACCCTCCTTCTCCTCCTCCTCCCTTATTCATAGTGCCTGAAATATGTAATTGGTACGCGGAACAGGAAATTAACAGGTATTGTCAACATTCAGAAATTCATTCTTCTCCTCCTTTTCTCCCTCTTCTCTTCTCCTCCTCCTTTTCTCCCTCTTCTCCTTCTTCAAGTTGCTTGGGAATATGATAACTTTCCATCACTGTTTCGTGATATTTTCATTTATTTCTATATTCTGCGATTGCTGTTCGTGGTAGTCGATTAGCCGGTAAAGCAGTTTCTAGATCACCAAGTTGCTTAAGGTTTCCTGCTCTAGGCTGTGAATGCGACATCGTCAGAAACATCGATGTTCAAATTGAAAGACCACAACCCATCGATTGTTTTTAAAACCGCCTATTGTTTTGTGTGATGATGTTCATGCGGTGACGGCTGGTTTAATTTAATTGTGATCTTCAGTTATGAGATTTAACTGATACAACAGAGCCAAAAATTATCATAAGTAATATCACAGCACTTCGAATGATATTTAGTGAGACTACGAGTATTTCACTAATTAACACATGACATGACTCGAATAGATAAATAAAATCACAGGAATTACGAAAACGAGAAATATTGCTCAAAATTGTAATCGGAATACGTGAATCTTTCATTGAGCTCCGAGTTGCCACTGCCTCTTGGAATAACTTATAATTAAGTAAAATATGAATAACAGTTTAATGCAGAAAATGATTTCAAATGTGTTTCGATTTTATAGTAATAAAACTTAAAAAAACAAAACAATTATAACAAATCTACTTACATGAACATTTATTAAAAACACAATTATTAAAGTTGTAGGAAGTTGAATTTTCCATGATATGATATTCCGTGGAAGTATCTGAAATGGAAGATGTACAAATTGAATTAGCAGCGGGATTCGTCAATTTCGAATGGACTGAACTTAACATCACCCAGCCCTCGGGGACTACGGTGTGACCTTCACAAATGTCTAGGTGGTGTTGATTCGAAACACGTGTGTACTCATTAAATAATTTTTCTGAATAATGATGTTTGTAATATTCCACATAGTTTTTATAGCATATTCTTTGTACTCTTTATCATATAATCTTCGCAAATTAGTTGCCTAAAATATGTTAAAATATAATAAAATCGTCTCCTACATTATTTCTGTAGTATACATATCTTTTGGGCTCTCACATGCCACCAATCGTTATAAATGAGTTCTCTAAAGAAAGAGAATTTCACGGACACGTGACAAATTGCACTGTCACTTTAAAAATATGAAGTATTTGTTTAAAAAACGCATCTAAATATTAATGAGAAACGCAATCCGCAACACGCTGCCGCATTTCTGACTCTATATCGTGAAATAACTCCTAAACGAAACGTTTTAGGGCCTTAAAATGTAAAATTTTGGGGTCGAATGCCTCATAGAAACATTCCTCACACCGTAATCTACAGGATGAGATCATTTTAAACGTTCTATTACAGTTTTGCTGACTCGACGCATCTCGATTCAACCTCACCTGTTCAGAGCCTGTAGAATCTGCAACTGAATGTTAAATTAAACTAATTACTTGATATTATACGCGGATGAATTACACAGATGTACCTCTCTGCTCGGAAATAACGTTAAATAAGAATAGTTTGTATTGACAAGAGTGTATTGTATTATTATGAATTACAAGTAGACACAATGAACACATGGCTGACGATAAGAGGGTCCTGAGAAAAAATATATATTACAGGTTTAATATGGAAATTGAAAAATATGGAAGAGGGTGGAGTTTAACATGCGCGAGTTCTCGCACGGATACGCTAGTATTTCTATATTCTCTTTATCAAAGAGAAAACCACTATGCACATTGCACACTTTTCCGCATTATTATTAAATAGGATCTATTATTAAAGATTCAGTGCCGAAAAGCAGGAAAAGAAACAGCAAGTGTGTGGAAGAGTTTTCAAGAGTTTGGTGAAGAAAGAAAATATGACATGAAAGAAAAATGGACAGCACAAACTACACATTAAGAAATCACACATATTTTAGGCAATTAATATGCGAATATAGATAGTGAAGAGTACAAACAATGTGTTACCTAAACTATGTGGAACGTTACAACCAAAATGATTCTGAAAAATACTTTAATGAGTACACACGTGTGTTCAGATCATTCGAAATTCACGAATCTCGCAGCTAATTTAACTTTTACACCTTCCTGAAACTCCTACGAGAGTTGCGACCTGCCGCGGCAGATCGCTCAGAGCAGACCTCTTGCCCTCAGTAGGCGACTGCGAGAACTCTCCGCCGAGTATAAGGAACTAGAACAATGGAGTTGGTTGACAGCCGTGCGAGAATAATATTCTCCCACAGCTTATGGAATCGTCGTCATTACTGTGTCCGATAACGTACAGGAATGAATACATTCTGTAGGAGTCGCAAAGAAAATTATATCCCTCCAATTATAATATTTCCAGTGGTTTACTGACACCCAACTGAACCACTCACGTTACGTCCAGACATCGTACCACTGGAGGAGGAACACACACATTGATAACCCCAAAGGGGTGGCAAATACATCTGCGGCCACAGTCATAGACTTGGCTGAGCTGTAGCCGGTTCGTAAGTGGTAATGCCAACGATTTAGCCCTCTTTCTGCAACCGATGGAGGAAGTAAGCAGAAATGATGTCGAAGGCTTCCGAAGCCGGACTATTGGCAGGCTCCCTCAGCCAAGTGGTAACTTCCTGGGTGACGCTGCAACGAATGCTGCGATGCTGACGTTCAGACTTATCGTGGTCTTTCTCAGGGCTGAAATGACAAAGCTGAAAACACTTCAGACCTGAGGAAGACCATGATAAGAAGGTAGAAGCGTCTCAGCCTCCGATGCTGCGTCTCTTGAGCAGCCAAGATAACTCGAAGTATGACGAAGTATGACCAAGATAACTCGACATATGAAGAGAAAATTTTAACAAAAAATTTGGAGCCGCATTAGAGAAAAATGTTGTTTGAAAATTCGAAGTAAAACTAGCTCTACTACCACCAGTGATTCTACACGTGCTTCATAATACGAAATATCTCTGTAGTGGCAGTAAAACGGAACGTAGCTATTCGAATTCTCTGCAGGGTAAAAGCAAAAACACGTACAATTTTTTAAATTTTTGCTTAATGATAATTAAATTTTGATTAATAAAAACGAGAATAGGCAAAATTAAGGCACTTAAACCCAAAATAGGCATTTATTACTGACCTAGGTATTTATTTTCATGTGCCGATCCAGTGGCCGAGATCTCTCAGGCAGTAGTGTTGTAGCGATCTCGGACCGAAGGATCGCGAGTTCGAGTCTCGCCTCGGTCAAGGTTGTAGTTTTGTTCGTCCTTTCACCACTTATCATCACCATATCATTTCATCTCTACAGTTATCACAACGTTAACACCAATAGTGGCCGCTAATGACCTATATGTTTATGCGACTTTAAAAATAAAGCCCATTTAATACTCCTAATGCCCCAAAATTAATCAGTAACCCAAAAGATTGCGATTTCCATAGAAGGAAAAACTAGATAAATAGGCAAAAATCCCCAGCTTACTAATCATTAACAAAATTTGGCAGTTTTAAAATAACCGTTAATTATTCTTACTTTGTAAATTTCAACAAGTTTTGAGCTGAAAGTCTGCTTATTACGAAGGACATCAGTATACCGTGCTGGACGTATCAAAAATCGCTGAGCTTCCCATGTAAAACCTCGCTTTTGTTGGGGACTCTACTTGCATGACCCAAACATATTAACTGCGTTTGAATTCCAGGGAAGCCACCGTAATTACACACGTCATTTTCTTGATTCAAAAAGTTTACGTGTGTGTTTGTGTGTGTGTGTGCGCGCGCGAGCGTACGTGCAAGCTTGTGGTGATGCGAGAATAGATGTGACTTTTGTGACCTGGTCTTGAATGTGTGGATACACAGGAAATAACTATTTTTTTCGCTTTCAGTGAAATAAGAAGTTAAACTCTATCGGCAAATATGTATTTGAATAAGTTTCCAGTGGAAAATAATTTGTATAGTTAATATTTTTAATGAATTTACTTCTAGAAATGAAGATAAAATAAGAATTACTTTGTATGTATTTAGTATGTTCTCAAATAATGAAAATTGTAATAAATTACAAATTGACTACATAATTGAACCTACTGACATTATATTACTCAGCATATATTGTGTCATGGGAAACTGACCAAACTCTGGTTGGGATGGCGATTTTTGACCCGAAAGTAGTTTAATTGTAATATTATAATTACATTTTCTATTATCGATTTCGTAAAGGTTTTAACACTAATTAGCTTTTCAAAGAAAATATTTTGATTTTTTTTTGTTTGAATAAGATAGTTCGTGATACGAACAAATTATAAACTAGTGATACTAAAAGAGCACGATCTTTCTCGCCCTATTTCACCCAAAATCACTCGAAAAGTACTCAAATTTTCGAAAATTGTTCCTATTCTTATTTCAAAATCTACCTTTAAGGAACAGAATTTATTAAGGGAAAAAATTCCTATCTTTAATATTTTTGTTGTAGGAAGACTCCAAAATGATTTTGAAGTTTTGCAATTTTCGAAAAATCAGGATTTTCAATGAACATGAAATCTGCACCATTCTCTTAAACGTCCTTCACAATATCCAACAATACAATTTTATTAAAAACGATCAAGCCATTTTTAATTCGGAAAATATCCCAGGGCCCCTCATGTAAACTACCATCAAAAAATTAAAATTTTGGTTTCAAATTCAAGGGGCCGCAACATTAGCCACATTGATAGGGGAATATCAGTTTTGGAGAAAATCAGCTAAACAGTTTAGCCACTAGCATTGTTCGCAGACGGACAGAATGACCGACGTTTTACCGTCATTGGAAGTATCGTTATCAAGGACCCACAAAACATTAATTCTGGCAACACCACGTGTTAGAGATTTTTTTTCTAAATTTAGCACCTGCATTTATCTACTTTTTTGTTAGCAAGGTTCTGTAATGAGAGTTTTTCTCCAGAAAATTCGCCGTTTGTTTCGCGTAGCATTCCATGACTATCTCTACTCCGTAGCGAGAAAGCAATATATTAATGTTCAAATATGGAACGTGTACACGCATTCCACAATATTTTTAGAAAATACACGAAAATTAAAACGTTTTTCAAATAGTAGTCGTTTTAAAGGTTTAAATGAACGTAATGAAATGCAAGTGATGTATTTTAACATTGCGTTATGCAATGTTTATCTATGGACAATGTTTATCTACTAAACGGATTTCATTGTTTTATATTTTACCAAGCGTATTGGAGTACTGGGTAAATTTCAATCAATCATTATGACAAACATTACATTACGACAGAAAATAATATAACAGGGGAAGAGATGATATGTTTATGTCTCATCCCAATGGTGTTCTTTATCTTCATCTTTTCGGCTTAGTTGTAGATTTGGGCGAGTGCAAGCGTCAAATTTTCGTCAAGTTGGCCTCTCCGTCGGCGCCAACAATGTCAACAAGGCAGGCAGCTGCCGGGCGCTGCGCGGCCAGCGGAACGCGATGCTCCCCCGGCGCCACACCGCGCCCACGCCCACGCCGCGCGGATCACTGTGATCCCATGGTTGCGTAAGGGCCGCGGGGCGGGGCGGGGCGGGGCCGGCCGGGCAAGGGCTCAGGCGGGCGGGCGCGCCGCCCTTGGCGGGTTCCGGCGACCGCCGGACCGGAACTCGCCTCCGCTGCCCGCTCCGCCCCCTCCGCGATGCAGGCACTCGCCCGCCGCCATGCCCAAGTCGTGGACGTCGCCCGCGGGGCGCCCGCCCTGCCCCGTGATGTGGCTGTTGCTGCTGCTGCTGCCTTCCCTCCTGCTCGGCCTGAAGACGATGGTCGCGGCCGAAGACCAGCAGGAGACCACCACCGCCTACAAGTTCGCTTATCTCACCGAAATCGAGTGGACGGGTGAGCCTGTGATCGTTTCACTTCCTATTCGATCGTCTCCGTAGATCTTCCTCTGAATATTTAGAACGATCTAGTTTCTTCGAGGGTGTTCCAACCACCTCATCCCCGACCGCTGCTGTTGCTTTCTAAAATAAAGTACTTCTGGTACTCTGCAGTTACTTACATGAATTCATTACTTAAATGGTTACATGCATTTATTTCCTACTTACATAAAATACAGTTTATCTGCTTGCCGTCTTTCAATACACATCTCATACGTCTTCATTGCTTGATGTTTTATTCAATTGCCTTTCTTTGGTGGTTATGATTTGCTACATATTCGTCAAATGAAACTTAATTCTTCTCGGTTCATTTTTTTCTAAAAGAAGGAATATTTTGGGTCCCATGCCACCGTTTATAGTCTTCTTCGTTTCTCTTCATGACAACATTACACACACAATCTTTGCAGATTGTGTGTGTTAGGTACCGCTATCTGCCTCACCTTATTGCATTACATTCTCAGCGGTCAAGTGCATTAAGATGAAATGAGATGGTACTACAGCGCGCCAGGATAGTCTCTCCGCAATGGCACCTTCCTGGTGAAAGAGCTTGCAACAAAGATTATGTTGGTAGCAGCGTGTAAACGTAAATATCAGACACACCACGATCATTACAGATGCTGGAAGACTTGTCTCCTTCACTTGTTTGCCAGCGATCTGCTTGCTACCGACATAAATGCAATTTTTAATAGGAGACCATGACTGGGTCCAGTGCAGAGACTTTCCTGATGCACTATAGCTTTTGTATGAATTTTTATGGCAGCTATGGTACGCTTTCATAAACATAAAATAGACAAGCGATAAAAAATAATCAATAACTCCAAGATCCTTCTCAGCCATATTTTGTCAGATCGCTCCGCAATATTATCGCGTAATGTTGTCATATTTGTTGCAGGAGACCCACATGATCTCGAAGCAGCGAACGACGCTTTGAGCGAAATAGTGCGAGAGGTATGATTCACTCCCTTTGGTTTTCTCCCAGATAGTCAACACAATCGTTTGTTGTTGTTGTATTTCTCAATACACACAAGGTATTGGAGGAAACGATTAGTTACATACATACTGTCTCAGAATAAATGTCGCAAACGTCTAGGACATGTAGAGTGATAGAAGATGATCACTTTCACTTTCTCGTTACCACTTACGCCGTACAGAGAAAGTTCTGTAAAACGGCGAATTGTCGGCAGAAAAATTATTTGAGAGCCCTGGTAACGAAAATGTGGATAAACCCAGTTACTAAATTTAAAAGAAAATCCTCTAACATGTGGTGTAGCCATAATTCATGTTTTGTATCCTCTGTATCCTATAATCCTATGTGCCGAAAAATTGAATGACGACAAAACATCCGTCTGTCCGTGACAATGCTGCGGGCTCAACCGTTCAGCCGATTTTCTCAAAAACTGACATTTTTCAATCGATCTGGCTGATGCCGCGACTTCTTGAATTTTAAACTGATAGCAAGGTACTTCACGAGAAGACCCTAGGATATTTTCAAAATTTCCAAAAATTGGCTCCACTGTTGTTGTTTTTTGTTGGATGGAGTAAATGAATTTTAAGAGAATGGTACAAGTATTATTTTCGTTGAAAACTCAGCAACGTTTTCAAAAATTGCCAAAATTCAAATTTTTTCGGCGTCTTCGTACAACTACAATTGCGAACATCGAGATTTTTCCGTTAATGAAATCTGTTCCTTAAAGGTAGATTTTGAAATTAGGTCAGAAATAATTTGTCGCAAATTTGTGTACTTTACGCATAATTTTGCGTGAAAATACGGGCGAGAAAGTACTTGCTGTTTTAGCACCCCTAGTTTGACAAGGAACATGGAGTGATAAATCTCATTATGAAGTTATGAAGGTGGCATTTGCACATAATTCCGAAGCAACTGTCCATCTCTTCACGTTCGGCAGGTCACGTTCTGATGTAGTGAGATTTCATGTACCTGCCGAATACGTACACATAATTATTTGCCAAACAACCAGGGGCAAATAGAACACGTGTAAATTTTCTGTATGAATTTTAGACCACGTGATCATATGCAAAAAGATATCATCTTCAACCTCTGCATGTCGCAAAAGTTTGTAACATTTATTGTGTATTTATTATACATTCCAATGCGTTTGGCTTTGTCAAAGCTAATTTAATACCCATAATGCTGTAGTCACGGGGAAAAAGTTCTTTCAATTTTTGACGAAATTGGGTTAAGTCTGAAACTACAAGTTAAGTACCTATATTTAAATTTAGTAAAACGACCGAATTCAAATGTTGCCTCCTTAGCGCCAAAAAAGCGTTGAAAAAATATAGCTTATGTCAAATAAACTAACCTTACCCTCATTTTTTCCAAAATAACATATTTGAATTAAAAACTTTTACCCCATGACTACAAAAGTGTTATCTCAAACCCATTATTAAAAATAAAAATAGAAGATTTACGTTAAGAACTTTATCGTACATCAAATATATTAAACTATGCAAACCATTATAATCCCCAACTATTTCGATTTTCTTTAAGTGTCTTCCTCCTTGGATTTGCTTGGCTGAACAGCAAAGGATCAATGTTACTTTTAGAAATGGCGAAAAGACAAGACGAATCTATCATTCTCTATCAAATCCAAGTAACGAAATCGCCGTATGGCACATTCAGATATCTGTGAATTAGGACTCATCATTCATAACTATGTAGATGTTGAGAATGACGTTTACAAATATTTCTTTTCTTTTTTTGTCGTATGTTGTATAATACTCAAATTTGGGCTGAGTAATGTGTAACATGTTGACTTCTCGTAAACAAAGGGGCTGGAAGGAGGGACTACAGGTCCAACTGAGCTGATTCGACCGAAGCCACTATCAGATCTCTACTACCACGAAGAGAAATACCATGTTACAGTGTAAGTAGCACACATTTTGTTTACGCTTGACTATCAATAAAGTAAGACATATCAAAGATGACGAAAGACTTGCAAAATCTGGGCATTATTCGCAACCACCTGTGCTTCCTTTGAAATTGATGATTGCCTTAGACCTACTTTGAAGATGTTAAAAATCTACGTTTATGCAATGTTTTACTATTAAATATATAACAAACTGAATCCTGCAACGTACAAATAGTTAATATTACGTAGTATTACGCACATTTAAAAAAATATGTTGCCAAGCAACGAACTCGCAGAAACATTCGTATACGTACCCTTATAATTTTAATATTCCGCATCCTAAAATCTCCAACTGACGATTATACTTGAAAATATTGAATGGTAATTTTCAGCATAGTCTGCAATTAATGCTGTGACCGCAACACATCTCTGTTTGGAAATCGTGAAAAAGCTTCTTTTGATCGATTCCCGGAATCTCACCCGCGGTATTTTACTCTGAGCACTTTTGAGCAGGTC
The DNA here is from genome assembly GCA_964035755.1 of Teleogryllus oceanicus. Lineage (NCBI taxonomy): Eukaryota > Metazoa > Arthropoda > Insecta > Orthoptera > Gryllidae > Teleogryllus > Teleogryllus oceanicus. Next base: position 44,768,035 of record CAXIVR010000002.1, on the reverse strand, counting down.
ACCTCTGCACAAGAGAGATAATGAAAATATATTTTGGTTGATTTTTATTCACAGGTGATTCAAAATGTAATGTATAACTTTTCAAATTAAAAAACGTAACCGTTGGCGAAAATTATTTTTGCATTTTCTTAAAACGAAATAAAATAGATTAAATCCTGAAAAAGCAAATTATAATATAAAAAGCAAATTAATATAAAGTATAGTCGTCTTTTAAACCTCATCGTTTTTACATTTTAAGAAATTTTATTTATAAATTCCATTAAACAACTTTATTCACTTCACTTAAATGATTCTCCGAATGAATTCGTTTATAGTTGTTTCGTATGAACTAATGAGCCGAATGCAACATTTTTACTGCAATTTATTTCATTTTCAATCATTCTCAGAACGCTCTTTGACCAGAAGTCGCAATTAAAAAATTCCATCCGCCATTTAACTGTGATGGTAAACTATGAACTATTCAATTACCCTCAATAATTAATACAGGGCAATGAAAATGATCGGAACAATATTTGATTATGTAACGTCAAGTGCACGTGTTTTCACCTCCAACGCTTTAATATTAAGTGCCTCTGGACTGTTAAAAGGGATGAAAATCGATAGAGGAAGGCTGCAGTGAATCAGAGTTACAAAGAGTTTTTTTTAACAAACCAAACAGGTGACTTGTTTCCATATATTTCGCCAGTATGATTTAAAAATATTTTTTCCCGTCTCAAAACACGTTTTTAAATCAATGAAGAATTTGTGACGGAAATCCGCTTTTTTAAAACATTTATTTCACAGCATTTTAAATAACATTTTTACTTCACAGCTTTCCAACGACACATTTCTGTGTTAAATCTCATGTTTATTGTAAACACCTTTCAACGAGTAGTGTTTTCTACATTTCTCTAATGAAATTGTGGCAACTCATAAAATGTTGAGTTAGAAATGCAATTTGATTCCATCGAGACCTTTATGCAGACAGGTGTTCTAATCGAAAGAGCGTTGAAGTCAAACATTGCATTTGTGAATCATTACACACGCACACAAAGTAAAAAATTGTCGTTACATTCGAAGACTTGACACGTGTTTCTGTATGTACGTCGACGCGCGGAATTCGAATCTGAAGTCAGAATTGCATCACCACCCTCCAGTTTTTTAATACGCGAACACCACCCAGACATTACATTCTTTTGTGTTTTCGGAGAATGTTGTCAGACCCAAAGACTTGACACTCTGTATGTCGACGTTCTTGCTGATGTTTCACTATGAATGTCGACGCGCTGAATCCGAATGTGAAGACCGAAGTGCACCATCACTCTCCCAATCTTGTAAATCCCCCAAAAATACCCGTACAATTGTGTTTTTTGTTTCCGGGGATCGTGTCAGTCTCAATGATTTGACACATGTTTCTGTATCAATGACATTTTTATTATTCTGAGCGGCCTCGCATTGCGTTGTGCTTGGGGATTCTAGAACGACGGAGCGCATAGTGGCGATTTGATTATTCTACCGGTCTCGCATTGCGTTGTGCTTGATGGGCGTAGAACAGCAGAGCGCATGTTGGCGATTCAATTATTCTAATCGTTTACGCATTGCGTTGTGCTTGATGGGCGTAGGACGACGGAGCGTGTGGTGGCGATTTAATTATTCTAAGAGTTTACGCATTGCGTTATGCTTGATGGGCGCAGGACGACGGAGCGCGTGCGTGACGATTTAATTATTCTGAGCGGTCGCGATTGCGTTGTGCTTGATGGGCGCAGAACGACGGAGCGCATGTTGGCGATTTAATTATTCTAGCGTTGCGCATTGCGTTGTGCTTGATGGGCGCAGGACGACGGAGCGCATGCTTGGCGATTTAATTATTCTAAGGTGCTAGCATTGCGTTGTGCTTGATGGGCGCAGGACGACGGAGCGCATGCTGGCGATTTAATTATTCTGAGCCGTGGCGCATTGCGTTGTGCTTGATGGGCGCAGGACGACGGAGCGCATGCTGGCGATTTAATTATTCTGAGCCGTGGCGCATTGCGTTGTGCTTGATGGGCGCAGGACGACGGAGCGCATGCTGGCGATTTAATTATTCTGAGCCGTGGCGCATTGCGTTGGCTGTGGGCGCAGGCGCGGAGCGCATGCTGGCGGTGCTTGATGGGCGCAGGACGACGGCCCCTCCGAGGGTTAAGGTACGTAGTAGGTTCGTGTGTGGGTATGTTAAGGTAGATTTGTTGGTTCGATCCTCCACAGTGAAGTACACTCAAAATAATATTATAAATGAATGTAAAATATTGGTTTGGTAATAAAAATGTTCGCTCATATTTTAATAACACAAGGTTAAATTTGTCCAAGCTATTATGAAAAACCTTTCTTGGGCATACATTTTTTAAAATATATTGAAGAAGTTACACGATGAAAGTTCCTTTCTTTTTATTAAACACATAGCAAAGAATTTGAAGAATAAATTAATATTAAATTGAATGTCTTTTTCCGGGAATTCTGAGTTGTATTTGGAGCGAAATTAATCACAACAGGAAGTACTGACTTGCAGCATAGTAGCAAATCATTATCTTGTCCGAACTGTTTCTCTCCAATTACTATTGAAAACCAAGCTAACTTCAAATTTTGTATCACTTCCAACTACAAACTCTTAGACGATAATTGACTTTTGATTTGATCAATACGGATTGATATTCAACGGAGAAATTAAAAAAAGCGGCACCCGAAGTCAACCTAATCAATATTAGAGTATTACCTACAATGAAAATAAACTATACGATATACATTATAAGAAAGAAACGATGATTCCAGTCAATAAAGTATATTTAAAAAGACGTTTCGGCCTAAATTGTAAGGCCCTCTTCAGTGTCTGAAAGGTCAATACACCAATCATTACAATCTTACAAATATTACTAAAAAAAAAACAAAAACAAGAGAAAAAGACGTGGTACCTGTAAGTTGCTTAGGTTATGTTACACCATTGTGTTGAGATATCATATATAACCAGGCACTTCTGATCTAAACCAATGGTGGTCTAAAGAACCATATTAAAGAGGCATAGAGAAATGCAATGTTTATCTTGGAAGATCGTCTTTCAATTGAAAATTAATACTTGAAGGTATCGGAGCATGTTCGATACACAACGGTTCAAGGTACTGTGTGTAGGTGGTGCCAACGTCGGTACAGTAAAACAGCGCAAGTCCAAATGAATAAGAAGATAAAGTGGAGGGGGAAGGGAGCCATGGGTTACTCTGTATGTAAACATAATATCAAAGAGAGGAGAATTTGTGCTAAACAAAGAAAAATTGAGAGTCGTAGGCTTCGCGCGAGTCGTTGACTTGGCTGTCCGGATTAGCGCGTCATGTCAATGGTCTGATTTCGAAACTTGCGTGGCCTTCTTCAGAGCTGTTCTGCCCGCAGCGAACAGTCAATGAAAAGAAGAAAGTGGAGGAAACTGGTTACTCTGTATAGTAACTAATTCAGAAGCAGAATGTTCAAAGAAAGATTGAAGCCAATACGTTGAAACATAATTTACAAAAGGGTTAAAATCAACAGGGAATAGAGGGGAGGAGAGAATCACCTATAATGAGTTAATTTATCGAAAATATTGTTAAGGTTGGAGGAATCTTTTTGGTCATTGAGGATGGGATTTTGTTTTTTAATAAACCCTTTAGGAGGCAATAGATGGTCTTAAGGAGGCAATAGGTGGTCAAATATTTTAAAATCTAGAGATACAATAGATCAAAAGCTAGAGCCAATCGCTTGAATCAAGCAAGATTGACCGTCTAGAAACCTATTGGGCGCTTGATGAAGCGTTGATGAAGATTGATGGAGTTTGAATGGCCCAAACGGTTGAAGAGAGATCTGGACCGTCTAAGCCTGTCTTGATCAATCATTGCGCCAGTCTCTCGCGTCTCGCACATTTGTATCCTTCTCTTTTTTTGGGCCGTACTAACTTCAGTAAAAAACAAAACTCTCTTGATCCATTCGAATGAAGTTTCTGTAGTCTTCTGGTTCTGTATCGCGTAGAACGTTGAGTACCTCAATGTTCATAAGTAAAGCGATTTCCCATTTTATACCATTCATTGACGAACGTACGTCGATTCTTTTCAATGTTTTCCTGCTTGAGATCAACCAATGTCAAGTCAAGAAACACCAAATCCATATTCGACATTTTACAACACCACGACAGACATTCTTCTGGAGTCGGGAAATCAACCGTGAACGAATATTTATCAAAAGATTGAAGGTTGATTCAAGCGTGGTTCAATGGATTGACTGAACCGTTGTATCAACCAGCTTGAACGTCTAGGACCTACTTAAAAAACTGGATCAAATTCAGGCTTTGTTGAACGCAATGATGGTGTAGAAAGCATCGTCTCTTAATACCATTCACTTTCAATTATTTGCACCTTTTATTGCGCCTTGGCCTGTGCTTTCTGGAGCGGCAGCACTGGCTACACTAAAGTCCAGGGCTCTCACATTCAGTAGCATGATTTGTATCGTAAAAGTTTAGTACAACATGATATGATGGAAATGTACGAAATTATGGTATAATTATGGTACATTTTGTAGATGCTTTTACACTATAAAACTTTACACTTTATGATGAAGGGTGTATTCGGAAACTTACACTAAGACCACAACTGTCTGTGATGTTTTTGGAAAACTGGTACGCGTTTTCAGATTCTGTAAAAACAATAAATAATGTTTGTCTGAATTTTAGAACACGCGTTCTGACGTGTCCCACCAACTTGTGATGGGACTTGTGTCCCACCAACCCACAGATGGTTTTGATATTGGCGTTCGTTTCCGAATACATCACAAATAAATTTAGGCCGTTTCTGTTTATAAGACAGCACTGAATCACACTCATGAGAAAGATGCGAGGTAAATGGTTTCCAAGTTAAAGTAAGAGGGAGCGAGAACTAATACCAATCTCTCTCTCTCTCTCTCTCTCTCTCTCTTTGACCTTTCATAATATGGATCGGAATATGTCTCTGCGTTTTGTATCTCTGGGTGACGTATAATTTTTGCAGCAGTATTAGATGTGGCAGCATGGATGTGGTATTGGATGTGCTGTTGGCATCCCTGATTCCGAGTCTCCTTTCGTAGAATGTGAGAAGGGCACCCGTACCCAGAATTTTGATCGATAGCAGTTAATGAATTCGCGGAAGAAATCAGTTCCTGAAAGTCGCAGCAACGGAATCACTACATTGCACTAAAAATAATGAAATCCTGCAGCGATTGCTAGGAAATATTTGTCAATGAAGTGAGTTATCTTTCGCATTCATCAGATGCGCGGAAACTAATCATACACAAGAGTATTATGAGCAATAAGACTGCTTCCTCATAAAAATAATACATCTCGCTTATGCACGATAATATGTCTCCCAAAACTATTAGTATTCATTCCAGATAATCGTAGTTCATGCTATCCCTTCAAATGCTCATAGTTGTTTGCTGTACTTTCATATACAGAGATCCCGAGATCTTATGCATTTACGAGTCTACATTTATACAGTACTAAGAACTTAAAATACTGAATTATTAATATTTTCTTTATTTTTGCAATACATTTATGCGTGAAGTTTCGTTGTCTTCTTTCTGATTCATGTCGCTCCATCCCAATGGATATTGTTTCCCACTGAAGGCAATCAAATGTTGAAACAAATTCTCACGCACGTTGAAAAAAGGCGCATTTGATAATAGGTAACATAAGATAAGGGAATCCTGACAAATACAACTCCTCCTTTATGTAGTTGATTGATTTAGAAAGATTGTTTTACGATTTCATTGAACTAATAAACATATAATTTAGGTTCTACATTCTTTTGAATCAATCGTTGAAAGAATCACAATTTTTCTACTTTAATTTACCATCTGCCATGCATATTGTTGCAAATGGCCTAAGACTGGGTTAAAACTAAATATTTCTTCTGAATTACAATTTTTTTCTAATTTAGTTTTATTTACTGAAATTGTTTTTTTTTTCAATCTCATGTCATATTTTTGATATGATTGCGACAAACAAGGACATTTCTTGTGTCCTTGATGCTAAGGACAAACGAGAATTAATTTCATATTGTAATATGTATATACAAATATGTAATACGAAGAAATAATTAATCCTTGATTGTCCTAGGTTTACTTTATTAATATTAATTAAGAGGTTTACTTTAATTTATAAAAATACAACATAGAAAGGAAAAGAGAGCGATTTGGCCTCTAGGCAGTAAACCCGATCCCACTCATACTTGGCTTCTGGTACACACGTAACGTCGATCTGTCATGATAAGCAAAGATGGCCATGTTGCATGGACACAAAGCTGTCTCAAAAATCTTACCTGATCATGGAAGGCTGACGACAAAAGGTCACCAGCAGATCGCTTTTTAGAACGGATGCGTCGAAACGTCCTCGTCGCTGGCGGTCAAGGTCACCGTGCATGTTGATGCTTTCATGCCCCTCGCTCTGAATCACGCCTACAGAGAGGAATGTGGATTTCAATGTGGCAATGCACGCAGAGGGTAGTCGCACCATTCTCACGCTGTACATCAAGATCTAACACGAAGTTGTGGACCATGGAAAATATTTTACATTTCCATCGCTTCAGCGAGGTAGGCTGAAAGCCAATGGCCGCGACCTGCGTGCTGTGGTCCCTGTTCGGTCAAGGAGATTTAGTGAAGTTGAATTTCGACCGCGACCTCAAGAAAAAACATCGCATCATTTTATCGATTATATTCATAACCCGAGATAAGCCCTCCTCCGCCACCAGCTTGCTGCCTCGTTTTGGGCTGGCAATGTGTGTTCAGAGGTGAGTGGGTGGGAGGGAGAGGGAGAGAGAGAGAAAGAGAGAGAGAAAGAAAGAGAGAGAGAAAGAAAGAGAGAGAAAGAAAGAGAGAGAAAGAAAGAGAGAGAAAAAAGAAAGAGAGAGAAAGAAAGAGAGAGAAAGAAAGAGAAAGAGAGTGTATCAAATATGACTAATGCATTCATTTTAATGGATACTTTATTTGCTGTTGTATAGAAAATGATAAATAATAACCCTAAATTTGGAGCAATAACTAACCTTCTCCAAATGACTGTCATGTGTCATGTATTTAGTGATACACCGGCACTGCGGAGCAATTTGTTCAACCCTTATTTTTAAACCGCACGCCCATTGCTCTAGACGCAGTGTCCGCGAACTATAGTGAGGTACATAGTTAATCTTCCCTCGACCACGATATGCCAGATGTGTATCATTTTACTTCCTTGTTTTTATTTGCATTATTTTATTAGATAATATCTAATGTAATTCGAATTCTCTTTTATTTTCAATTAGGTAGCTATTCCAGTTTGATTATGAATATTTGGGTTTGTTGTTTACGAACGCTCTTGTTTCTCCTAGAGCAAATATTTTTAACATTTGATATTACGAAGGCAGGAACAGTTTTTTTTCTAATATCCACCCATTTTTTAATATCCTTAAATTTCTGAAGGGCAGTGGTTTTATGATCGTAAGTATAGATCTCGGGCGCCACAACTTTAGGTCACTAGTCCCGTAGGTGCAGTACATGCTTCATTATACATAGTGTCCCACCAACTATGGGCCAACGCATAACTTCTACACGGTTCACGATATCAGAATCCAGTTTTTGCCGAAAAATGTGGAAAAATAGGGGAGTAAAATGCTGAGATAAATTGATTATAATATTTTTAATTTTTGAGAAATTTAACTTTTTTTTTTAATGGAACTGTATTTTTCTCATTGGCAGTGAATAATCATGAAAAGAGGAAAACAATGATGTATCGTATGTTAGTATTTCGGTAGTAATTTCAGTGTAAAATTAGACTTTCTGACATGTGATTTTGAATTAAACGGACAATATTTCCTATAGCATCCCTTGCAAATCTCGCCTTTGGGGAAGATGGTCTTCACGGCGTCGAGACTGTGCGCTTTGAAGAAAGAAACTCTCCAGTCATTATTACCAGTCGCGACTGAGTAACTGCATTTCTGTTAAAGTTTGGTAAATGTACATTGATAGAACTGTCAAGAGTATTTCAATTTTTTTTTTATGGTACAATTGGTATTATATAGCAGTAAATAATCAGAGAAAATTTCTATTATTTGATGAATTAATCGAGATATTATAATTATTATATTTATATTAATTATTTTAATATTAATTAATATTATTTTTTAAGCATTCATTCCCTTCCCATGTTTCAAAATGCTGGATTGTTTCTGCCCTAACACGATGAGCTCGATTCTTGTAAGTTTGACAATGATCTTTATTATTATCATCCTTACGCTACCATTTTTTATCATTCTTTTCGACTATCATTGCTTTGGAATTTCAGTAGAAGAGAAGTTTAATTCAGATAGGAAACAGCCTCTCATTCTGACCCTTAATAGTGATGTTTGATCATATGTTCGGGTCAAGACTATAGATTGCTGTAGTTACGCCTATATCGCTCACGGCCACCCCACTCAGTATCTCCTCTCTACGTCAGTGTGGACGCCGCGAAGGCCGCCTTCCCCGATAGCGACTGTTGCAAGGGTTGCTACAGAAAATGTCCGTTTAATTTCAAACCACATGTCAAAAAGTCTAATAATCTAATAATACATCTAAAAATCTAATAATACATACGTCTAAAAAACACGTCTAAAATACGTCTAATAAAATAGTCTAAAAATCTAATAATACATATAATACATCATTGTAGGCCTCTTTTCACGATCTATCAATTGATGGTGAGAAAAATATATAGTTCCAATTAAAAAAATCGAAGATAATATTATAGACATGCCGTCATGCAAAAATATTATAGACATGCCGTCGAAAAATTTTATAATTTCACTACGGCATGTTTCTTACCCTATGATTCCGCATTGTTCAGCGAAGGCTGCATTTCGAGGTCGTGAACCATTTAAAAGTTATGAGAGTGGCCCATAGTAGGCGGGACATTTGCATATAGCGGAAAAATCACCCAAACCTCTGTTTTAGAGCAGCCGGCCGCAAGAATCCTCCTTTATGCAGTGGCTGAATTAGACCTAGCTTTCGAACTAGTGCCAGTAATCCGCTTCCGACAGTGGCAGGATTTTCGACACTAGCTTTCCGCGGTTTCTCCGATCAAAACCAGGCGAATGCCGCAGCAGTACCCTACCAAAAGGGCCACGGACCGCGCGCAATCTTTCCTTCTTCTTCCTCGTGCCTTGTCACAAACACTTACCCTTACGTGTACTAGAATACTACACAAGTCGGGAGACCAGTTGGGAGTCTATAGCTTTTCCCAGCAGGGTTGGTGCACCGCAGGTGGGAGACACCTGGTTGAGGAAAACCTGACATTCCGACGTGTGAGTCAGTTCGGATCTCGCCATCCAGCGGGGAAAGATCACCGCCACCTCCCACGCACTATACTTGCGGGACTAACGACAGTGTTTGACGCGCCCGAAAACGCCAATCAATTATACGATTAAAAAATTAGACCACCGTTGGGATTCGAACCCTACCCAGAACACGGAGGAACCTCTGCTGCGGAGGCAACAGGGGATCAGGGTCTTTCAACTGCGTATAACATGGTGGAGACCATCACAGTGGCGCGCTCTCCTCTATCACCTTCTCAGAGGAACTGAAGTGCGAACTGCTACGAACGGTACTTAAAAGTGCGTGGCTGCTGTGTGGGTTCACAAGACGCAACCAGGCGCGTAATGTTACAAAAGACAAAGTCAATTTTCCCGCTTTCTTCGGCGGTTTCTTATGTGTATACAGTGTCCCACCAACTGTGGGTCACCTCCATAACTTCTAAACGGTTTGCTATATCGAAATGTAGATTTCGTTCAACCATGCAGAATTACGGGGCAAGTAATAAAATGTATAGACATTGTAATATTTTTAGTTTTTGACAAATTTAATAATCTTTGATTTTTTAAATGGAATGTATTCTTCTCGCCGGCAATGGATAGATAATGAAAAGAGGAATTCATTGATGTATCATATGTTAAAATTTGTTAGAAATTTTAGAATACAAATAGACCTTCTGACGTAGTTTTAAATTAAACGGACAATATTTCCCCTTGCAACTGTCGCCTTTGGCGAAGACCACCTTCCCCAAAGACGACAGATGCAAGGGTTACTAAAGGATATAATGTCCGTTTAATTTAAAATCACATGTCAGAAAGTCTACTTATATACTGACATTTCTATCAAAATACTACCATATGAGACATCATTGGATTCCTCCTTTTTATGATCTATCCACTGCTGATGAGGACGATATAGATCCATTTAAAATTCAAAGATTATTAAATTTTTTGAAAACTAAAAATATTTCAAACAATACCTATACGGCCTATACCTTGCCTCGTGATTCCGCATTATTGAGAGAAAACTGAATGTCGATACATTGAACGGTTTAAAAGTTATGAGGGTGGCGCATAATTGGTGGGACACCGGGCATACTATGAATAATTGAACATTTAAAGATCTTTTTGGTTTTTCTCACAAATTAGCCAATTTTTTGCGTGCTGAAGTTGGCGAACCCGGGGACATTATCGCCTCCTATAGCAGCATCCTCCCCAGCTTTGTCTCCGGTTTCGATGGAGAGTTGCAATCCTCTATCCAATCCTGTCAGATGGCAAGTGATGTGGGTTATAGACAGGGTTGCCGTCTGTCCTTCTTTTGGAGGACATGTCCTCCTTTTTTAATATTGTCTTCCTGTACTCCCTCCTTTCTTAAGTTTACATGGAATTCTTTTTGTTCTGTTGGATTGATAATAATAATGGCATAATTTTAAAGTAATTAAATTAATTAAAGGGACTTCGTATATAGAACTTCTACATTTTTATTCCAATAAATGGCCTCCATAATAGATCATTAGGCGTATTGTGATTGTCTAAAACTTGTTTGGTGGATAACGGAGGTGAGTGCGGGGGTGAAGTCATCCCGTCGGAAGCTTCCATTTTGTTTTGCGCAGGCTGGAGATGCGCAACGTGTCGGCGGGCGGGCTGGCCGAGGTGCGCGTGGCGCGCGGCGCGCTGCACCTGGGCCGCGTGCTGCTGGCGCTGCACCCCGACAGAGTGCGCTTCGACAAGACCCGCGAGCGCTTCGACCCCGCCCTGCGCGACTTCGCCGAGAACGGGCCGCTCGGTGAGTCACTCACACGCTCTTCTCATTTATTTTAATTTTTTCTGTACTTATTCATTTACATGTATGAATTTACCTTTCTTGATTGACCTTTCTTGATTGACCTTTCTTGATTGACCTTTCTTGATTTACATTTCTTGATTTACATTTCTTGATTTACATTTCTTGATTTACATTTCTTGATTTACATTTCTTGATTTACATTTCTTGATTTACATTTCTTGATTCACATTTCTTGATTTACATTTCTTGATTTACATTTTATATTTATTTTTTATATTTATGTATGTATGTATTTGGCGTTATTGGGACTTCACCGGCCTGCTACCGGTGTACCCCATGCCTGGGCCTAGTTAAATTCCCATGCTTGGTGGTAACAACGGCATGAGGTGAATATAACGTATTCTCTTCATCGCAACTGGCAAGATCCGCCTGCATGAGCTTTCCTTCGTCACATAGCTACAGAAACGGGGACGATTTTGAAGGAAAGCTACAACTTTATTTTTGCCTCGACCGGGGATCAATCCCGGGACTTCAGCACGGGAAGCTAGTACGCTGTTCATGAGCCATCCCAGAGGCCGATTTATATTTATTTTTATTTCTATTCACTTATTTCAATTATTTATGCTGTTACTAATGAAACGTTTCAAGCTTTTTGTCATTAATTGTGGAGTACTCTTTGAACTTCGTCAGTCATACATCACGTCTTAGATCCTTGTCTTCTATTCCTATCGGCCAGGGCCGTTAGTGTCCCTGGTTTCCAGACAAGTCACCCAACTTGGGACCCGCGGTGTCTCGAGCTGTTTAACCTCCGTGACAGCACGGAATTTGATTATGAAGTTCAGCTAGGCGGTTCTGCGATTCAGTTTGCGAGAGAGAGAGCTGTAAGAGAGCAGGTTGGACCCCGGGCATGATTTTCATGATCAATGTGATGCATAATTTAAAAAGTAGTTGAATGGGTATCGTCAAATTCGTTTTAATGAAAATTGAGCTCTTCATTCCTTATCGTACCATACGTGAAAGAATCGACTCGCTTTTACGATAATGTGGATTAAGATAACGCGGACCTGAGAGTGAAATTCCGTCAACATCCCACGTAGAATGTTGTGTCCTAGAGATCTATCAAAAAATGTCTACCTAGCTTCCAACTTTTATTGATAGATGAAAAACCAACTTGAGTACATCTAATATAATATTTGCTCCTTTAAAACTCATTTACAAATACTACTCCTACTCAGACCCCTCCGTTCTCAATCAAATTTAAGAAGTCTTCGAACCCCCTCCGACTACAGAGCAGTAAGTCAATATTAAAGTTTGAAGTTAAAAGCAGACGGCAAATTCACACCCACAATTAGGTCAAATGTACGAATTTAAATCAGCTAAATACCCTATACACATTGAAGCAGACCTACCCCCTTGCGAGGAAGCGACACCGTTACGTTCTGAACCCGAGCCTGCTTACTACATGAAAGGGCAAGGGAGTTATGAATATTGTCCCGACAATATTAGTTATTTACGATGCAAGTGTCCTAAAGCATTTGATTTCAATATGAGATTGGAAAATTGCCAAACGAGGCCGTTAGGCCGAGTTTGGTGACCAATTGAGTATTGTAATTAAATGTGGATTTGGATTTACCCCGAAAGGCATACCATATTTTATCCACTTTGTAAAAAAATGTTCGATTTAATGTGAAATTTCTTCCTACGCCTTCATTTAGAATTCAATTTTTTTTCACTCTTATAAGTGGCGAACTGTTCTCAGCAACCAGAACAATTGAAACACGCTTGGTATATACTTTTCGAGGTGAGTGAATATAAGCTAGTTCTGATTCGGAAATAGAAGTAGGGTCAAAAAGTACCCGGAATTGGTTATTAAAAATTTATTAAAAATATTTATAACATTCTTACATTATTTCCCTTCAAAATACTCTCCTCCTGCATCTACACATTTATTCCACCGTTCATATAATTGTTGGAAACACTCTTGAAAGCCGTTTTTTGAAAGTTCCTTCAGCCGCTCCGTCGCATTTTCAATCACCTCTGACGAATCAGCAAAACGATGTCCCTTCAATGCCATTTTTAACCTTGGAAACAGGTAGAAATTTGGTGGTGCGAGATCGGGAGAATATGGAGGATGTTCCAGAGTGGTAACATTATTCTTGGCAAGGTATTGTTTCACCATTAGGGATCGATGTGCTGGGGCATTGTCGTGCAACAAACACCAGTCATTCTCTGCCCATTTTTCAGGTCGTTTTCGTCGAATTGCATCTCGTAGCCGTTTTAAGATCTCTGTGTACAATTCTTTATTTACTGTTCTCCCTTCAGGAATAAATTCATAATGAATCACTCCACGGTAATCAAAAAACACCTCCAACATCACCTTACCCCGGCTTCTGTCCAAGCGAAATTTTTGTTTTCTTGGTGAAGTTTTTGACTTCCATTCAGCGGACTGCCGTTTTGTCTGAGGGTCGTAAAGAAAGCACCACGTCTCATCACCTGTAACAATTTTGCGCAGGAAGCTGTCATCTGCATCAGCCATTTCAATCAAGTCCCTGGACATGGTCACTCTCATTTCCTTTTGCTCAGGGGATAACATTTTTGGAACAAGTGCAAGCAAACACGAGGCATGTTCAAGTCATTATGAAGAATGCTGTGAACACTCCCATGTGAAATACCAACTTCAGAGGCAATAGTATTGATGGTTGTTCGCCTGTCCGCACGCACAATTTGTCGAACGCGCTCAACATTGTCGTCTGTAGTGGAAGTGGAAGGCCGCCCAGTCCGAACGTCATCTTCAATTGTTGTGCGACCGTCGCGAAAACGCTTATGTCACACGTAAACTGCTGTTTTCTTCATCGCAGAATTTCCGTATGCTTTTTTTAGCATCTCAAGAGTCTCCGAGGGTGATTTCTCCAGCAACACACAGAATTTAATATTGCCACGCTACTCTAATGACGACATTGCACAATCCGACTAAAGAAAGAAACTACGATCTACAATATTAAACACCGAACGCACGGAACCTACTACAACTACCTGCTAACCTCAAAAGTACATTCACTACCAGTTATGCCAACCTCACAAACAAAAATTTCCCTTTCAGCTAACAAATACTTGACTGTAAGCGACCATTGCGGGAACTTTTTGACCCTACCTCGTATAAATACCAGAAAATGCTGCTATAGAAACATTCATACGCAATAAATCAAGAAAGAAATATGAGCATGAGTATTAAATTTTTAAAGATTGGTGTGAAAAAAGTTCATTCCATATCGGAAAAGTTTTGATTGCTTACTTTCTTGGCAAGTCAGAGAAGGAGAAAACAGGTAGCCTCTGGACCCACTACTCTATGTTAAAGAGTACAATATCACACTGATATCAGCATAGTTTACTCAGTTATTAGCTTTTTTTTATAGAAGTAATGTGAAGGATACAAGACAAAGAAATCCAAAATATGTTCAAAAGAAGAGTAGCAACGTACGCCATTACTTTACCACCCTAGTGTCGTAAAGAAGTACATTATCACACCAGGTTGGTAATGTGCTTCATTACGAAACTGATTATAATGTCAATGTTTGACATTACCAAACCAAAATGGATAAAATAAGTTACAATCTTTGACAGAAGTGAGCTTTTAATCAGGAAAAGTAGAGAAGGAATCTTTAGAAGGAGACTTATCACTTACTCTGTTCGCAAATTAACTTCCATCGTCGTGAGATCGGTGAACGAAGGCGACGAAAAAGAGCGTGAACTAAAAGCAACAGACGGTACAGCAAAAAAGTATTATAGCGTACAATACGTTGTATAGACTCAAAGATGTTTAATGTTGTTCATATTGGCCCAAGGCTGCAGCTACGACATGAACTTTGACACAAGTAGAGGAGCCACCTCTTAAACCTCTCCACCTCAAACGTTTCATGTTATTTATACGACGTCATTTCACTCACGGGTCAGTCTTGTCGCTCGCCATGATTTCACGAATAAGTTCCTTCATGTGAGGATGATCAAACATAAAAGCCAAAGATCTTTTTCCTGATTCATTAATGAATAAGCAAACACAATATTTCAGTATTTGGAATTCAATTCGAAATTCCATCAAATTAGACATAAAAACACCATTTCCAAGAATGAAAGTGAGCATCCAGAAAAGAAACAACACGATAATTGAATCCCCAGTAATTTAAGAACTGTCATCAAAATTCATTGTATTTAATGAACAATTATCATTAAATAAAACAAATTCTCTCATTTTCTCACGGTTCAAAGTAATTTTTGAAGAAGTAAGATCCCGAGAATGATAATCCTTGCTTTCTATAACGGATGAAAGAAAATAAAACGGAATAATGAGTATCGACGAGGGGAAAGAGAAGTCAGCAAAAGAACCCTCCTGGTTTCCTCGTAATTATAATATATGAGAGTATAATTCCCATAAACAAGAATTGCACTTACTCGAACAAGGCAGGCCCTCTTGAGGTGGAGGTCAGCTCCTCTGCTGGAAGTGAGATGATGTGACCTTGGAAGTCCGCCTCACAGTGTTCCTGGGTCGCCAACGCTCCCAATCAGAGAATGCGAACAGCCAGTGCTTTTCCTGGCAATTCCAAGTACTACATTTCAAAAATTCTTTCTTCTGCACCAGTCTTGAAAAACGCAGCAGGTGTCCCCGATCCCATTGTGAGATATTATTCAACGTAGGAGCAAGAGGAACAGTTTCCTTTTCGGTACCCAATGTTCTATCACGAATTGTTAATTGAACTTACAAAGAATTGAGTGTATAATTAGATTCAGTTCAACGCACATGAGGGTACAAATTCTAGACGCAAATTGAGTATTGCATTCGCCACGTATACAATTGTTTATGACACTTCAAACACATGTACGATGGGAGGACTTTTTTTTACGGGTTACACTAATTTGGCCGCAACCACTCATTCCTTAACTCTTGACAATTTTATCATAATGTTTCCATTTACCGTACACTTCATAGAACTAAAATTTTATTCTCCCTTTCACTCACCACAGAATGCCTCTTATTACAATTTCTTGCATTTATGAAAAGAAATATTTCACAACGAAGCGACAGAAAATGGCATCGCCTCTTCTCGCAACGATCCAGCCCGAATCTTTTCTCCAACTGCCTCCTTTCTCCCTTCCAGGTGCTGGCCATATGACGTCACACCTCCAAACCAATCGGAATGATTTTAAATTATAGGGAGCGTGCTCCAAGGGGGCAACAGAACGGGGCTGTACGCGTCACATTCAGATCTCAGTTCGCCTCACCTCTTCGCCACTAGGGATCGTGAGTGCTTGACTGTTGGGTCGCCAATCGCAGAGCTGGAACCAACGAGCTAGAATATACTACATACTTATACCCAATAATTATATTGAACATTTATTCAAAAATGATAAAGGAGAAAGAAATATAAACAGTATGGAAAACAACGATGTGACACCAACAATTGGTAGACACACTTTTAAATTCAAAACCAGCCTTTTCACCAGCATTTTATAGAGAATATAACTGTGAATAACGTATTAACCACGCGGCTGTAGATGAAGTTATTCACTTCTTTGGCCTCGCGATGAAACATTGATTCGCGTTTCAAAATGGCCGTTACATGTGTTAAAATTACTTACATTTTCCAAATATTTAATACCATCTCTTATGTAGCCATTAGGAATAAAATAAACGTGTGGCCTGAGGAGAAAATAAATTTGATAACATTACGGCTGCCAGCGTGTTAGACATTGAACCCTTATCTCAAAGAGTGAAATCACTAGCTCAATTGCCCATGTAAATAGTTTATAAAACACAAGAGTGAATTCGTTTTATCTCGTTTTCAAAATCGTTCTCTTATATCTTTACTTGATAATTCAATCATGAATAATAAAGAGAGGTAGAGATTTTGGAGATCATGAAAACGAGCCCACATTACACTCCCGCCGCATTTTTCACACACACGTTTAATAGATTTTTGACATTGATTGACTGATTGGTGATTCCGGACGCGTCAACTGCTAAGTTCATTAGTGCAGTAAGTGTGGTACATGTTTTTCCTCGAGATCTTCCCTTGCTGGATAGTGAGGTCTGGCGCTGCCCTACATGTCGGCTAGCGGGGTTTTCCCCTACCAGATATCTCCAACCAGCGGGGCACCGCCCCAGCCGAGACAAGCTCTAAACTCCCGACCGATCTCTCGGAATATGTGGTAGTGTAGTGCATGTTAGTGTGTGTAAGTAAGGGGAGAGGATAGAACAAGGAAGAGAAAAGGTAGTGCGCGCGGTCCGTGACCCGTTTGTTAGGGTACTGCTCCGGCATTTGCCTGGTGTTGATCGGAGAAACCACGGAAAACTATCGATCAGAGCACCCGGTCGCTAGAATTCTCCTCCAGACAGCGACTGAATTCGACGTAGCTGAAAAGCTAGTGTCGAAAATCCTGCCGCCATCGGAACTCGAATCTAGGACCTCCTGATGAGAAGCATTGCAGTGACATCAGTTGATGCCCTGAGCCACTTCCTCCGGTTTGGTTTTTGACGTTAACGAACGAAGGAAGGAAGGTCCTTGACCTTTCAAGCCAAGAGACAAGGTGCAGCGGCGCGACATGACGGCTGCAGAATGCGCTTCGGATCCAAGGGCGAAAGGGTGCAAAACTGTAGAGACTAGGGTTGCCAACCCTCTCGTTTGGGAGGACAGTCCTTTATTGACGTCAATTGTCCTCTCGTCTTCCTTTGTATTTTAACTATCCTCCTTTTAGTAAATTTTTAACATATGTCATTTAATTTATCACACGATTGACTTCTGATACGTTGTATCGTTTATTGTTTAATTTAGAATAGAAAATATTATTGTCTTTTTTCAGAACGCTTACACACATATCCATAATAGTGTCTCTGACTAGCGACTAAAATAAAGAGAGATGCTGAGATCACCTTCATCTGCATTTTGTGAACGAAGCGCAAATATTTAAATATTTATGAAGAGAAAATTTATTTTTATAAATATTTAAACACATCAAAACATTTAATGTGTTGATGCGGTATTTGTTGTCCTTGTCGAGTGTTCTCCCTTTTACATGAGCATTGTTGGCGACCCAAAGAGAGACCCATCCTTGTATAACACGTGAACGGTGGCAAATCATCATCTCTGGTGACCCTGTGAATCTTTATTTTTAATGTATGTAAGTAAAATGTAATAAAATGCATTGTCAGCAACGAATTGATACCTAACTTTTGTCAAGCCATCTCGGTACAATGAAAATAATTCTCCTCAATTGTATAGGCTAGTTGTTTATTTTCAGTAAAAAAAAATTCCTGCAAGTTTCCACAGAATGCACACAGTAATCATTTCAACAGTAAAACGCTCATTCCAGGGGCTTTTCGCAAAACTAAAAATGCCTTACGTAAACTGATGACTGACATCAACACAGGATGGCAAGTAACGCACTGACAGATTTGAAAAGCATTTAAGGAAATTAACATTATCCGGTGTACTCATCAGATACACGTATTTGAATTTCGTCAATCTAGCGCTTAGAGATGTAGTAAAATTGAGTATTGTTTTTGAGATACGATTAGTGACGAATTGCAGTTTCAGTCATCGATAAAAATGTAAATAGCATGTGTGGTGGAAAAATGTACTCGAAGAGATGAGTCAACAATTTAGTTTTATTTTAGTTTTATTTAGTTTTATTTTTATTAGTTATTATTTTCTCGTACACTCTGTACAGACAATATTTTGTAATGTTGAAGAAAAAGTGCCGAAAGGTCCCTGATACAGAAAATGTGGATTTTTCTTCCTTCGATATATGGTACATTACTTTCTCGCTCTCATCAACTTGCAGTAGCATGTGAGGGAAGATTGGCTTTTTGCCGTGGCTAAATCCTGCATGTCAACTGCCTTCGAAACGATTCCATGTAAAAGTTTAACTTATAAACGTCGTAGAAAAAGTATATGAATGACGATGTAATGGGTATTAATACACTCGTGTGAATTTTACGATACTCGTTCGTATCTCGCTCGTATCGTAATATCACACTCGTGTATTAATACATATCATTACGTCATTGTTTCATAATGTGCTATTTTCGTGGCAAGAAATCGCTCATAAAATGACAGCTTATGACACAGATTATAAGGTATTGGTCATTCAAGTCACGAATAATTGCATCACACACACACACACACACACACACACACACACACACACTGAATTGCAGTGAGCGACTCGTGTGATGGCGGTAAATTGCACAGCCAACCACCGCTTTTCGCACCAACGGCAAGTACGCGTGACTTCATAATACCACCGTCCTTGTTGACCACTACAAAACTTGGCGTATGAATTTTGTTTCCAAAACGCATGTTGATACATTTATAAATTTATAATGCAATTATACAAAAATTATGAAACTCGTTTACAAAGCAGCTTTATTGCATTCATATAAATTTGATGTATGCTGACGTCGCTCGTTCGTTTTCAAAGCCTGTAATGTAGCTTCGCATTCTAAACTAGTTGCAAAATATAATATTTTTATCAGAAAGTCTATCCGTAATTTGTAAAGAACTCTAGGGTCTATAATTACACAAAGATTTTTACCAAAACGTATATTCCGCGATTCATCTGGCAGATGTTCTGCCCCTCGAATTTGAAACATGCCATTTTTTCGGGTACATTTTCATGAAACTACGAAACATTCAAAAAGATGTAAAAAAATACTCTACTTTTTTTTACTTTCTCGTTTTTTATTTTAGTGCTATCAGTCGAATAGAGCAAAGAACGCTTATGAAAATGCTATTGGACTGATTTTTACTGTTAACTCTGAATTTTAGAAAATTTCAAAAGATCCAATTTTTTTATCTCCATCCCCTTTTCACTAGTGAAATAGCATATGTATCGCAAAAATATGCGTTTCATTTTTATGTTAATATCAAATGTTTCATTAATGACAGATTTTAACCATGTTTTATTTAATTTGATCCTAAATGGAAAATATTGAAACAAAAATTTAATAGAACTTAATTCAAAATTAAGTACAGCCCGTTGTTCTCAGAAGTTTCGTCAATAAAATTACATTTGTATCGCAGTCATTTGTTAAATTTTTCATTTTGATGCTCTTGTCAGAAGTTTTATTAATAACAAATATAGCACACGTACGAATAAAAGTTCGTATTCCAGTTGCGAATGTATGTTCATAAAACAATGAAGTTGGTAATTACCATTCAAAATTCAAAACAATATATAGCACTGTTGAATGGCAATACGTGGATCATGAAAGGGTGAACGGAAGATATTATTTTGGAATATTTCATTGAAATAATATTCTTTATTAAATAGTAATTCCAAGGGAACAGCTCCTGGTGCGTACATATCATTATTTTTTAACATGCCACGTTCGAAAGTTATTTGCGTGTTGGATTGAGTCATAGTATAATAAAATTCTGATTCCTCAATTTCTGTTCATATTAACCCATCTTAGCCACACTTGTAAGACTTATTAGTCATTACCTATCGTAGCGCAAATAGGTACCGAAATTGTAGCGCCAATCATAGTACTCAGTACCGATCGTAGCGCGATCATGCGAAAATTTAATAATTTATAGCTAATATTATCGCAAATTCGACAATCCAAATCACCGTTCCGTACACCCAGAAACACGAGATGCCCAACATTGAACAGTTATTCTGAGAATTTCAAAATGCAGCTTCGGGCCCATTGTTATATTTCAGCCCTATTACTCTTGAAATATTCTTGCAAAAGAAGCGCAGGAAATTTGAATTAGTGAATTCGAAAATGGAAAAGCTACAGTAAACTAATATTTTAAAAAAGGACATGTCATTTTTGAAGAACTGATATCTTCGAAGATTTTTCTTTTAATAGAAAATGTTTATCAACAATATTGTACTTTTACAATTTTAATTGTTTTCAAATTTGGAAAGTACGGAGATGTCGAAAATGGGACGGACAGATGTTCTTTACCGCTCTTTCCTACATACGAGGAAACAATTGAAAGGAAAAAAAGCCATTTCGAAAAAAAAATATTGTTCAAAAATGTGTATGTTTCACGCAAAATCTGCTCATATTTTCGAACATTTCTACATTACCTTACTCCCAGCCTTTAAGTAACAGATTTGAAAATAAAAAATATCTTTAATATAGTATATGTAGGAAGAGGCCGAAAAAAATTTAACATTTGCAATTCTGGAAAATCAGAGAAAACTAAAATTAGATCCACGTCATTTTTTATGCTGTGTGTCGCGTTCTTTATGAGCTCCTGATGCTATCCGAGAACAAAACTTAATCAAAAATTTGGAGTCTTTTGAAAAAATTTAGGACATGTTGAGGCTTCATGTAAAGTATCCTCAAAAATTCAAATATCCGCTTCAAACTCGAGTTCGTTCAGATCGATTGGGGAATAACAATTTTGGAGAAAAATATGTGTACGGCTTGGGCGCTAGCGTTGACCACAGATAGACAGTTAGGCAACAGACAACAAAGACAGCAAGATTTGCCGGCAATCGATATTTCGGTGTCAAAGACAAAACATGGATGCACACGTGTGGAAATGGATACATACGTGGACACACAGCCATGATGCGCACAACTAATTACACAACGTGAGAGTAAGGAACTTACAGACATGTTAAATTATTAGGCTAAAGACATTTTTTGTAAAATATTTGATATCATGACAGATGTACATCCGTGTACATATATTCATACATTTAATACTCAGTGAATGTATGAACAATGAAATATTAAGCGTTTCTCGCCAATTTTTATATCTTGGAACTTAGGAACATTAAAAATACTTGCTTTAATCTAATAATTTGAACACATCTGTACTTCAAAAAAGAACAAGATTTATTCACATTTTTATTACTAGGTCTGGGCAATAAGAGTTTTGGCAAAAAATCGCCGTGATTTTTCCGACAGCTTTACAATACTTTCTCTATTCTACGTAAGCAGTAAGCGAAAGCGTAAAAAATTCAAATACAATTTTGATCGAAATTTCGGGATGAGAAGTTGCGGAAACATTTTGAAGATAAGAAGGCCTCTCCTCTTTTGCCTACTAGTCGTCTTTTTACGCGGAAAAATTAATTTACTTTTCCTCAATGAACTTGTTATGATTTGGAACTAGCTGAGGTGACTCAAGGCAAAAATTGTTGCCACTTGGGTGATTCGGACCGTCTCTGACTAGACCTGGGATTCTAGTACGTGGATGATTTTCGACACTAGCTAGGCAGTTCGGTCGAAATCAACTGATGGGTGGAGGAGAATACTAGCGGTCGGCTGGTCTGATCGGGTATTTTTCATGTTCTATTCCGAATAATTCCAAGTGATGGCCGGATCAGTAACTCAAGAAACCTGCTTTGGACCGCGTGCAATCTCTACTTGCTCCGACTTATCCTCTTTCTCACGCAGTTTCATGCAGTACACTTCCAGACTTGTGGGGAGTTTAGAGCTGCTTCCTATTGCGATGATCCCCTGTTGACACAAAAAGCTGGAGGGGGAAATCCCCGAAGACGACGTGTAGGCGGCGACTGAACTCACGTTCTAGCTGCGAACACCTCCACCTCTCTTGATTTAACTTGCGCCGCACTTACGACAACGGACCGATGACAACAGCAGTTGATGTGCCCAAAAGCACAAATAAATGAGTAGATATTACAGTATGTGGCCAAATTATTAGAGGCAGTACATGCATTTGTGTAATTTCTAGTTTAAATTATTGATGTTGTTGTGTTTTGAGCAAAAGTTTGTCTTGGAAAAATTTGTAGTATGACTGTTATCATGACTATTGTTTTTAATAAATGGTAACACTGGATGCCTGCATTATTTTAGAAATAAGTTATGTTACTTATCATTCAGTTAAAGTTTATTGAAAACTGGTGCTATAGTGAGGACACACAAATTATTTTTAATTGTTAATTGCAAGTTTTTCCTTCTCAAAATATTTAAAACGTAAGTATTATTCCTTTCTGCGTCACTTCTACAAAATTTTATGAGTAAATTTCGTTTTAGTTCACGACGTAACGCACTACCCTCACAGTACTAATGACCATAGTAGTTGACGCGCCCGGCATCACAATCAATCAATGTGACCAAAACCTAATAATTTGTTTGAAAGATGCAATTGAACTACAAAGCACAAAAGCTGTGAGAGCTGCAATGAGCTGATGCGTGGCTTGTGCGCAGAGGACGGGCTGCGCAAGCGCGTGTGGCGCGAGCTGACGAAGCTGGTGGAGGAGATCGTGCGCGACCGCCTGCGCCCCGCCTTCCTGCGCCGCCGCCTCTCCGACATCGTCCCCAACGCCCGCGTCCTCTTCCCCTTCCCCCTTTTCTCTCCCTTCCCCTTCTCCCCCCCCTCCCCCCTCTCCTCCTCTACCTCCATCTCTCTCTCTCTCTCTCTGATACTTTGGTTAAAAAACGAAGTCCTTCCGAGGTAACAAGCTGACACTATGGTACTAAACCAGCACGTACTTTCTCGTCCGTATTTTCACGCAAAAAGGACTCAAATTTTCTAAAAATTGTAGGTCAACTTATTTCAAAATCTACCTTTAAGGAGCATATTTCATTAAGGAAAAAAATCTCTATCTTTAATATTTTAATTGTAGGAAGACGCCGAAAAAAGTTTGAACTTTTAGAGCAATTTTCGAAAAATCAGGGTTTCTAACGAACATAAGACTGACAACACGAGCACCATAACGCCCTTCACACTATCCAACAACAAAATTTAATAAAAAACAATGAAGATTTTTTTAAATTTGGAAAATATCCCTGGGGCTTCATGAAAACTACCCTCCAAAATTGAAATATCGGTTATAAATTCAAGAGGTCGCGTTATCAGTCAGATCGATTGACGAATATCAGATTTGGAGAAAATCGGCTGAACGGTTTAGCCGCTAGCGTTGTTCACAGACGGACAGACGTTTTGCCGTCATTCGATTTTTCGCTATCAAGGACCCACAAAACGGATTCTGGGTATACCGTGTGATAGAGAATTTTTTTCTTAAAAGCAACTGGATTTAGATACTTTTTCGTTGCCAGAAAAGAGGTTTTTAAGAGTAATAAGAGTTTTTCTGCCGAAAATACGCCGTTTCTTTCGCACATAACTTTCTCACTACACCGTAGCGAGAAAGCAAACAGGAGGAGACTGTCATCCAGTCGGGAGCTTCAATATCAAAAATTTAAGCTCTAACAAAGCTCGCGATTCCACGAAAGTGTCCCTCTCTCCTGCAAGCTCATCCTCCTGAAAGGACTTCCTGTTTTAATCGAAGTATACTCTCGCTCAGTATCACTCTCGTCCCCTACCACTCTAACCCTCTTTCTGTATCACCCTGTCTCTGACACTCTCTCACTCTCACTCTGACACTCTCTGCCTTTCATTCACTCTTATTCTCAATCACTCCCTCTTTATCTTCATCTATCACTTACACATCCCACACGTGCGCGCGCACACACGCCCACACACACATTCACATCATCCGTTTTATTGCTTGTAGTGCTTATATCTAGTGTGCAATATAGGTTAATGAAGTTCGCTAATTACGTAGAATTACTGAGTAGTTAGAAATTGTGTAAATCATATTTACTAGTTATACTAATCCCCTTAGCTTAATGAAAGAAGAGGTTGGTTTCGTCCACTGCAACACCATTATTCGTTGTTTAAATACAAGAAACAAAATGTATACTTTTGTTAGACTCGTTTCCGAAAGGGGAAATTTCTTTGATTTCACAACTGAAGTGATAACTAGATTCTTGTTAGGAGGAAAAGCACTGAAAACCGAAAATCAGTCAAATTGAGATACCTGTCGCCTAATTTGGATTCATAATCTAAGATGTACCTAAAACCTCTACGAAATAGAAACAAGGTGGAACAAGTATGTTCATTGAAAATGATATTAATGCAATTCATGTAGATATAGAAAAACAATATTGTTGAATTTATTCAAAGTAAATTCTTTTTTTAGCGAAAATATGAACAGTTCATTCATTTATTGAATGAATTTAAGACCTCGTTCTAATGATCAAAGACATATTTAGAAAGAATAATTTTAATATTTTAAACTGAACTTCCTAATCCTGCCCCGACTATTTCGGTGCCTATCAATGTTGAAAAACTACTTCAGTTTCGATTATACGATCACAATATCAATTTGATCATTTCTCAACGTAAAATCATAAGTAGCTTTAATGAAATGTTGGTCTTGCGTGTGTAAAAACATCGTAACCCGCAAATAAGTCTGTGCAATGTTATAACACGGGTAGATGAAAATGATACTTGAATAACAAGAAAGATATTTCTGCTGATGAAGTTAAAATAGTTATAATGTTCAGAGGAAAAGCTACACAAAACAAAGCACAAAACATTCACATAATGCAAAAGCACACAAACATAAGATACAGATCATTCACGAAATATAATAATAAAAAATATTCAGATAACTAAGGAATGGTCTTAGAGTAATAATATAACGCACAGTTTTTCGAAAATATGAGTAGTTTTCGTGCAAGTGTCCGTAAAATATAGCTAATTTTTAAACAATTATTTTCCATTTTCCCCCTCTTACTATGTAACAAGTACGCAAAAATGGCTCTCGTTCCATTTTCAGTAAACTTTGTGTAATTTCGAAAATTGCAACGAAAAAATAGCCTTGTTAAAAAATGTGAGAAAGTAGTTAAGCACCACTTCTTCATTATTTTCCTTTTATCTCTTGGAACCGCTCAAGCTGGAAACATGTATGTTCTACTTGGCGTTATTGGGTCGGTGGTCCGACTTCGCCGTCCAGCTACCGGCCCTGCTACCCCATGTCTGGGCCTAGTTCAATTCCCATGCTAGGGGGTACGAGCGACATGAGGCGAACGTTACGTATTCTCTTCACCGTAACTAGCAAGATCCGTCTGCTGGAGCTTTCCTTCGTCACACAGCTACAGCAAAGGGACCGATTTTAAAGAGAAGCTACAACTCTATTTTAGCCTCGACCAGGAATCGAACTCGGAACCCCAGCACGGGAAATTAGTGCGCTGCCCATGAGCAATCCCAGAGGTCAGCTAGAAATATACCTGAGGTAAATATGTCGATGGCTAGTCGTCAGAGTATTCAAACAAATTTGGTGAAATGAAGTCATGGAGTAGGAACATACAGAGTTTATTGCAGAAGTGAACATATACATATAATAGAAATTTCAAATGAGAAGTCTAAAATGGTAGTGAACGCCTTTCAATACTTTCTTAGAAACTATAGTTTCTGCGGTGCCCTTCCATGTAAGTGTTGATGTAAATTTTAGAGTTAAAATAGTAAATTGATTTTTATTATTAATTTTTTAAAACGTAATTTTTTAAAACGTAATTGTTCATTGTTTATGACATTTGGACCCTCATTTTAGCGAGAATAAATGCCTTTTTGCACGCGTATTTCAGTAATAATAAATACCTTTTTGCGCGCCTATTTTGAGTAAAATAAATTCCCGGGATCTAAACATCGCGTTTAAAATTATTGACATTTGCTCTTAGAACGATTTTACCTGGAATGATCCCCAAGCATCATCTTCTTGAATACAGTGGTGATTTGGAATTAACTTTTGACGCAAACTGAATGAGAATTCAATACTTGTGTTAACAGCGACTTTGCAGTAAACACAACATTACTCTCCGGAGGTTAGTAAATAATAAGCCACCTTACCTTAAAGTACAGAGTCAAAGCTTGCCTTCCTTGAATTTCAAACTGAAGAGGGATTGGAATATTGTAGTGCCTCGAAATGCCCTTCACATTACTGACTTTCCGAGAAACAGCCGTAGCACGTAGCACATCGCAGTCCTCGTAAACACATTTACTAATTGTTTCTGACGTAAACTAAATAAATAAAGTGATCATATCATTTGACGTGCTCGGAAACTTCATTTAATCATTATGCTCTTTTGAGTTTAAATACAGTTGATCAAGATTAGATACACCCAGACGGAGAAAATGCTAAAGGTACTGAATAGATTATGTAGTTTTGGGTATACTAGTCGGTTGGTTTCGGCCTTAAAGATCTCGTTTTGTGGAGAGAGATAAAGGATTTCATTGGAATGAGTCTATAACCATAAGAACGTCCTTCCTACCCTGCCAGTTTTCTCCAAAATGAAAAGTTTATTTAGTTATTTTCAAAGTTCCTCACTTTTGCTTTGGTCAGGGCTGTGAAACCAATTTTAGACAAGTTGTGTTATACGCCTCTGTTGAAGCAAAACCAAGTGTATATCATTTCAATGTTCATTTTCTAACGTTTAGATTATAGTTCAGTTTAATGGAGAAAATATTACAAAACATTTTCATCGAGAATGAGAAGCTTACAATCAGTGGCACACACATTTATTTCATTCAGCTGGTTCCAAATATATCGTTTAAAAGAGCTTTATTTGTACTATTTAATGGTAAATAACTCATAAATGTAGATGTTTTTAATACCAGGTAACGGGAATTTCCATGTCTGATCCGCAAGAATCCTTTACATCTCTCGATCTGTTCCTTCGTTAAACAAGTTGTGAGAACGACTACGTCGTAAACATTCTCTGCAAAACTAATAAAAGCACGTTCTTAGGATAAACTGTTCTCGTTTTATTGCGAAAAACAGATTTTTTTAGAACCGGCAACGTTCAGGGATACACGCACTCTACGCTACCAGACAGACTAGGAATGGAAGGATGTTTTGTTGGCAAGGTGATACACGGTCGATGGGAAGGCCAGCCAAGCCACAACACACAAGTAAAGAACCCTGACAAAGCGAGATTTGTATCCGCGACTCGCCGAATCGAGGTTGTTACAGCCATCGTGCCCCTTCATCACCTTTTCACCGGGTCAGCATATCCAAAGACGAGTAGACTTGGCCATGTTTTTTAATTATTTCTCAATTCCTTTTCAACGTATTGTTTTCTGTTGTTCTGAGGTATGTTTCTATGAACTTCTTTGTTCTCTATGTTGCTACTTACACTTCCATTTGTTGGTCCCTCCTATTTATTTGCGGTTCGAGACAATTCG
Organism: Teleogryllus oceanicus; assembly: GCA_964035755.1. Taxonomy (NCBI): domain Eukaryota; kingdom Metazoa; phylum Arthropoda; class Insecta; order Orthoptera; family Gryllidae; genus Teleogryllus; species Teleogryllus oceanicus. The sequence goes on along the minus strand of CAXIVR010000002.1, from coordinate 44,739,923 downwards.
TCCTTGAGTAATTACTAACAAATAATATGAAAGTACAAAAGTATTGTTGCTTTTTGCTGCTTGCAGCATTGTGTCACATTTCTTTTTTAAAGTGTTCTCTCTAACTTTCAATCGGTCTGATTTGTCATTTTTATGCAGTCAATGGAAGAACACCAGATACAGTTTGGACACTAACTAGAATAATAACAATAATTCCTTACAAATTATGTCAGAGACAATTAGCAAAAACATTAGTATTTAATTTGTTAAATGAATGTGATATGACATTCTAAAAGATATTCCTAGTAAGGAGTACAAATGAGAAAAACAAGATGGTTTTGGGCCGATTATAATAATGTAGCCAGATATTGCACAATACATACACAAAACTTCACTCTTCTTTCACGCAATTTTATACTGTCTTATTATATTATTTCTCTTAAGAAACAAATCCCTTTAAAAATTTTAGACAGTAGATTTATTTTTACAGAATAATAATGGAAACGTTACAGATTAAAATTCGACAGAATATTAATTCAGAATGACACAATTAAACCCATTTACACATTTAATTAAAACTCATATCTCAAACTCAACTCATATAATTTAAACAATGCAAGAGAAACAAAATCAGAATCAAAAACAGGTTTAATTGTATAAAAAGGCTTTCCCTTCCCCTGGCCCACTCTCAGCTCGAAATCATTATCAAACTTGTTCCCGAATACACGATTATCAGCTAGCAAGACGACTGTTCTGAGAAACAGGTGAGCTCAGCTTCCTTAAATTGGTGTTGAAAATAAATCTTCACTAGAAGTAACTTTTTAAATTAAAAAAACATTAAGAAATTTTGATCACTTTTAGGTATTTTAAAAAATGGATAAACTTCCCCGGCGAGTTACTTCATACAAAAGTATCCTAATTAAAAAAAACATTAAGTTTATGTATATAAGTTAATCATCTAGAAATGAACTTAGATTATCGTTATACGTTGAGGAATTAAAATGAATTGTATTATTTCATTATACCTGAAGATGGGGAGGGGGGATGCAAAGCTCTCAAAACGTCGTTCAAGACTAGAAAAATAATATTAAGTTCTATTTTTTAATTGTAACAAAATAAAACAATTATAAAAATGTCTGCTGTCTAAATTTTTTAAAGGAACTTGTTTCTTGAGAGAAACTTCAGTCTTCACCTTTCGTTGTGTTCCTCTTATCCCTCATTCAAGCAGAACGATTTGGCTCGACACGTTCTGCGCCACATAGGGTTGCCAACCGTCCTTCATTTGGTAGGACAATCCTCCTTTAACGTCAATTGTCCTTTCGCCATCCTTTGTATTTTAATCCTCCTTTTAGTGAACTTTTAACATTTGTTGTCATTTATTTTATCACATGACTAACATCTGCTACGGTGCATCGTTTAATTTAGAATAGAAAACATGAAAATCTTTTTTCTCAACGCTGACACACACATGCATGATAGTGTGTCTCTATTTAGCAACTAAAATTTTAAAAAAACGCTCAGGCAATTTTTATCTGCATTTTGTGATTGAATCTTTTCACTTGAATTGTAAAAGGCGAGAAGCAAAAAATAGAGCTGATGCTAGTCTAAATCATGGAGCTATGAACACATGGAGGTGCCGCTACCAACGACTCCCGTGTTCAGCAAGTGAAACCAGTCCGCCATATCGGTGGGTCCGAAACACGTCTGTCAAACCAATACCTTCTGTTTTTATAGGCTTATTAATACATCATTAGCTGCTTCATTAATTCATTCATTAACCGAAATATTTGTTTAGAACTGCGAATTCCCGCAAACGTAAACACGATAAAGAAGTTCTATCCAAATCTTGTTCTAGGAAATGAGCCAAACATAACCAGCTGTAATTGCTAGGCTGCCAATTGTTTCTTCGTACAGCTCTAACTCACAATGCTCTCCGCTTTGGATCTATTGGAAATATTAAGGAAAAAAATTCTCGAATATTAACGAATAACTTACAAAATTACAGAATGTTCCAAATTACATGGAGTAGCTACTTACTTGTGGAAAGTAATTTCCGGTTTTCCCATACGGTTTGTACAGCCGAATAGCCACACAAATAACCATAACGAACTGTTACAAAAGGCTAGCTATTCTGAACAAGGCTTTTAAATATTAAAAGCGATGCCATACATCATACTGAACACGAGCACAGCTACAAGCCACAGAGCACTCACAAGCAGATTGTCTACGCTACAAGCTTTGTGGACTCTCCAATATGGCGGAGGTGGCTTCAAGTTAGTGACGCCATGCCATCTCTCTATATTCATAGCTCCATGATCAAAATATTAATAGATATTTAGATATTTATTTAGTAAAAAAAACAGAAAAAATCTGTACGTGACGTATGGGGGAGAAAATCATATGCGCACGCTTTCTTGAGTTTCAGGATCCCTTCCCAACAATTTAACTATTAGAAGATAAAAGATAAAATAATAATAATAATAATAAATTTAAAAAATCGCGAGAGTAACGTTTCAAAAACTAGACATTTTGGTTCCCAAATTATAGAAAACTTATTTGTGACGGTAAACGAACTGCAGATTTGATGTTTCTGCATTGCACACAAAATAGTAACTCATGTAAGCTCTATTACATCAACAAGCGAAGGCAGAGCTCAACAAAACGTGCGCATCGTGAAGCTCTATTGTCATGAATAGAAGGAAACGTGTTGGTGCTTCGCTTGTGCAGGCAGTACGAGGAGCAGGCGCAGGAGTCGGCCGACCACTTCGTGGACCTGGTGCTGGGCGGCGCGCGCGCCGCGCTGGCCAAGAACGGCTCCGACCTCATCCCCATCCCCGACCTGCGCGAGGGCTTCGAGCGCAAGGTGCCCACACACACACACACGCGCCAAAGCAATGTGCCCTTCGTCGTAGGCTTCCTCGACGAGAGGGCCTTGCGAGTGAATCATGGCTGCCCAGGATGGCCCGAGTCTCAGTCGATCGAGCTGACGATTCCACCATCTTATTTATTTATTTGACGTCAAAAACAGTTAAAAACTGTGTGACGTGCTATGGAGAGAAGTGAATTCTGTGCACGTTTTCAAAATTCTGTGATCCCTACCCTAAACCATATACTACTCGAATTTTGAATACAGAAAGAAAATTAGCGTTTTTTGCAATGATTGTTAAGAAAATGTTTGCTCCGATGTAAGAAAATCTGTTTTCAAGGATAAATAAGCAATATATTTTGGGCTCTTATCCATGTTGTTCTTCCGAATACTTCCTGCCGCGACAACATAGAAACGATAATTTAAATAACAGTATTTCCCACTGAATTCTAGAAGACGTGCACAGATAATGAAGTTCCATTAATGTCCAGAAGCAAACCAAGGGGCCATCTCAGCATTTGCACAAATGATCAGGAAACTGGGCGCATCTCAGCATTTGCACAAATGATCAGGAAACTGGACGAAAAACCTGATCTCGTTGTAGCCTTCTTGAGAGCTATACTGCTGAAGTTCTACACTGCTGTTCAGCAGCATAGTGCATGAGTTGTGAAGGCCACAACAGGATGGCCAAAACGTCAGCTTGAGCAACTGAGACGCGGCTCATCTCGGACAGCCAAGAATGAACTGACTCCGGCCGCGGAAGCCTACGAATCCGGTCTTCCGAGTGCTCTTGGCTGTCCGGGTGTCGCCGCGCCGAAGCCGTGTGATGCCAACGCTTCGACTATCTCGTTGTGGTCTTCCAGACCTGTCAATTGGTCTCACAGAACAGCCCTGAGGTAGACCACCACAAGATGGTCGAAACGTTGGCATTACACGACTTCAACGCGGCGTCACCCGGACAACCAAGAGCAGTCGCAAGCTCTTTCGTGTCCGAACGGAGTTTCGAGATTAAACTTGCACCTACGCAATACAGACATCAATGATATATTAGTTATAACAGACACAAATTATTAATAAAATTGAAGTGTCTGTGATTTCAAAATAACTGTCTTATTATAAAATTATATGGTCATTTACATGATATAGTCATTTGCTTGTTTTTCAATTTGTGTCTCACTTTGTCATAGCTAAACTGGAGAATTGACGAAAACGATTTCGTTGAGGTTTTTTTCTGGAGGGATATTTCTTCTGGCTTCCATTTGCTACTTTTCCAGATCTTTTTTTTCAAATTGCTTCTATTTGGCTACTTTCTTCGGCATTTGAAGAAAATGTGTGGTTGTTTTCTTTTCATACAAATAATTTAATTCGGATCTTCATGAAATATTGTTCACCTCAAAAAAGTTACAGGTTATGTAAGATTTTGTAAGAACTTCACATCTTCCGCGTGCGCACCCCTTAATACAAAATTAACTAAACGCTCTTTTTATTTTTTCACACACTACATACACAATATAGAGTATGTTATGTAATGCTGCAGGGAAAAACCTTTTTTTTGGCAGCAAAAATCGTATTGTGGGTCCTTGATTCCGAAAAAAGTAGATAATTCTTTTTCCTGTGCGTAGTAAATTACGTCCTCTAACTAGTGTAGTCCGAATCGACGTTTTGTGAGTCCTTGATATCGAAAATTTGGTTCATGGCTAAACGACTGTCCGTCTGACTCTGTCTGTGAACAACGCTAAGGGCTGATCAATTAGAACGATTTTCATCTAAATTGCCATTACTCAATCGATCTCTCTGATGGTTATTTTGATATACTTTATGTCATAGCTCAATTTTTTTCATCGAACTTTCTTATCGCATAATTCATGCGTATAAAAATGACGCATGACTGTCATTCGTTGAATTCTCTGAATTTTCGAAAATTGTAAAGGTTTAAATTTTTCAAGAACTGCGATATTGAAGATTAAATTTCTTCTTCTGAATGAAATCGGATCTTCAAAATTAGAGCTTTAAATGAATTCATGTACAATATTTTCAAAATATGAGTAGCTTTTGCGTAATTTTAAGTGAAATAAAGACATTTTAACGACAGTATTTTCTCGAAAACTACACTATTTTTCTTCAGTTTTTTTTGTCGTATAGTGCGAAGTACGCTTATAAAAGAGGGTAAGTCCAATTTGCATTAAACTTTCTGAATTTTCAAAAATTGGAAAAAGATATGAATAATATGAGAAAGTATGTGCTGTTGTAGCTCTATTAGTTTCGTTCATATTTTCAAACTGGTGTGAACCTCCACATAAATAGAACATTCTGAAATCCCATTCAATGTTCTACAAAATGCGTTTTGGCTCATTCTCCGAGCGCAATTCAATTCCAAGTAATTAAAGATCAATCATGGAAATTAGTTCCGCTGCAGCCCGCCAGGGCGGCGAGGGTGGGTGGGTGGACAGAGTGGTGGGGAGAGGAGCGGAACGGTGCGCGGGGGAGGGAGTGTAGCGGGAGTGTGCAGAGCAGGCGGACTTAGAAAAAGATTACTTCCAATTTATACTGTAGATATAGAATTAATCCCTTTTCTTGTCTAATGAATGATAGTATTAATAAACGCCCGGGCAACGTCGTGTTACTACCGCTAGAAGAAAATGAATAAGATGAATCTCCAACACTGCCACAGCCTAAAACGTTTTGGAAATCCATACAAATGAATTTTCTTGAATCGCAAACAATTTTCCTAATCTAATCTAAAAATTGCCTACGGGTGAAAAAAGGTACATTTGTATTCAAAGTCTAATTGTGAAGGGCTGAAAAGAAATCATACATCGGTTCTTTAAATTAGACGATCATTTAAAATAATGTCCAGTTAACGGAAATGTTTGAACTTAGAAGCAACGTGTGTTAGTTCGGTTTTCAGTGAATTAATCATAAATAGAGAAGTTGGTAGTTGAAGAAAATTGAATGCTACGGAAGCCGTCGATGAAAAAAAATTAACCGTACAAGTATAACTTTTCAAGGCAGTAAACTTAGCCGGGGGGTGAGGCAGGGGAAAGTGGATAGGTGTGTATAAGATCGAGATTAACTGCAATACAAAGTTCTCCTGGAAAACAACATGTTCCAAAGCCTCACTCGTCAAACACTTTTGTATTTCGCGTACGAAATTTCTGTGCATAATTAATTGCAAAATAATTGTTTTTTGAACATTTCTCCACCTTTCATACTCCATAAAAAGTCAAATACTTGAAGACTGTGGTACATTGCGTGCAATTTGGAAGATCCAATTCACATTTAAGATTAACGATTTAGATGGTACGAGGCAACGAACAAAAATCTAGACACACGATGTGTAGTTTTCTCTGCGAGCTGAGCTTTGCATGGCCAGACAAAGCTTGGCGAAGAAATGTGAAGGGAAGAAGGAGCATAGATTGGTGAAGGTGCTATTTATTTCAATTTTTTCTTTCAGCTTGATTCCTAGGAACTAGTTTACTTCATCTTACTATTCCTATGAAACTATTTACAGTTTTCTTATTAATCTCCTAATAATTATAATAATTAATAGAATTATAACAATTATTATAACGTTAAAAATAATTATATTAATGTAATTATAATAATTAACTTACATACTACGAAAAGTATGTATTACTGAGCGGTAGGTTTCCCAATAGTCATTCTAGACTTACTGTTATTCCGCAATTTATTTAAAAAAATACATGAAATAAGTATTTGTATAGTATTCTGGTTTCGAAAATGAGCCTATAAATCAGAGGAGGAGGAATGTCACTAACATGGTCACGAATTACAATATGCACTAGTCCTATGGAGTTGACACCATAGGAGTTGACAAGCTCGTAATCAATATTTACTCAATCAGTGGCGAAGCGTAGTGAGAGCAGCGGGGGCGGGCCTCATCGGGCGGCAGTTTTAGGGGGCGGCAAAATTTCACAATAAATATATAATAATGTCTTATAAACATTTGAAACATTTCAATTCATATTTTCATCGCACTAACAACTTGCATCGATTGATATAAGAACTTATTCTGAAAACCACTGCTTTAAATTAATGTATACAAATGACATCTTGCTTATTGTAACGACTGGCAGCATGGTTTGTACTCACTGGTACTGATTACCCGTATTTTGTAACTAATATTCAGCGAGAACGACTTCTATCATACAAGGAATAGTGTTCAATATTGTATAATAACACCTGCAAATTAGATTACAGTACGGATAAGTCCCTTCAGGAAGTCCGTGAGTGACGCATTGACAATCCAAAGAAAATTTCATTGATGGGTCGTCAGTCGTCCAATTCACATGAACTTAATCGTGCGTGTGGATGCGCTTCCCAAACGTTGATTTTAGAGCTCATCTCACTCTAGAGTTCAGTGATTGATTAATTATTGAAGTTTGTTGAAAATTTTATTATTCGTGTACGTACATATTCGACGATGTATTAAATATTTTATTTATGTTTTTTATTTATTTAATGGTATGTTCTACTGCTACGTTGTTAAAGCTTGTATATTTTATTATTTTGAAATGAAATTCTGAAATAAGGAGAGGGGAGCGAATGTTTCTCCGCCCCGGGCGACTGCCATTTTCGCGACGCCACTGTACTGAGTCGATGACAGGTGTGGGTGACTGCCCTTCGCAGTGAAGGCGGGGTTTGTTTGGCGAGAGGGACCGCTGCTCGCAGGTGCTGTTCGTGACCATCCGCGGGGGCTTCATGGCCACCGACGGCTACGCAGAGGGGCTCAAGTCGGCGCACCGCAGCGGCGACGCCTTCTTCTGGCACGACGTCAACGGCAGCGGCTTCAGCATCTGGGGCGGCATCGCCTTCGACGACCTCTCCGTGAGTCTCTAGCCCCGTTCAAACGGTCTACATCAGCCCCACTTGCAAGGTCTCACGGGCCACAACGAAAACCTTTCATATGGTTGCGGGCCAGATTTTCATTATTCGGGCGATCCACACCGACTTCCCCATATTATTGATCTCGGCAGATTGCCCGGCTGCTCTGAAACGGGGGGGGGGGACCATGCGTGATATATGAGGCCGTTCCGTGCGTAACGGAGAGAAACACATTGGATGATTTCGAATTTCTGAATTTGCTAGAAAAAAAAGGCCGACTTGGATGGCCGAGGTGGCTAAGGGCGAGTACCGACTCAGCGCTTCGGGCCGAAGGGTCGCGGGTTCGAGTCCCGCCTTATTTGTCCCTTGACTTTGTATATGTTGTCGCGGAGGGCCTCGCGTTCTGCTGACCTCAGACCAGAGGAGCCTGCAAGTGTATGGTCGAATATGCGTCTAAACGGGAGGTAAAGGGTAACCGACTGTTGGCTGGATAAAAGCCCGAGAGAAAAATTCTTACATCTAAAATTAATCTATTTTTACATTAAAGGGGGTGTTTACCCAGGCAGGACGCGTGCCTTAGGCGCCCAATGTTCCGGGGTGAGCGGTGTGTGTGTCGGTTGCAGCTGACGTACGGGCACTACGAGGCGCAGGTGATGGGCTTGGGGCCGTCGGGGTCGCTCTCGGCCGAGGTGTACCCGCTGGCCCTGCACGTGCACCTGCGCATCGACTTCGACGCCGACAAGGCCTACCTCGAGGAGTTCCGCATCAACGAAGCGGGGTGAGTGGCGCAGGCCGCAAGGCTTCGCCTGCATGTGGCGACTTCATAGGTCCGAGGTGTACCCGCTGGCCCTGCACGTGCACCTGCGCATCGACTTCGACTTTATTTCAGCAATTACACAACGTTTCGTAACTAGTTTTGTTACATCATCAGGTGCTTAGTGAGGAACTACTTCCCATTGAATTACCTCTGCAGTAGAACAATCGAGGAAATATTACATTACATTAACTCACTCTTAATTTGTAATGTTTCCTCGATTGTTCTACTGCTGAGGTAATTCAATGGGATATAGTTCCTCACTAAGCACCTGATGATGTAACAAAACAGTTACGAAACGTCGTGTAATTGCTGAAATAAATGATTGTCATTAAAAGTTTGGATACTTTTATTTGCAGACTTCATAGGTCGTTACTGCCGTACGTGTAGTACGTTCTAGCTCGGGATTGGTTGAGGATTTCAGGCGCGCTAACAGCTAAGGTCATTATTCTCGTAAGTGTGGTGTATGTTTTTTCATCGGAAGGTGACGGTCACTTTCCCCTGCTGGATGGCGAGATCCGGCGCCAATTTATCATCTGCTAACAGGGTTTCCCGCAACCAGGAATTTCCCACCAGCGGCGGCGACTGGCCTCCCGGCATGTGTTGCATTTAAGTCTGTGTGTGAGCAAGGAATAGGAAGGAAAAATCGCGCACGGTCCGTAACCCGTTTGTTAAGGTACTGCTGCGACATTCACCTGGTGTTGATCGGAAAATCACAGAAAAATACCAATCAGAGCAGTCCGCCTCTAAAATTCTCCAAATTCTCCTCCAGAGAGCGATAGAACTGAATCTAGATATCTAGCCAAAGTCGACAATCCTGCCACCGTTAGGAATCGAACCTAGGACCTCCCAGTCAGAGGGACTGCCGTGAAATCAGTTGATGCTCTGAGCCACCTCTCCCCGCGTACACCTCGGGAGGTGTCGATGTTCCTTCCCCTGCAACGTGAGATTCTGTTCGTCGGCTCGCGGGGTTTTCTCACCCTAAGGTATTTCCCACGACAGTTGATTGACCCCATCGGAACAAGCTGTGAGCTCCTGTCACGAGAGGGAGTGCAGTGCATGCAAGTGTAAATAAAGGGCGAGGATAGTTCAAGGAAGAGAACGCGCGCGGTCCGTGGCCCGTTTGTTTGAGTGCTGCTCCAGTATTGGCCTGTTATTGTTCGGAGAAATCACGGGAAACTACAGATCATAGCAGCCAGCTGCTTCAATTGTCCTCCAGACAGCCGTTACATTCCACCCAACTATCTAACTAGTATTGAAAATGCCCATCGCCAGGACTGGAACCCTAGGAACACCCAGACAACCTTCCTGCAGAGGTATCGGAGTTACCCCTGATCTATTGAAGTTCATCTCTAGGAGAGTTAAAGTTCGATTTTGCTCTAGAATATAGAACATCACGTTGTTTCATCCTCCAAAACTCGAAGATATGAGAAGTATCATCTGTCCGAGTCTGAGAGCTTGTGAATATATGAGTACAATATTTCTCACAGAGGCAGGATCTGTACAATTTACTATTTCCCGACTCACTGGAATCCATTAGGACTGGTTCCATTAGGACTTTCTTTTTGATCAGCAAGCGGAGGGACTCTACCTGAAATCCGACCACCGAACTGAAGACATATTTCATCCAATCTCGCGTGAGTCCCAGAAGATTTCATTGAAGTTCCGATTGAATTTTGTGCGTCGAAATGCCTTATCTTTTAAACATACAGAATAAATTAAGAATGACCTCAAGTATTTCTAATGTTTTTGTAGGAATTGGTGTTTACGTAGTTTGAAATTCTTTACACAAGATGTCATCACGAAACTATTTTCTATTTAAAAGATAATTGTTCCTCTTAAGAGGAAAATATCCAGTTACTTTCTTATATCTTTTTTGGTGTGAATTTGTAGGTGTATATGTGTAACAGTGTTAGAAGGATTGAAGTAATAAATTTTAGGAATAAACCTTTCAATCAAATTAAAGTGTTAAATTACTTAATTTCATGGGTTTGTGCTAATAAATTAAGGAAAGAAAATTTGTCTTTCGAACATAGTGTATGTTCTTTCATCACGTCATCTTTTTGTAACAAGGCATTGCTGGACAATAAGAGTTCGCACTTTTTTTACCAACGTACGTACGCTTGAAAGAGTTCATGTAGAACAATAACATAACGCTTCCTAACCGATATATAAAAAGTTTAAACATAATATAATTGGAAATGATTCGTAAAATGGGAATATCAAAAAAAAAAAAAAATTAAAAAAAATTTTTATAAGCAATATCTACAAATATGTCTTGAGAATGCATTAAAAAATATCCAGTTTTCAAAATACAACGTATTGGTTTTTCATTCAAGAAATTTAGTTTACATTCTTCTTCGAATTCCTGTCGGTATCTCCAATCAGTGTAATATCCAGCGAGAACTATCTAAATTGGTTGCTAATTGAACTATCTAATGCGGTTCGCACCAAGTTGCAAAAGATGCAAAAAATACCATACTTCCTTTTTTAATTTCTTTTTTATTGTTGTGATATGGACACATCTTTGTTTTTTTAATGCAAGTATCACCATTCTGATCTGAAGTTGACTGAACCCTAACCTGTAACCCCCCAAAACAAGAATTTTCCTATGAAGCTTCACCGCCTTACGTGGCTCAGGGCATTAAGTTATGTTACTACGATGCCTCTGACCGGGAGGTCCTAAGTTTCGAATGCAGACGGTGGCAGGACTTTCAACACTAGCTACGAGGTTGAATTTATGCGCTGTCTGGAGGAGAATTCTAGAGACCGGCTGCTCTAATCGGTAGTTTTCCGTGTCTTCTCCAATCAACACCAGGCGAATGCCGGGATAGTTCCCTAACAAACAGGCCACGGACCGCGCGCAATATTTTATTCCTGTTCCTTATTCTATGCTCACCCCTTACTTACACACTCTTAGACACTCTTACGTATGCATTACACCACCACACATGTCGGGAGATCAGAAGGGAGCTCTGAGCTTGTCCCGGCTGGGGCGGTGCTTCGCTAGTGGGAATTGTGATGTGGTGGTGTTGACGTTCTTATACGAAGAAATAAAGGTGGTCATCTCCGACTCAGTAAATTTATGGAGATAGCCGGCTTTCGACGGCTTTGCCGTCATCATCCCTCTACAATGTAAAGAAAAGAAAATATAAGTAAAATACCAATCGCTAATGGGATATACCTGGTTGGGGAAAATCCTAGTAAGCGGACGTGGGGCGGTGACGGATCTCGTCATCCAGTGGGTGAAGATCACCACCACCACCTCCCGCAATAAAAACACGCACCACACTTATGGGACTACTGACCTTGGCAGTTGACGCGTCCACAATCGCTAGCCTATTAATGAAAAGTAATGCAGCTTTCCCTTGTCGTGTGTGGTCCGAAGAGAGAGAGGCGTGTGTCGCAGGGACATGCAGGTGGAGGTGACGGGGCTGGGGTTCGTGCTCAACTGGCTGGCGTCGCACATCGCCTCCTGGCTGCTGAGCGCGTACCGCGACCGCGTCGTTGACGAGCTGGAGGCGCGCTACGCCAACTACTTCTCCAGCATGCTGGACAGCGTGTCTCTGGACGAGCTCGTCAACAGCCAGACGCTGTACTAGCCACCCCCGCAGCGGGCTGCACCACCGACCAACAAGTGGGGTGTGAAGAGAACAACTGCGGAAGCCTTCAATGCAGGAACAAACGTCGTCGTAACCAACTGTAATCTGTGCTTAACATCTGGTATTTTTCCACGATTTGGCAAATATACTTTTCAAAATCCAAAAATATAATTATTTAAAAATTAAACGAAAATTTAATTTTTCATAGCAGTAACTGGAATACGTAGAATTTTGTCAAGAACTTTTGCGTGATATACAAATGTTACTTTTCAGGTTCACATCTAATATTCACTCAGTGTCGAAGATCCATTGCAGATAATCCAATTTACATCCTTGAGGCATTGTTTAGGGTAATTTAACGACCAGAAGTACTTGGTAATTTACCAGATCTATCAAGTTTTGTGGTTCTTACAAAAAAAAGGATTTAAATATTAGATTAATGGGTAAACCTTGCATTTTGGCAATAATAAAAAAGCACGTGGAAAATGATGATAAAATAATATCTTTTAAGACTCAAATGCTTTCATTAAAATTTGAGTTTCAATTCATGTTATTTAAAAACGTAATATTACTTTACGCATAATTTACGCATACCCATCATTTCGAATTAATTCATCAGGTTCAACAAGAGAAATTTCAAGTAGGGCAAGAAGTAATATGGATATTTCACGCTGTTTGGTTCGTGCAAGTTTCACAAATTAACAGAGAATTATATACAGATTAAATTAAAATTTCTTTAGTTTAGGCCCTAGTGGTGGGTTTCCTAGTAGGATAAAATCAAAAATTCCTAAGGACAAATTTCATCCATCTTTATTTAAACTTGAAAAAATTCAATTTATCAAAGTAAAAATCAACAGTTTAAAAATGACCATTATTATTTAATAGTTGATATTATTATATTTTGTTATTAAGTGTATAGTATGTAGTAGCAATAAGTGCCACAGATAGTTATAGTTAACTAAGCCTAAAAAGGGATTTTGTAATATTACATTCCAGTCCTTGAATGGCCATATAGCCGAACAAGATGATAATAAATAAATAAAATAAATCCCGAGTTTCCATGACCTCTATTTTATAGTAGTACATGAACCATGGCCTTGGTCTACATTAACATTTGGATTTCTAATAATTACCTGCAGAATAGATTTTTGTATGTAGTAACCTATTTTCAAATATATTTTTGAACTTTCGTACTCTACGTAATGCACTCTTCACTTTTCAACATTGTCCCCATACCTTTCCACATACTTTCGCCATCACCAACAAAAAGAATGTAAGAAATAATATAAATTATAAAAATTAGATGAGAATATGTATGCGTGTGAATTAACCCTTCATGACGCCATTTTGTAAGCTGAATTTTTTTATATCATAAAGAATAGGCCCTATATATTGAGAAAAATATTTTTAAAAAATACTTTTTCAGCCATGAAGACTCTATGCAAAAAAAAAAATTACACTTTGCAAAGGTGCGCATTGACTCAAAATGTCTGACAGTCAAATGCAGACATACATAATTAATCATACCCAATTATTTTCATAAAAAACAAAAACTAATAATTTTTTTGCATCGTGGGCAACTTTTATTTGTTGTAAACGTATTTTACAAGAACAAATAAACATATTTTACATGATTACTAACGATTTTTTAAAACTATTGACAAAGGATATCCATGAAAATTTTCCCCTTTGTTTAAGCAAAATTTTACTTCACAATCGGTTAAGGTAGAAATGTGTAACCTTGGCACCCTGGTAATTTGCAGGTTCATAGCTTTTACTTTCTCGTTACTGCTTAGGCAGTATAGACAAAGTCTTGCAATTCTGCGGGTGAAAATGGGAAATTTCGACACAAAACTCTTATCGCCTGGTAATGAAAATGTTAGTAAATCTTAGCTCTCGCTATAGTAAATAACTTCCTTTACCATGTTTTTTTTAAACTGAATCCATGTTTTGTGGATCCCTGATGCCGAAAAACTGACGCAAAACGTTTGTCCCCTCTAGCGCCTAAACCGTTTAGCCGATTTTTTTAAACTTGGTATTCCTCAATTAATTTGGCTGATGTCGCGGTCCTTTGAATTTGAGATCGATATTTAAATTTTGTGGGGTACTTTACATGAAGCCCCTTGAATATTTTTCGAAATTTTAAAACATTTTTCAAAATTTTAAAAATATTGGGTCCAATTTTTTTATTACATTAGTTGTTTTTTAAAGATCGTCTTTAAAATAAGGTCATGTAAAATGTTTGGAGAATTTGAGTAGTTTTGCGTAATTTTTTGTGAATACTGAATCATGATCTATAAATAAAAATGACTCGCCGAAATGTATGTAAGCGCATAACTTCCGAACGACTGCACTAAATTGGATAATTCTTTTTGTGTGTGTGTTATTGTTAGGCAGGATTTGTATAAAAGATTTTTTTTTAAAACTCGAGCAGAAAATTTTTAAAAACTCATAATATGAAAAAGAGTGAGTGAATGACAGGCAATGATAATTACCCCCTGTATCGTCATCGCTCTGTAGAAGACAACGGGAGAACAATAACGTTGCAACTCAAAAGAAAGGATGCAATGTTGCAAATTGCAATGTTGAGTACTGAAATTTGGTCAAGTCGATTAAATATGTTTGCAAGTACGTCACAAAAGAAAGCCACTTGGCTGTATTTGGTATTGAAGCTTCAGATAATAACAATGACGTTTCACAATATCAGATGGGAAGATATGTTAGTAGCAATGAGGCGGTTTGGAGAATCATTTTGTCTTCTATACATGGACATCTCACTGTAGTCCATTTAGATGTTCACCTGGAGAATGGACAACGAGTTTATTTCACGGCAGAAAACGCAGCACAAAGAACTGAACGACCACCAGCGACAACGCAGACAAGCTTCTTCGATACATACGCCAGCGATCCATTTGCAAGAACGTTGTTTTACTCGGAAATACCAACATATTTTACATGAACTGCCGTCATACAAATAATTCCAGCGTCGGAAACAAGGACAGCCTATACCGGGATACATGAATGTATATTCAACCGATGCATTCGGGCGCATTTACACAGTTCACCTAAGCAATGAATGTTTTTAGTTGCGTTTGTTATTAACGTTCGTGGACCAACTTCATTCGAATTTTTATGAATGATCAATGGTGAATTGTGCGCAATAAATTGAGAAGCCTGTCAACATTTACATTTACTAGAAGATGATATTCATTGGAATCACACACTCGCTGATTCTGTTATATCGTCTACTTCGCATCAAATTACATCACTTTTTGCCAGCATAATTTCATCGAAACCACATAATTTGTGGAACAAATACAAAGACAAAGAGGCTGAAGTCATTTTTCATCAAGTACGTTCAACAACGGCAAATCCCAATGAGGTATTGATATCTTTAGAGGATTTGTGCGTGATGATGTCCAGCAAGATGTTGCACGAATTAGGAATGCCAGCGCCTAAATGCCCCGTGCACGATGCATTCAATCGTGAATTTGAACGAAAACGGCAATGCGACAGAAATGCTGTGAGTCAATCCGTACAAAGTAAAGTCTCACTTTTAGCAGTAGCAAGAAAACAGCTTACGATATGATAATGAAAAGAGTAAATGGCGGCAATGGAAGATTTTTTTTACTCGATGCACTGGGCGGAACTGGTAAAACATTCTTGATTCAATTAATTTTAGATACAATTCGGGCACCCTGTAAAATAGCACTGGCATTAGCATCATCTGGGAGCGCTGCTACATTGTTAGAAGGTGGACGAACCGCTCATTGTGCGCTCAAACTGCCATTGAATTTGCCAACAATAGATGTACTGATGTGTAATATAACCAGAACATCACCAATGGCGAGAGTGCTTCAAAATTGTAAACCAATAATTTGGGATGAGTGTGCCATGGCGCACAAACGAGCATTCGAGGCACATGATCGAACACTAAGAGATTTGCGTAGCACGCAGACCTTCATCAAATGATTCTACAGGCAGGAAATTTTCGCGAAACGCTGCCAGTCATTCCCAGATCAACAGCTGCTGATGAAATAAATGCTTGCTTGAAGACATCAATTTTATGGAGATACGTGAAAAAACTCGAGTTAACAACGAATATGGCAGTGACGTTACAAAATTACATATCGGAGGAATTGTTTTCTAGTGCATTATTAGGCGTTGGCAATGGGAAAATTCCTGTTCACACTTCTACGTACCAGCTGGCCGTACCTTCTACGTACACTTCACCGTACTGGCCTCATTTCGTTTCCACCAAATTTTTGTCTATACACAACGTCAAAGGAAGAATTAATATCGAAAAATGTTCCAAAATATTGGTGTAAATTATAAAAACCATGCTTGGTTGACCAAACGAGCCATTTTAGCAGCGAAAAACAAGGTTGTAGATGATTTAAATATAAAAATTCATAGTCAAATTCATGGGAAAATGCATTAGTTTAAGTCAATCGATTCCATTACCGATCCAAATGAAGTAGTCAATTATCCAGCTGAATTCGTAAATTCATTGGATTTGGCGGGATTACCACCACATAATTTACGGATGAAGGTTGAATCTATGATAATTATGTTACGCAATCTAAATCCGCCAAAATTGTGCAACGGAACAAGACTTGCTGTTAAAAACATTATGAAAAATTTGATTGAAGCTACCTACCAAAATCATGGGAAAGTTCAAAGTCGAGGATGTGCTTATTCCAAGAATACCACTTGTGACAACTGAATTTTCTTTTGAATTTAAACGTGTCCAGTTTCCAATGCACCTTTCATTCGCAATAACAATTAATAATTCCCAAGGTCAATCGTCGAAGTGTGTGTGTGGAATAAACCCTAAACTGCCGTGATTTTCGCATGAGCTGTTGTACGTTGCGTGCTCGAGAGTGCAAACCATCGGCGCTATTTGATTTCTCTCCGGAAGGAAAAATATTGTACGTTACAAGGCATTACAATGGTTATGGTCGAATTATTTAATTGTAATTTTTTTTTCATTTCATGGTCCTATTGTAAACGGAACATTTTGTCACATTTTTTGTCATTAAGTACGTAACGTGTAACTGGTACTTTCTAATTTGACGGGTTAATCACGTTCGATACATCAAACGTGTCAATATATGGAATTATTGATAATCTGACTGATTTGAATTTACCGGAAGTGTTACATTTCCTTAGTCCGCGAATGTACACCACCCGTGTGAAGCCGAGGCAGGCATAAATAGTACAACACGTCTTTTTTAGAATTTTTAAAAATATTCTCGAACAAAAAAATATATGGCAGTACGAAGTTTGCTGAGTCAGCTAGTATGTAATAAATATCAAACATAACTTTACTATAACTTCACTACCAAAGTGAGCTCAATGAACATCCTTTGCTGACTATATTTTTACGCCCGTAAAAGTTATACACGATTCCAAATCCAGTTTTACATACCGCATATCACAAGTACATATCACATAAAAAAATTTGCAATCGCCAATTTACACTGAAACATCAATATATCAACAACTTTCACAAAACCAACAATCTAGCGTGTGACGTCATAGCAATGACCTTTGATGGTCACGAGTACTTTGAGACCACGTACGGGCATTATGTGTGCTAATTCGTAAACCCAGCGGTAGAAAGACTATTAATGAAACACCAAAAGGGGACGCCAGAGTATTTATTGTTCTTTGGTTGCTCTAAAGCCGATCCGAAGATCGCTTTGCACATGTGCAAGCGTAATGTAAATAATTTTAAGAAGCCTGCGTTGTTTCCTTTCATCGAGCTATTTGTTAAGATGGCAATAAACTCCATTTACGAACATAATTATGCATATAACTAATACTATCTTACAAGAGAAATTTTAAAGGTACATTGTTGTATTCTAGTTAAATAAATACTATGATATTATGCAAACATTCTTCACTTGCTGAATGACTAGAATAATACGAAGAAAAACAATTCACGCACGAGTTAGCCAACGTGTGTGAAATAAATGGAAACAATTTCTACTTATTAATCACGGATCACGTCCTCCAATTTTGTATTTTCACCCGAGTGATTTCAAAAAACATTGCTCGTATGACTGAATAGATACTCTTTCTTCTTTCTAGGGTTTTTATCCAGCCGACAGCCGGTACCCTTTGCGTCCCGATGGGACGCATATTCGACCATACACTAGACACCAACACACTTGGGGGCTCCTCTGATCTGGGGTCAGCAGAACGCGAGGCCCTCCGCGACAACACATACATACAAAGACAAGGGACAAACAACCATGCCCAAGGCGGGACTCGAACCCGCGACCCTTCGGACGGAAGCGCTGAGTCGGTACTCGCTCTTAGCCACCTCGGACATCCAGGTCGACCTGAATAGATACTACTACCGAAAATCACCTTCGTATATGTCGCGTGGGACTAAAATAGCTTGGAAAGCGTCATGCATTGCGCCTCTTCTCACCATCTGTGAGCTCTTCATAGCATTAGCGCTTCTGCACAATGTGTACAACGTATATTCAAGTAGCCGATTCTTTAAAGATATTTAAATTTTTTTATTTATTATTGCACCGAACAGTGGATAAACCACTTTACAGGTCTGAAATTGAGTACAAACACTAACCAATAATACCATAATAACTGAAAAAGCACCGAGGTACTTGCAAAATAAACCAATTCAACCCCGCTTACTTGGAGAGGAATCCTCTGGGAACCTCATTTATAAGGATTTTATGCACAGGGCAGTGGAGTGAAGGAGTGGAAGGGGCGGGAGCAGCTTAGGATTACGTGTTTATGATGCTTACGGAGGTCTGAATTGATCTTTGGGAAGGCGGATTTGATTCTGGTTGAACCGTTACTGGATTTTCCTAGCTGGTAGAGTCTGGCACCGGGAACTAGGTTTAGGCTGGAGAAGAATTTTTGATAATGATGAAATATGGTGAGTAATGGTATCGATGTTCAATTCTCTATAGAGCTGATTATTGATACATACCACGGTGCGTTAACCGATGTTCGGAGGATTTTGTTTTGGAAAACTTGAAGCCCTTTAAGTTTGTTTGTAGCACCTCCTCCAAACAGGGCAGGCATATGTTAGTGATGGTCTAAGTGCAGTTTTATAAATATGGAGGGTTATATCAGTTTGTAGCGTTGATTTACGGTTAATGAGTGGATATAGGTTGAAGAGAGCAATAAGTTTTGTTCAGCCTATGGGTAATGTGGGGTTTCCACGTGAGACAGGTGTCTAGGATTACTCCTAGGTATTTATGGGTTTGTTGGATGGGAGCCAGGAACAGGTGAACTTCCTATTGTGAGTGTAGGAGGGTTGGCTATTATTTTGAGTGCAAGATTTTAGCTTGCATTTTGCTGCGTTTAAGTGCAGGCGCCATTTTGCTGCCCAGTCATAGAAAGTGTTGATGTCTAATTGTAAATTGTTGATTGCTATTGAAAGATCATGGTGTGTAGAGAATATCGCGTGTCATCTCCATATAAAGCTGTGGAACAAGTTGTGGTACATGGTATATCTGCTGTGAACAGATTGAAGAGGTTGGGGAGAGAGGTGAGCCTTGAGGTACCCTGGCCTGAATTATTTTAGGGCGGAGAGTGAGGAATTTATTCGCACCGAGAAGCTTCTATTTTCGAGAAAGCTCTAATGATTTTGAAAAGATAATCGAGTGCCTTGGTTCCTTAATTTGTAGAGCAGACCTGTGCCAGACTTTGTCAAAGGCATTGGAAGTCTAAAAGACTGCAGCGCAGTACTGCTTATTTTGAAATGCTTGTCCTATGTTTTCTACTATTCTGAGAAGCTGGTGGGTGGTCGAATGAAGAGGGCGGAATGCGAATTGAAAAGGAGGAATAGCTTTCGTAACTTGAAGAAATTTGTTAAGTCTGATTAGGATCAGTTTCTCGAAGATCTTGGACAGAGTGGTAAAAGGCTTATGGGTCTATAGCTGGAGGGATGTTTCGGAGATTTTTTAGGTTTTAATATTGGAATTACAATGGATTTTTTCCAGCTTGCCGGGAAATAGCCTAGTCTGAGGCAACTGTTGAAGATGGCAGTTAAGTAAGCAATGGAATGAGGAGGTAAATGTTTTAGAACTATGTTGGGGATACGTCTATTCCTGGAGAAGATTTGTTTTTTGTATTCTTAATTATTTGTTTGACATTAGCGGGAGAGATATAACTAATTGGTGATGGAGCTGTATGGAATGGGGATCTTACAAATTCCTCTACCACGTTTTGGAAATTCAAATCAGTAGAAGTATTGGGATAAAAGCATCTTTGAAATGGTTGGCAGCATTTCTAATTTGTCTACTTCCGAGTAAGCGATTTCAGAGTTGGCTGATAATGGGGGGATTGCTTGGTTGGGGTGGGAGAAATGACGACAGAGTTTCCACAAAGTATTGGAGTTTTTATCAATATTTTGAAGAAGGTTTTGGAAGTTCTGATAGCGAAACTTACTTAACTCTTCGTGAACTTTCTGCGTCATCTGATTTAACGCGGTTTTTAATTGGGGTAGCCGGAGAGTTTGCCATTGTCGTCTTATATATCGCTTATGTCTAATAAGATTCAGGATGTTGGGTGGAAGCGGATTTGATGGGCTGCCTCTGGTGGTTGTAATTGGGTGTAGCCGTACTTATTGCCGTGCAGATGGTGTTGCCGAAGAAGAAAATAGCTGAATCGACTTGATCTGGGGTTTTTAAGAAAGGTGGTATGGGGGTGGATGTCGAAAGATACTCTTCGAATAAATTCCAATTGATATTCTTATGGATACGTTGATTGGGGTGATTAGATACTACGAGATTAGCATCGCAGGATAGAAGCACCGGGCAGTGATCCGAGTTTGATTCTGCTAGAACTGATTGAAATAACGGTTTCGTAAAATTTTCGCAGGATAGAAGCACCGGGCAGTGATCCGATTATAGGATAATGTGAGGGTTCCGGTGGAGCAGAGATAATTAAATTATTATTGATAGCATATCTGAGTAAGAAATTTCCATTCGGGTGCATGTTCTGCATCCCCATGCTGAATGTTTGGCGTTGAAATCGCCTATGGCTATGGTTGTAGTTAGATTAGAAAACAGAGTATTAAGGTGTGTTTGTTTCAGGGGATATTAGGAGGCTTATATACTGCAGTTAATGTAATTGGCGTACCGTGTGACTGATGTAGCGCTATTGATATATTTTCAAGTCCTGGGGTGACAACGGTGGCAGCGGATCGTGTCGAATCCGTTTTTAATGAAATAGCAACTCCTCCTGCTGCAGTTCGAGAAGGTCGGTCGGATCTGTACGTCAAGTAACCCGGAACATTAACCTTATCTTTGGATGTGAGGTGCGTTTCGGTGATGAAAGCAATATCTATATTATAATTATTTAGAAGATATTTTATAAAATTGATTCTGGGGATGATTCCGTTTATATTCCAGTTTAGGAGAGTGAGAGACGAAATTTATTTTGGGACATTTTCTTGGTTATTTTGAGTATTATGGATCTGGGACAAATTGGATGAAGCAAGAGCTAAATGAATTTGGTTGTTGATTATGGAATGAGGACTTTGATTACCTGGTTTATTATTTCTGAAATTATATCAGGATGTGAGAGGTGCTATGGTGGGAGGGGAAGTGGGTGTGCAGAGTTTTTGATGGGTATTGTGAATAAGATGGGAAAATATTTTGTTGAGGAGGCGGGAGGGGAATGTTTTGGGAGCTGAGGAGGAACGTAATGTTGTGGAGGGATTGTAGACTGACGATAGTTGGTATTAGCAAGAAGTGGGGGAAATGAGGCGGGGGGAGGGGGAAACTGTTAACTGCCTGTGAATAAAGATAGTTAGATGAACTTCTTTTCATGAATGCTACTTGTCGTCTTTGGAAATATTCACATTTGCGTGACGATGCTAGATGAGCTTGATTACAGTTAACGCAAGTGGGATTAAGTTGGGGTTTAAGTTGCATTTACCGGTTCATGGAGTTAGCGCATCTTACACATTTTGAAATTTTTAACAGTAATTTTTAGTATGTCCGAAGTCCTGACATCTTTGCATCTCACAATAAATGCATTACGGCGTCTGAGTTCTACTGAAACCACGGCACTGAAAAGTCTATTGATGCTAAATAGTTTTCAAAGGTTGATCTGTCATTCATTAAAACTGCACATAATGGCATGGAAGATTTATCTAATGTTAACAAGCGGGTTACTTTGACGTTCAGAATGTCAACCTTGCTAAGTTCTTCAGTAATTTCATCTTCATCGTAATCAATCGGCACTCCACGAATAACTGCACTAAAGGTGTTAGCTGAAGGGTCTTTGAACGTGTGATATTGACACTTATTCTGATCTAGAAAGTGAATTGTTTTTCTGAAATCTTCTACTGAATTAAGAATAGTTTTAACAGAATTTCCTTTTATTTGAGTGATAAAGTTTTCTCCTATCTCGGAGGTCTCGTGGCGTTCCGGCATCGCGACCATGGGTTAAGGTGGAACGTGTGGTTAGCACGAAGACGCCATATGATGGTCTTCTCAACCTGAGAAGTGAGTTTTATCATCGTCACACAGCAACATATACTGGCACAATACAAGGAAAACGCACATTAAAATCTTGCCCGATCGGGAATCTAACCCGTGGTCCCGTCTAAAATGCTAAAATACCAATAATGGTATTTTAGTCGGGCGATGTGAGGCACGGCTGGAGGGAGTGGGTGGAGCGGGGGAGGGGGAGAACAGACGAAACGGGGAAAGAGGGAGGAGCCCGACAACCAGCAGAGATGAGGCAAAAGGACAGAGCGGCCATAGGCGGCGGACGGGATGGGACGGAGAAGTGGGCGGAGGGGCGGGAGGGGCTGTCAGAACTGGGCAGTAATAATAATAATAATAATAATAATAATAATAATAATAATAATAATCATCATCATCATCATCATCATAACTTCATCGTCTTCAAGGGTTGGCCTTAACAACTGGCACATTCACACAATGCAAAAGGCTGTTCTCCTGAGTACTGCACGCATCGTGAGGAAGTTTTTATTAATATAACATCACCTGACTTCGCCGTCAAATCCTGACCGCCCGAGTTTTCAAGCGAAGCAGGCACTTTGGTTCTCTAAAGGTCCCGATGTCGGCTGTATGGCACCTCGCTAGGCGAGAGACTTAAAAATGTAAAAATGTCTTTATTTGTGGCGAGGCTCAGGCCTTAAGACCTGCTCTTCTGCCTAACCACTTAAATTAATTTACAATTTTAAACATTACAGTTGAGGCGTTCGGATGTAATTAATATTAACTGACATTTCACGCCGCAGAGGAACAGAATTAATTTGTGACTACCATCTACATTATCTGTGCCAACCAAATGAATTTATTGTAATTTTTTGTTTATTCTTGAAATTTTGCAAAAGTGGAAAGACATGATGTAAGAACCATTCTTAAAAAATGAGATAAAAAGAGCTCCCACTTATTCCACTTAGAATCAATAATTCAAAGTTCGTCCGAAATGTCAGTTGTCATTACCCGATATGCCTCAATTGTGAACACTAAACAAAAGAGGGGAGTTATTTTACATTTACGTGTCGTAGGCATTTACAGCAGTAGGGCAGCTTCTTAAAAGTTGATTGGGATAAATATCTGAGTTCCGTCAGGAAAAGGTATGCAGATAGTTCGGTTGCAAGGCACCAGGCGAATGCCGGAGCAGTACCCTACCAAACGGGTCACGGACCGCGCGCGATCTTTCCTTCCTCTTCCTTGTCCTATCCTCTCCTCTTACACACACACGAACATGCACCACACTATCACATATTCCGGGAGACCGGTCGGGAGTTTAGAGCTTGTCCCGACTGGGGCGGTGCCCCGCTGGTGGGAGAGTCCTGGTTAGGGGGAAACCCCACTAGTCGACGGTAGGTCGGCGCTGGATCTCGCCATCCAGCGGGAATACCCCATCTCCGAGAAAAACATGCACTACACTAACGGGACTAATGACCGAAGCAGTTGACGCGCCCGGAAACACGAAAAAATCAATCAATCAATCAATCGGTTGCAAGGAAACTAAGGATACTGATGTTGCACGTTTTCGTTAGACATTCCCTTCTATGGTGACCGTGCGTTGCGGGATGCCGACCTCTGCCAACACAACACATGCGTAATAAAGTAAAGGCTTCTTTCCTCTCCAACATAAGCATGTATAGCTGAACCGCTCGCAAAAACCATCATGGCGGACGTACCTTTGGTAAAGTCTCGGAGGCTGCCCCCACCCTGCGGCATCTGAGATTTCCCTCTCGGCGATAAGGAGCGCGTAGGCGACAAGGAGAGGCGACTGCGAGACGCAGCGATCGCGCTGACCGCCACTCGTATCACTGCCCTGACCTCGGAAGAAGAACTCGCACTTCCAGGAGTGTCCAAAGAAATGACGGATTCATAGATGTCTGAATTACATTATCGGAATTACTATGTCGCCTCTATTCCCTACAATGCTCGCAGGATTTCTTCCATTATTCAGCACCGTATTGTGCAAACGCTTCTCTGCAAACATTTCCTTTCCTTTTAAGGACGCACCAATAGTTTCTACTGCCTGGCGCCCTTTATAAGTCCCCAAACAAGTGCTATTGGATTTAGATCTGGATGGCACGGTGGAAGACGGAGAGGAATGTGGCCTTGTTCAATGATTATTTCATCAACGACCTATCGTTCTTCAGTGGTTATACTTTCAATTATTTGTAATAATTGGGTTTTGTGAATAACAGCAGTTACTGTATAAAGCACACTGTCACTGCTCACTAGCCACGTCAAACTGGGACTATAGAACGAAACTCTTCTTCAATACACTGCTTATTTTCTGTTGATCGTTTGGACAACCCTACTGTAGAAACACGTAAGCTGCCTTCCGTCTGATCCTTCTCATTCATCAGTTTGTTATCACCAAACTCGCAGTGTTGAATTACCGCGCGACCCACGAGAGAAAGACAGAGGAGAGCTATGTTGTGACAAAGAGCGCAGGCAGGCGGGAAATATTAGGAGCGTTGGAGGGAGAGGCCACGTTCGGGCATGCGCAGTAGAAGGTTTTTGAGAGTGGTAGAGCAATAGTATGGTTTTAATGATGTAAGTGATATTAGTATAGCAGGTTTTCGTTGCATGTAACATGACATTGCGGTTCCATCAAGAACTCCCTCCCCCGTACTAGACGATTTTTAAGATGTTTCACGTCAAAAACAAAATGGAGGACATATATGTGAGTGTGTTAGTATATATATATATATATATATATATATATATATATATATATATATATATATATATATATATATATCGAACCCGCTGTTAATTAAGTCTCTGACCTAAGAAATATTGGTTGGCAGAAGTCACGTAAACTTGTCGATTAATTTCAGTTGACTATGAAAATGTGGTGTTCTTATCAGGAACTGGTAAGAAGTTAACAGAGTGCTTTTATTCATTCAAGAGAAAAAATAATTCGTTTTTCTAAACTCATTAATTGCGATATTAAATATAAGTTTTTTTTCTTATTATGGATATGCAAGAAAATCAAAATACCTACATGACGATGGTGAAGCTGCTAATGTTTTCCACGGATTTTTTTATTTCATTTTATTTTATTTTTTACAAAAAGTATTGTGATCATGATTTTGTCCCTTACGACATCTGGTAAAAAAATAATAATCTGCTCGTTCAAACGCTGATACGAACCCGCCTTATCCACCATTTCGTTGTGTGATCAGGTTTTGAACCTATTTATTCCGAGTGTAAATCTAAAAGCATTGACCGCTACGCTAAGGATCGATCCAGATGACAAAATCTCACTTCGTCATTTGATGACATTTTTTATCTTGCAGCAAGTGAGGAAATTAGATTGTTTGCATAGATTACCTTCACGCAAAGTTCATAGGGTAACAGTAATTCATTTTTCATCACTTAAGATTGCTGCAATCTTTGTAAATCAGTTAAACGGATTGCGGTAAAATGGAAATTCCAATAAATCTCTCCATGCGATACGCTAATAGATCCTGACATATTTCATCAGACTTCCTAAATTCAAACATAGTTGATAGCATCTATTCTGCATTAGTGAGCACAAAATCGAAGGAATGTCGATCGACATGACAGCTTGGAGAGGCAAATAATGTTGAAGTTTGGGTTCGAAGTTCGTGAGGCATAACAAATTTACATTAAGTGCACATCGATGCGCAGGACATTCGGAGAGTTTATTTACGGATAAGTTCGTTTCAGAAAGTCTCATTTCGGAAAGAGGACGATCCAACGACGGAGTCGGATGCCGGTACTCATCGAAACACTTTCTAAAATTCAGATTTGTGGATATTGTAATACCTATAAAATGCAAACTCTGTGAATATATGTAATAGTCTAGTATGTCGTTAATGTTCTATAAAAATACAGAATTTTCTCCAGAATGTGACAGAAAGTGGGAAAGAAACAAAAAGGAAATATATTTTAAGCGACCAGTACAACGTACATTTGAAAAAATAAAATCAATTATATTTGATTATATATTCTCCACGTACTTTATATCATATATAATTATGTTAATTGAGGTTATTATAATGTGTATGTATATGTAGTGAATACATAAAAGCAGCATACATTTGTTTCTCAACGCTCGTAAACGCTCGTAATAAGAGAAAGAACACATCAAATAAATTCGAAAATACTAGTACATTTATGTGTATATTCCTCATAGTTTCCCTGCATTGGCATCTTGAAAAATGCGCAAAACTTTTCAGTCATCTATTGCATTGAACTTCGTATATGGTTTGTTCCTGTTTACCTGAGCACCAGCGACAGATTTATCATTTACGAGGCCCCAAGCAAAAGTATTTTTGAGGCTTTCCTCTTTTTACTGGTAGCATAACATCTTTCAGAACGGTTATTTTAACCCTTACTCAAAATAATTAAATTTACCAAACGAATGCTCGGGCATCTATCCAAAATGTTCAATATCAATTTTTCAAACTCCTGAACAATTGTATGTAATTGAACAGGTAATAAATGATTTAAGAAATTAAACAATTAAAACACACCTATAATTTTATTCAAATTTTAAATTAAACAATCGCCTACAACATAATAATATATGTGTGACAAATGTGTTACAATATAACTCAATTAATCTTTAATGAAACAAATCTGACTAAAAATGCCATTTACGCGATTCATTGTTCACAAAATCAGAAAGAGTATCGTCGAAAGATGAAACCTCAGAACTTATCATTTCGACTGAATTGTGTTTGTCTTATCCCGTAGTAGGTCGATACTAGTTTTTAACCCTTTTAAGTTTACTAGATGATATTTTTCCTGTAGAATGTTTAATAATTTTAATTAAAAAAACTCAAAAAGCATCCTCAACGTGTCACTCAAATATCATTGTTTGTGCTCAAATACGCCAAACGTCGGGTTTATGACAAGGGACTATTTCAATCATCCAATCAACGCTGAGACAGATTTTGGGCATGATGCATTTAGTCATGCAGTTGATAAGTTCAGAATGTAAAACATAAGAATAAAAATGGCTGTCTTAGAATAAATTATTTTTTTATCTCCAATAGCATGTTTATCTAATTTATTTAATATTTATTCCTTTATGGGAACAATTATAAGTTTGTATAAGTACATTTTCATAATTTTTTCAGCAAATTTCCAATTTTATTTTAGATATTTATGTCACGAGTCCTCTAAACGAGTCTTTAAGGACGCAGCCGGAAGGTTAACTGCGAGGCGGAGCGTTAGCGAAGCCGAGTAGTTAACCTTCCGGCTAAGTCCTTAAAGACTAATAGAGGACGAGTTACATACAATGATTTTGTTATTTTAGTTTATCGCTTATTAAAATAAACTTTTATCACTTTCGAGTTCAGAATTGTCATTACTCTTGATTTTCTTAGCAAGGGTTGGTGGTACTGGATGCTTTGTTTGTGATCAGACAGTTGACTGTTTTTTCTACTAATGCAAGCAGAATCTCAACTCGAGAGTCCATAGTGTTCATAGCAACGGCCGCTAAAATGATCGAGACTCCATTAAAAATATTTTAGCGGCCGTTGCTATGGACGCGCTCTTTAAAGCAGTATTTAGATGGTTGGTTGCTAAGGGGCTAAGTGCGTGTTTACTAACGTAAATAACAAAAAAATAATTTATGAGGCCCCTTGGAGTTTGTGGCCTCAAGCTGTAGCTTATTTAGCATAAATTTGCTTCCGCAGAGCACTTCGCAGCCGAATGATAAGTCGAATGAGAAACTTTCGCAAAATGCATTTGTTGAATGTGTTGCTCGCAAATTATTTTCGGAATGCGTTGAGGGATATCCTGCATCAATTTGGCACTGCTTCACCAAAAATGAATATTGTGATATTAATCTTATTTTCGGCGAATATCACTGAAACGCTTTCATCGCGAATCGGAAATATGCTCTGTGATATCTCACAAGTGCTGAAGCGAGTTCTGCAACCATTTGTAAGACTTTATGACAAAATAAGAACGATTGAAAATTAGGTACTTGTTCACAACAAGTTTGGAGGTTGGTCGAGGCGTATTACTGGACTATGAAGAAGCTATAAAAGAAATATTTTTCTGGTGGTCTGAAATGAATGTACAGTGCGTGTAAAAAGCATTCATACACCAGTACATTTTAACAGTTTTCATCTTAGTATTAACCTAAGTGTACGTAAAAGTTAATAACAAAAACAGCAAAAAACACACGTACAACTGTAAGGTTTTAGTTCCCCTGCTCCTGACCCGCGAGAAATTTGTGACGCTAGGAAGGATAGACAACAGTGGTCTTGCATAATGTTTGATAGATAATTGACAGACATCTGTGTGTTTTATTAAAAGAAGAAATGGGTCGCAAAGGAAAGAAAACGTCATTGAAAAAGAGAAAAATTATCATCAGGTTACGTAATCTATGGAAATCGTTGCGGGAAATTTCTTAGATTTTAAAAAGACTAAGGATTTTTGGAGTCATTGATGGTTTAGTGTAAGGAAAACATTGGAAAACGAGAGAAAATTTGAATGTCCAAAGAAACTTAGTGGAGCACATGGTCGCTCAATTTACGCAAAGTGAAGAAAAATTCGCAATTTAGTGCACCAAAAATACCGAGTGAACTTGAAAATGAATTGCAGATAAATGTATGTGAGAGTACGTATGTGCGACATATTTTGAGGCAAAGTGGTTTTCATGGAAGAGTAGCTAAAAGAAAATATTATGTGAATTAAGTCAACAAAAGGAAAATGTTAAAAGTTCGCAAAAAAAAAAAAAAAGAATCAAACGAGTGAGTTTTGTAAAAATGTTATTTTTACCGACAAAAGTAAATGCTACATATTTTCTTCAGATTTCAGTTTCAAATTTGTGCATTCACATTTGCGACATTAATCCCCTTGAAGAAAATGCGCTGGAAATATTTTCACATTGCGTTGTAATTCACACGTACGTCATTTTCATCATACAGTTGTCCAAAGTTGAAAACATTACAAGTGTACTAAAAGTGATTCAAGAACTTTTATTAAAAAGAAGAAAGCTACTTTCACAAACTGTTTCTCTTGAAATTTTTTAAATCCCACAATGCATCAATCTATAAATATTTGAATATTTTTAAAACTTTTTTCACCATTGGAATAAATTAATCGAATGAACTATTTAATTATCAAAGGTAATTCCACAAGTGGTTTGGAAATTTACTAAGATTATTTCACGAATGAAATTTCATAAATATAATGTACTATTAATAATTAACATTGTTTTATTCAAATATTTTTACATCGAACAGAAATATATACATAAGGGCAATTACAAACAACAAAATAATCATAAGACAACTAAGGGCGAAATTACTTGAAAACACAGTCATTGAATATACAATCTTTAAAGTTTAAATTCGAAGGAAACGTGTTTTGCTCGCATATTTTTAAGGAAGATGTTGAGTTTAAAGCGCTACCATGTCATAATTTATTAATAATTGAAGAAGGATGTTCCTCATTCATTTGGAGATATGTCTTGAGTGACGATTACATAACCTCTATCTGTAGACAAAACAAGGCGCAAAATTTATCACCTAGGAGGTGATAATCAATAACTGATAAATATGTATGGTAAAGTCGTCTCTAATTGGCTGGTAGGGTCCCAGTTCTTGCACGCTCGCTTGGCTGAAATTTCATGAGTGGAACAGTCACACATAGAACATAAACAATGGAAATACAAATACTTGCAGTAAAATTAACAAATAAATTCATTATAACAGCAATTGCACCAAAGAAAGACATTTTCTCGATGTCGAAGAACCTCGTCTCTGAGAATAACACTAAAATGCCCTTCAGTTCGGAGATTTCCATTCCTCATGACTCACCCTTATGGGAGCTCTTGGCTGTCCGGGTGACGCCGCGTCGAAGGCTGAGATGCCGACGTTTCGACTATATTGTGGTGCCAGGCCCCACAAGAAGAGATTTTCTGTCGAAAAATGCCAGAATCCGGCTCACGATTACAATACTCTCTCTTCTTACGAAGTAAGACGAGAAAGTAAAACTGTGGATACTGTTGCTATCCGGGTGTCGGTGCTTCGTAACCGTCCGGATGGTCAGGCCAGCCGATCATCTGCAGAGGGAGGATAATACATTTTCGTAATACCTATTGAGATACCTCGTAATGTTATGAGTGTTATTACCGCCGAAGCCAAAAGTTGAAAATCGAGGCGGAGCGTAGTGGAACCGAGATTTTTAATTTGAACGGGTACAGTAATAGTTCATATAATTACAGTAATAACACTGTAACATTTCGTGGTATGATCAGAATTTTATCGGTTATCATAAAATCTCACGAGTTATGCGAAAATTTACATTGCGATAGAAATACACGAAATCTGTTGCGGCGGCATGTTAGTACAATATTGTGGGTGTTGCTTGCAATATATCTTTATAAACATTATTCGTATATCGTGTTTCGAGCAGATGGATGCAAATAATTCTTCTGAATCTAAAGATACCTAAAGAAAGGTTAGGACATTGGCGCGTTGACTTCCAGTTGCGACATTTTCATATCTTCAATTAATATGATTACCGGAGTAGAGTTTCATTTGGTGGAATGTGAGGAAAATGAGGTTAAATTTACCTAATATACATTGTATAATTGTACTATTAATAATATTACAATTAAGAATATTTTTCCCCAAACCAATGTGAATTACTTCTCAATTGTTTGAATCAGATATGTTTTGTAAGTCGCCATGATTTATTCTCAACAAAAATTGACTTGCCATGAATTGATGGTTGTTTACGTTGCAAGGGATGTTAAAACCCGTTGCTAAGAACGTTAGATTTCTTAACATACAGGTAGGTACAAGTGGATCTAACAAACTTGCAGGGTTGCATGTTAACAGGGGTTAAAGACCCATGTGATATAATAACAAATAATTTACATATTCGTTTTTATATTGTATATTATTTTCTTAGTGTATAAATGATTCTATAAAATATTATTTCTTAAATAATTATATAATTTTAACATTAAATCAATTTGAAAATAGATGAAGGTAACAAACGAAAACTCCAAGGCTTTTTACCGGGAGCGGTAGCTCAGTGCACCAACTAATGTTACTGTAGCCCCTCTGACCGGGAGGTCCTAGGTTCGAGTCATGACGGTGGCCGGATTTTCAACACTAGCTCTTTAGCTAGGTCGAGTTGTTGCTGTCTGGAGGAAAATTCTAGCGGCCGGCAGCTCTGATCGGTAGTTTTCCGTGGTTTCTCCGATTAATACCAGGCAAATGCCGGAGTAGTACCCTAACTAACGAGCCACGGACCGCGCGATTTTTCCTTCCTCTTCCTTGTCCTATCTTCTCCGCTTAACACACACATACACTAGCATGCACTACACTACCACACATTCCGGGAGACCGGTCGGGAGCTTAGAGCTTGTCCCGGCTGGGGCGGTGCCCCGCTGGTGGGAGAGTCCTGGTGAGGGAGAAACCCCGCTACCCGACGGTAGGTTGGCGCCGGATCTAGCCATCCATCGGGAGATCATCGCCATCCTCCGAGGAAAAGCATGCACTACACTTACGGGACTACCTAAGCCGTTGACACTGCTTAGGTAGTCCCGACGTTGACACTCCCGGAATCACTAACCAACCAATCTAGGGCTTTTGGGGAGGGTCATGGCCCTGGATCCACCACTGCGGATGGTCGGGGTTCCTCTCGAGGGGGGGGGGCTGCGCCGGATGCACAACGGCACCTGTGTGCCTGAGGCCGGATGTGGCGGCTCCGCGCCGCGTGTACAACTAACGAGCGCCACACTCCCCACGAGCGCTCTTTTGTTTTTAACTCAGGTTCACCCGACTGTGAGAACAGCTCTTCCCGGGAGGATTCCTCTCTATTTGGTCGCATTGATTGCGGACGATTGGTGGAGTTTGGTTAGCTTGTGGTCTATTTTACTTTCTCCCTACAGAGTACAGATAAAGTTATGTAATGCGCGAAACAACGACCAATTTTCAGTAGAAAAAATTCTTTATTACGGGACCTGGTAATGAAAAAGATGATACATCCAATTGTAAATTTAGAAAAACAAATCCTGTAACTCGTGGTGTACCCATAATCCATCTTTTCTGGGTCCTTTATCTGCAAAAACGAATGACGGTAAAACGTCTGTCTGTAAATGTAATGATCTGTGATAAGTGTGATGTCTGTCATTATCTGTACACGTCTTCTAGAATTGAGTGGGAAATATAGTTATTCAAATTATCGTTCTCCATGTTCCGGAATATTGAATGAGTCTTACGGTATGGTATATTTGTCATCGTAGTTTACTAATAAAGGGATTGAATTTCTAGTTCATTACTTGGAATCGTCTTGTAACTGAAATAGGTTTGTGTAGTATTTTTAGTTGCAATCATGGTGTAACGCAATCATGGTACATCGCCATGGCTGCGCATACGCCATGGCTGCAATAGAAAATATTGCAATGCGTCTCACACCCACGTCAGTACTAATTTTGTGAACAGAAACTATTGATACGTAAGTGGTTGAGAAAAATATGTGAACAACGCTAGCAGCTTACAAAAATGATGAATCTACATTTTTTTTTCTTTAATTTTAAATCGTTCGTAGTTCAAAGTTTGTGATTAGTGAAGGAATTTTCCCTGTTTTAAACGGTCGATCCAAGTGTCTCAATAAATGTCAATATATGTGAACTATGAATATTATTATTATTTTACGTTATCCGAGTTGTCATTCATAAAACTCAATAATGTAAAAACATATCGTGAAGAATTTCATAGGAAATTTTGCAATGATGACGAAAATTAGATAATGTCTTATGAAGAACATATCAAAGCCAATTTTGAATGTTTTGTGTCAAAATATAAAATGTAAATTTGTAAACTCTTGTGCTTTTTAGGTAGTTGAAATAAAACAATATTCTTTCTATTAAAATATCAGGTATTTACTACACTTCCATTATCATAGATATAAAATTAACAGTAACCTATATGTGCGTTTTTAATAAGTTACGCATCTTAATCCTATTCCATGGATCTTTATGTTATGACCAAAAAAGGAAACAAAGTTCGTACAAGGTTTTTTTATTTCACCACAATTGTACAACATAATATACCACGGACAAGCTCAGTTAATCGAATAACCAGGAGAAGTACCAAAAGCAAGCCAGATCAGCAATAACCAGAAGATGTGACAAAACGAGCCGTGTCGCCAAGGTCCAGTAGAAAAGTCCGAAGCCTAGTGGCGTGGTCGTCACTTAAACACTATCACACCAATATTTCACTTTACGGCGGGGCTGCTCCAACTGCCTGTTGTTGACTACCCCCCACCCGGGCTAAAGGTCCGCCGACTAGCCCGGCCGCGCGGGCGATGCCGCGCCAGAGCGCGCCGACCGGAGCGTGACGGCTGCCCCTGCCCCGCTGGTGTCGCCCTCTTCTGGGCTCCGTGCGTATCGCCCGGAGGCGCCGTCGTCTCGCCGTTGTGTTCATGCGGCGGGCCTTTCAAAGGCACGCGGATGACCACTGAATCCCAGGGCAACATGTATGGAAATTGACAGATGAAGCAAACTCGACAAAACGGTAAGTCATTTTGTTTTCTTATTGTAATCTGTTCTAAAGTACCAGTTCTTCAAAAACGGTCATTAACAAATTTTTAAGACACAATTTTCAACTAAAAATAAAACGATGAAGGTGTAATTGAAATAGTAGATGCTATAATGTTGCAAAATGCTTCATATATCTGTTTCAATGCCCAGTAACAAGATGATAATTTTGGAATTCATACTAACGCAAACTGATTCCTGAAAATCATTGGTTGAAGTCGAATACGATGCGCAATAGCTACCCCATGTCTTTCCATCATGGGAGAAGGTTACGTTTGCTATGCACGAGTCCATTCCGGAGAGATCTGTAGTTTGCCCTGAACGGGCGATGTGAAAGTTTCGCCCAATCGGTAACTTACGATGTGCTAATTGCACTCCAGTTGATTCCAGAAAAAAAAACGCAGAATGTTCTGGAAGGATTTCTAAAATTTACTTCGAAGATCTTTAAAGAGCTAATGGAACTAAGTCGAGATACCAGGAATTGAAGTCGTAATTATGAGAATCAGTCTGCTTTTAAAGCAGAAGTTGTTGCAACGCGCGATCTTGCGGGTATTCTTGAAGATAAACGCGATTAATTTATGGAAATGGTCGCTCTCGCTGCATTGTCGAGAGCAGGCGACAATTGGGGTAAAGATATTACGAGAGAAAAAATGAAACAAAAGAAGCTAGATGAAGATTTGAACAATGTCTCAATATTTTTTCAATGCCATTAAAACCAAACGTTTATCAGGACAGGAGTACTAATTTGTGGGGACTGATTTGTACGTTCTGACAGAATTACTAATGACACTTTGTCATTCCATGATTTCTATCACTTTCAGGTATAGTACAATCTAAAAAACGAACCCAATTTCTATCACCACAAATTGTGCAGTAAATGATACTGGCGTTCAGATCAAATATACATAAAAGCAAGCAATAAAAGAGAGTTACTTTTATAAAGGATATTACGGTTAAGTAACAAATACAAGTTTTTTCCCAGGGTATCTGGAAAATAATAGCATATCGTTTTCTAGAAAGGAAATGCAATGTTGTGTCGCTCAGAGGCACTTAGCATTGTACGGTAGGTAATTGATAGACGTCACACTTTCGGAGGCAATATATCACGAGAAATGATCTCCTAACTGAGAATGATAAAAAAAGGGAAAGTAAATTGATTTGTTAATGCAATCTTCGTAAAGGTAATTATAGGGAATCCGAGCATGCAACGTGATCACAAAATTTGGGTGGACCATAACATGAGATAGTATCTCATGAAACTCCAAGATTCCGAAGAAATTGTTTACATATGGGACATTTGTTTAATGTATCTGATTGTCGATTTCAAAACCAGTTCTTAAATGTAAATATTACATACATACCAATATTTTCATTAAAATACAAATGAAAATTTCCTCTTCCTAGATCACGGTCCGGGGCTCGTTTGTTAGGGCACTGTTCCGCCATTCGCCTGGTGTTGATCGGAGAAACCAAGGAAAACTAACGATTAGAGTAGACGACCGCTAGAATTCTCCTCCAGACAGCGGCTGAATCCGACTCAGCTATGGACTAGTGTCAAAAATCTCGCCCCCGACGGGGCTCGAAGCGCGAACCCTAGGATCTCTCGGTCACAGGAACTGCAGTGACATGGATTGATGCCCTGAGACAGTAACGCCTGTCACAGTAATGTATGTTAATTTCATATTACGTTACGTTGAACTGAATCTTAGGTAATCAATCCAGAGTGTGGTTAATCATTGAAGTGTTTAATAAATTTATTAATAACACCGTGCAACAATTAAAGTTGCCGCAGAACAAAAATATGCTATTATTATGTAGTTCAGTGCCCTGATGACAATTGCGACAACCATTGTTCGCTATCACCTAAACGTCCGTCTGGAAACGCAATTTCATCCGCGGTCGGCTGTGTTATTTATATTGCGGCGCTTATCATATTCTGTTAAAGAACGATTTTCCTTAGGATGGCAAAGTGATCACTAGTTCTGCCAAGCATAACTGAAGAATGTTTGTATGCCACTTCTTGCCTTTGTTCGTTTACGTGGGCATAACTTGCTAAATAAGATTCGAGTTTTAGTTTGTGTAATGTCCTCGTCGTCAAAAACAGTGCGTCGAAATAATTGAATATAGAGTGCAGTGTTATGAATTGCTCTTCTGTTAAAATTATTTTTCTAGTTAGAACATACATTGAGTATACTATTTTTGTGTGATAAATATTATGTTTTTTAAAACCAGATCTCGTACGGAACTGCAGTTGCATATTGTGCTTGTAGTCGTACCTGCACTGTAATGTAGAAACTTTCTATTTACAATCGATAGAGTATCATCTTTTATCTGATTACTGGAACATGATTGAGATTTTCCGACATACAAATTAAATTCAAATATTCTCCACATAATAATATATAATATATATATATATATATACATATATATATATATATATATATATATAACCGTACATTAGTTGCCGCAGACAAAACTTCAGCTTTATATGGATGTCACGGAATAACTGCAACACTTTACGAGAGCTGCTAAAGCTGTCGCGGCAGAGGAACTCTGAATTATCAGTCGATGTTATTTATATTGCGCGAACTATCATTCTGGCTCATTCTAGGAAATCCTTCATAATGTAGGAATATTGTGCCTTGTGGTGGCGATAGAGTGATCACACAGTGTTTATTCTTGAAGTGCGTAAACCCGCTAACGCAAAGAATATTGTTTGTGCGTTTACGCTAACGTGAAGCACGTGTTCACGTACTTTTCTGTTGGCACCAAATCTTTTCTGTTATGAGTGTTGTGAGTTTACGACTAAGTCTCAAAGACATCTAATTTCTCCGATCGTCAAAAAGGCGTACATAGTAGGTGTGTATACTGTGAGTTGAATTTTGAATCAAATGAAGATGCGAGTAAGTGTTGGACACCATAGAACATTAGCACACGACGCTCCTGCTATTTCAGAGGCTGGTTGCTTGGAACCCATTAATCTACGGCATTTGCTGTACCTCAGTTGTGGAGGGAACATACTTGTAGAGATCACCTTACAGATGTCTTTTGTTTAAATAAAGTAACAGAAATTTCGAGTAAAACAAAACAATCAATATTTCTTCTGTTTTCAATATATTTTCAAAAGTATCCAAGTTCACCTGAGTGTAGTCTATTCTGATTTCTCATTGTTCTGCAGTAATTTAATGGATAAGTCCTCACTAGCTGAGGATGTAAATTAGTACAAACTTGCATTGCGAAATTGATTGTCATAAAACTGATACTTATATTTAACAAGCAGCCATTCAAATCAGCATCACAGTTCCATTCTGATTCTGCACCGAATACACGGGATGGCATTAGATATACAACCAATCAAGACTAGGTCTATTACACACTGACAACCAGTAGCCGTTGTCGCAGGCATTGAATTGAACGATCTTGTACGAGATCGAAATCTTTCAAGGAGTTTAGCAGAATTACTTGGCTCTCGTCACCAAGAAAAGAACTTAGTAACAAACTCTAGTATTACAGTCCGTAAACGACAGCTTGATCTTTCCACTTTTTTTTATCAATAACATATTTTAGTATATGTAACGACATAAATGCGCTGCTTGCAAAATGTGGGATGATTCACAATCTGGAATAAATGGAGCGTATTTATAGATTCCTCAAAACTGTCGTCGTACATAACGAAACGAGAAACCTGTGAAATCAGTAGCCCATTCCATTCATTTGAAGGAAATCTATGAAAACATGAGGCTAATTCGGAAGTATACTAGCTAGTCAAATCGCAAATGGAATATCTGTGGCGATCGCAAAGTTCTGGGACTTCTTCTAGGAATCTAGACTGATTCACAAAATATTGCTGTTTCTTGTGTCACTGGGATAGTAGAGCAAGGAAAATGTCACATGAACCCCATGTTGACAAAGACAGTGTACTAATACCACTACTCAATCTAAAATTGTGCTTTATGAAGAATTTTGTGAAAGCAATGGACAAAGATGGCCAGAGTTTTCAATTTTTTAGCGAGATGTGAGTGACGAACAGAGTAAGAGATTTCAACAACATATTGCTGCCATGGAAAAACGTTATAAGGAAAATTGGTCACCAAAGCTTTTCGTGGATTATTGCTGGACACTTCTACAAGAAGTTACACAATCCACTCACAAATGGAAAGTTTCCCGGAAAAGTTTCTAACTTGTAAGTACATTTCAAGCTTTCTTCTTCTTTCTCGTACTGCTTCCACTTTATGTTTTGTAATACAAAAAAATTAATAATTACATAATATACAATTTAATAATTAATTATACAAACAGTTTAATACAATTTTTGTTTCATGAACTGTAAATTAATCAACTACCAATTCTTCCTGTATTGTTACTGAGTCGTTTTCAAGTTTCTCGAAAGTGGCATATGTGGCGTATTTCTTCCAGAAAAATTGATACGTGATACAACATACCTGATTTTATTCTCGTAATCACGTATGTGATTTAGTAAAGAACGCATACTTTCATCTCGCGGCTAGACACAAAGTTCAAATTTGTTGCACTGTGTAATAAGCAATAATAATTTACGTAAAAAGTAATTTACGTAAGTAAACGAGTGAGCAGAACGGTAGAA
Source organism: Teleogryllus oceanicus (assembly GCA_964035755.1). Classification (NCBI taxonomy): domain Eukaryota; kingdom Metazoa; phylum Arthropoda; class Insecta; order Orthoptera; family Gryllidae; genus Teleogryllus; species Teleogryllus oceanicus. Next base: position 44,701,161 of record CAXIVR010000002.1, on the reverse strand, counting down.
TTAAATTACTAATTAATTTATCGTTTATATTAGCTCTGCACCACGTTTCGCCGTTGTCTGTCAATTGCTTTATTACGCATATCGCTTGATGTTTGTGTGTGATAGTATTTGTGTTGTAGAGATCTCTGCAATTATTGCCGTGCAACATTAATTTAGCTGTGTCCCCAAGAGAAATAAGAGAAATCAAGAGATGGTATATAATATTAATGTTGGCATGATATCGACAATAAATAATTCTTTATTTTGTACTTCAGAAGCATAGATTCTCGAAAAAAGTAATTTTTATTGTAATATTCTATGTTTGCGGCTGCCTGTGAATCACCGGAACTTTGTGTACACTTGCCGGACCTGAAACGTCGTTTTAGACTCGGAAGGTTAATAATGTAGTTTGCGATCAGCTAGTGCACTGCATTTCTGACTGCCGACTGGCAAGGTCGGGTGCGATTACAGAGCCACGCGCAATACAGGGCAATTATAATATGCACCCCAATTCGTGAATTAACACTTTTTGTAATTGGTTTGTTTCCTAAAATGTAGGCTGTTTTCTTCGGGAGTCTTTAAAAATGTTTTCAGCACTTTCATTCATAACAACCTTATGCACGTTGTAAAAGAAGAGAATTTCTGTGCAGTTTCAAAGCGCTTCTCAGCAAAATAACACAAAAAGCCTTTTTTATATAATTGATTAGAAGAAGGGAGTGATTTCTTTTATTCACTTGAAATTACTCATTCTATCTATTCAGTTCAATTCCGAACCGTGTGTTCTATCATCCTGAGATCGCTACAATTCAATAAAATTACCTCTCTACCAGTAAACCTTCCGTGTTAAGCACACATTCACAAATTCTGAATTATTTTGTAAATACTTCTTAAGGTAAATTTAATGAAAGGTAATCAGTAATAATTTATTCTCATGAGAATTACATGAAACTTGTTTCATATTAACACACTCGTAGTGCTTGATCGTAACAACATCATGTGAACGAATAGTCGCCGCGAGTAGTGGGCAAGCATAACAAACCTTTTCTCAAACATTAACAATTCAACGTATTAATAAAACGGAATAAATATGAAATAAATAATAAAACGGAAGGAATATGAAATGTTACTTAATTATTTAGCCATTAATTTACCTGAATCCAAAAACGTACAGTTGCAAATACAGGAGTCACTTCCAGATATGTCTTCATACGTTAAATCTTCACACGTAGCTCACGATATCCTTCAAAATTCAAGAATACGAAAATTACTTGCACACGACTACATCAACGCCCAAAATTTCTTAACGCGGGATGGAATGGATGCACTCAGTTACAATAAGGGATGAGCTCAACTGTTGGTGACGAACGCAATCAGAAATTGTCGATCCTGTCCACACACGCAATGATTATAACCTCATGTGGCGAACGAATGAAATGTCAGCGGTAATTACTAAATCGTGTGTGATGCAGTCACGGTCTCAGTTAATGACTCCGGCTTCTCCGCCTGACACAGTAATATGTCGCTCAATTGAATTAATTCGTGGTCGTAAGAGCAGGCCAGGTAAGAGATTAATCTGCTTCCCACGCACGGTACGGTCAGTTGTATGCCGTATACACGCCGTCAATTTTGGTAAAAAAAAACAATATAAAAACAGAAATACTGAAAGTACCTGAACGTGTTCTTCTCTACTAATTATCGTATCTACTGATTATCAATTGTTTGTTATTGCCATCCACTTTGATTTTTTTTTAATTTTGTATGTCTTTTTCTACTTTGTAATAATAACTAATTTTAAAATTTACTACTCTCTCGTATTTTCTATTGTGTCTTACTATTATAAATAAGTTGTACTTGGAAAATAAAAAATGAAAAGATGAGAATGAAAATATACTTTAACAACGGAATTTTGAAAAAATATCAGTCACGCCTTCTTTGCATAAAATCATTTTGTAAAAAAAATGTCTTCGTGCACCTTCTCCAATGTCTCGTGCTCTCCCACGCAGTGTATCATTTATGCTCTTAAGCTTTATTTTCACATTTACGCTTTGGCCGTGCGTTCCTATGCTTTAAATAGGGCTTTTGTTTCTTTTTTGTTACAGCAACGAGCTATACACTCTCTGGCAAAGAGCCACCCGCTTATAACGCACAGCTTGGCGCAGCGACGCATGAGAATACCAATTTTCTGTCGTCGTCTGAAATTAGATGAAACTTAATTTTATGAATTTCGCACGTTATTGAAAAGTACGTGCTTCAGTTCATTCAATTCTTGACGGGATGGAATGCATTATTTAAGATGTTCGGAGAATTAATTTTCATTTGATGTTACGTTTGTTGCTTAAAAGTTAGCATTTTATGAGTCCTTTGTGTAAATTTAGGCGTTTTGGAAGAAATTACCCCTTTCTGTTTGCTCTTTCACACGGGCCCAGCTGTTATCTCAAACATCGTAAACACTCGCGTCTGAATGCACTGATCGTGAATGAGTGTATGGACGATCTCGATAGAGTAGTGTTGTTTGTAGTTGTTGTTGATGCTGCTGACAAAACATACTGCTCCAGGAATTACGAAACTCTACTGATTTAAGAGAGAATACATCTCTGTAAAATTACATCTTTCATTATTGCAATATTATAGCAGAATAATGAAATTTTCAAAATAAAATAATTTTATTTCGTTACTATCACACTAGTAGCAGCAATAACAACGAAGATCATGAAATTAATTAGTTTAAAGCGTGTCCAAACAATAGTGGTTGTTGCTGGAGTACGATGACCGTATTTTCGAAACAAAATTTGCTTTTATTTTTGATAAAGTCTATAACCGACATTTGTCTCAAGCCAAAACCATATGCGGGGGATGTCTGAAGAGAAACTTTTATACTTAGTTTACAACTTACTTTTAATTAATTTACATGAATTGGTTACATTTTATCAAACATCAGTGTTCTAAATTTTGAAAATTACATTTCCGTCATTCGACAGAACTGTAATCTCCAGTTTTTTGCGGCACTAGCCGCCACTGGTCTCTGACACCAAAAAAGTTGGGTTTTAAAAACGTTTGCCCTTCTGTTTGACTAATTGTCGGTGAGCAATACTAGTGCTTAATCCATACACAGAATTTTCAGATAAATGAATGTTCCTGGATCTATGTAGATCACGCTTGGTCGACTCAGATCCTCATCGAGCAACCGGGAACGGCTCATGTTCGATGAGATTAGAAATTCACGCGCGAACCAAGTTATGTCGTGACGAGTGTGTGAATGGGAGTTTATAAAGTGAATGAATGGGAGTGTACCATGGTGGAAATACATGGGTGGATTCCTCCGATGCACCGATTTTAGCTGGTTCTGCGCATCACCAGTTTGCGTCACGAACCACGTGACCACAGCATGGGCACTTCCTTTGAAAAGCCAGAGCAGACGCTGGCCGCCATGTTGCATGGAGAGCGACAAGGGTTGAGAAACACTTTGAAAGTGATACAAAATGACAATTAACTACGGTAACCAACCAAAAGTAACGGAATGAAGGTGTACAAGATGCAATATCTATAAGAAATGCTTCATGAATCTGTTTCAATGTCTTACAACGAGGCGATAATTTTCGAATCTGCTGCATTTAAAATTCCCGCTAATATTGTGACGCAAACTGGTGTCAGAATCTCTTTGGTTGAAGTCGGATATGATGCGCAAGGGAATGATGAATAACATTCGGCGGAAGAGGATTGGGCTCCGAGATGGAACTGCGGGGCGGCGAAATGCCTTAAGCATCGACAAAACTGCGCTCGGAAACGCAATTGAGCAGTTGGTACATTAGGTCAAATATCTAATATTATTAATGGATTCTCAAACAAACGGGAAAAGCATATAAATAATAAAATATTACACGCTAAAGCAAAAGTCCACTAACCAAGTCCAATAATAAACAGGTCAACCAAACTTCCATACAACACAGCCTTAACTTTAGGCTTATTTAAAGTCGTAATTCGATCATTCTTATTGTTGCTTGTCCTGTTTGGATAACCACAGCAAGATCGAACATAAATTATTGTTCTTGAAAACCAGTTCCTTCGTATAATTACAAATGCCCCATGGTTTATTTCCAATCAACCGATTCACAATGATTTCCAATTCGAAACTACAGGAAACCACATCACGTATCTGTCCACACACTTTTACCATAGCTCACCTCAGATTACCAGAATACGTCCCGTCCGGTTAGGTAAAAATTCCGCTCGTGATACCCGTATCAAATAGTAGTTTATGCAATTAGTTTATAATGTTAAGCTTTATTGCATGAGTACATGTATTGAAAACGAGCGACGTTAGGAGCGAGTTTTCAAATTTGTACGAATGCAATAAAGCAACATTTTTTTGTATAACAGCATTATAAATTTATGCAAGAATCGAAATTAATTTATGAACTAATTGCAAAAGCAGTTTTACTGTTGGCAACATTGACATTGGTATTATGACGTCACGCATTTTGGACAGCTGATGAGCGATTCTGAAGAGCATGCGAAGAAAGATGGATTCCTTGCCGCAGGAAATTGTTGAACAAGCCACGAAGGCAGAACAATGCTTAATACCGGCAAAGTCAAGTGCATTGTACGAAAAAGAGTACAACAAATTTAAAAATTGGATGGAAACAAAGAACGTGAAGATTATATGCGAATCAGTTGTTCTGACATACATATCGGAGTTAGTAAGTGTCTCTTACTTTATTGACATACCTAGTCGAGTTTTAGTGATGGTCTAATTTTCTAATTTTTATTACATTGAAGTCAGCAGTATGTAAGGCATCAAGTTTGTGGTGTAGTCACTCGAAATTGAAGGCCATGATCAAAATTAAAGATGGTATTGATATTTCTGCTTTTAATAAAGTTCAATTGTACATGAAACAAGCGAATGTCGGTTACGAAGCAGAAAAATCTATGGTCTTTTCCCAAGCTGATGTGAACAAATTTTAGTAGAAGCAGCTGATGAGAAGTATCTCTTGATGAAGGTATTTAAGTTATATTTATTTGAAATATTTGTGAACTATTGGAACACATCTTTTGCTCTCTTTTTTCAGGTTGTTGCGATTTTCGGCATATTTGGAGCTTGTAGACGAGGGAATTGTATAACATATGCACCGATGATGTCTCTGAAGAAGGTTCTGTTTTAGTTGTCAAAATTAGAGAAACTAAAACTAACAAACACAGAATATTTACCGTTATTTCTGATGAAGGATTCTCTTATATAGATTTGTATAACAATACATTGCCCTCAGACCTTCTAAAGTCAAACATAATAAACTTTTCTTATTTTATAACAAAGGTAGATGCACTTGTAACCCATTGGGATTAACACTTTCGGAAAAATTCCTAAACTCATTGCCGAATACCTTCAACTTCCCAAATCATGAAAAATATTCCGGACATTCATTCAGGAGAACATCGGCTACTATGTTAGCCGACAGTGGTGCAGATATTACCACCCTTAAGCGTCATGGAGGATGGCGATCATCAAATGTTGCAGAATCTTACATTGAGGAATCAATTCAGAATAAAATAAAGATAGCTAGAAGAATAGTGTCAAATGACGAAAATAACGTAGCAGGTACTTCATCAACTAAAACTTTTAATGTACCTGGTTCTGTTCCTTTATCTTTCAAAAACCTCACAGACTGCTCCATTAATATTAACATCAATAAATAATGTAATTATGTAAACTGATTTATTATATTCAAGAATAAAAATCTTTGGTTATTCTGGTTGTATGGTTACTCTGTGAACTCTTCATGCAATTCCACAGCGTTCGTCAATTTTAAAGGTGAGTTGTGACGCAACTATGACGTGTGTGATGACGCAATCATTCGTGCCGTAAAACCTAATACGTCATCATTTGTGCTGTAAAAGGCCCTTTTATGAACGATTTCTTGCAACAGAAAACCTCGTTTATAATGCTGGTATACAAAAAAATAGATTTCCCTTCTATACCTTCTTTACAAGCTTTTCCGAAATGTAACTCCCTTGAAGTCCCCTCATAAATGTAATTTTTAGAAATACGTTATTAGCATTAAGTTTATATTAAGCAAACAATTCAAATGTAGAGTGTAAACTGAACTTTGTAAAACCTGAAAATGTTTATAATAAAAAAAATAAAATAAAATAAATTGGCCAACGCCTGTTATCTTTCGCTTTATGAGATTTGTTGGTACTGAATGCGACAATGTCTGGAAACATACTACATGACGCGCACATTGAATTCTGGGGCCGGTAGCGGTAGCGGTATCTCAGTGCATCAACTGATGTCACTGCAACGCCTCTGACCGGGAGGACCTAGGTTCGAGTCCTGACGGCGGAAGGATTTTCGACACTAGCTTTTCAGCTAGGTCGAATACAGTCACTATCTGGAGGAGAATTCTAGAGGTCTGCTGCTCTGGTCGGTAGCTTTCCGTGGTTTCTCCGATCAACACCAGGCGATTGCCGGAGCAGTACCCTACCAAACGGGCCACGGACCGCGCGCGATCTGTCCTTCCCATTTCTTGCCCTATCCTCTCCCCTTTACACACACACATACACTACATACACTACACTACCACATATTCCGGGAGACCGGTCGGGAGCTTAGAGCTTGTCTCGGCTGGGGCGGTGCCCCGCTGGTGAGAGAGTCCTAGTTAGGGGGAAACCCCACTAGCCGACTAGCCACTAGTAGGTCGGCGCCGGATCTCGCCATCCAGCGGGGGAAGATCACCGCCATCTCCCGAGAAAGAAACATGCACTACACTAACGGGACTAATGACCAAAGCAGTTGACGCGCCCGGAAACACGAAAAATTAATCAATCAATCAATCTAAACATTCGGATCTAGATGATGATGTGGCTCCTCGAATTTGAAACGTTTTTTTTAATATTAGGTAAACTTTACAAGAATCCCTAGGAACTTTTCTACAAATATGCGAACGTACGTTAAACACAGTATTACATGTCCCTTCACAGACATTAAAAAGATATGCAAGTTCAATTACCAATGACATCTGAAAGAATACCCGATATACCGATCATTTGTCAAGCCTACCATGACAAAGTCCTATTACTACCATCAGAATTGTGACCATCTAAATCAGAATTGTGAGAAAATTAAATTATCTTATCATTCATCGCAAATTCCTCATTTACATTTGATTTCTAAAGCAGTCCAAATTAACAATATTACCAACACTTATTCAATTTGTACATCAAAATAATTATCACGATTACTTTAGCCCCCTGTGTAGTCAAGCAAAGAAGCAATTACAGACAATATTTGCAATCTAAATCACTCAAAGGTTACACTTCTGTCATCCAAATATTATTGATTTTTAATTATCAATAATTCACTTTTTCCTCTCATGTGGTAATGTTGAAAAAGATAAAGTTTAATTTCTGTTAATGTCCCTCACGGCACATATCGTGTACCATTGTCCATTGAATCTTCTCCTGCCTTTCATACATACCTACCAGTACAAATACAAGTATTTTTATATTTCTTCTTACCTTACTTGAGCACGCATAACGTTACATTGGCGATCACCTTTTGCAAATGCAGTTCCTAGTTCGCCCCGGCCTTGCCCGGCCTTGCCCGACCTCGGCCGGCCTTGGTTGCTGCCTCCAGGACTGCCCGTCGCTGCCCTCACTTTGCTCGAACGCCTCGTTTGCCGCACGTTCAAGAGCGCTCCACTTATTCTTTTTACGATCTCGGCTGCAATGCCCCTTTCTCGCTGTCACAGAGAATACGTCTCAGTTCCTGAAATCACGAAGCACCCTATCGTAGATTTCCGGAATTTATGGTACTCTCGCAATGGTCAAGTGGAACGTGAACACCTCTCACGTTGTTCTCGGCCTACTGCTGCAGCTTCATTCACACTCGTAAAGGTTCATCAATGTAGCCTAGCTGGGTAATTACTTCACTCGACTCACTATTCGTTCTTCAAAATACGCGAATATACCCGCACATTTATGTCTGCAATTTCGCACTGCCGTCACAGAAAGCACCTACTGCGTGTTCGTAGTCTCGGCGACTTTCAGCCAGAGAATACGTCCGCGTGCACACCCTATACGCGCCTCACGGCCCTCGTGATCATTTCCACCCTATCTTAGCCATTTCCTCACTTTCTTCCATTTTTCGTAACCTTTGTTGAGTTCAGACAACTGCTCACAGCTGGCGCTGCCTGCACCTCTCTCGGCTCATGCTCGTCTTTTATTTCTAGGGCTTTTATCCAAACAACAGCTGGTTACCCTTTACGTCCCTATGGGATTCGACCATACACTAGACCAACACACTCGCTGGCTCCTCTGATCTGACGCGAGGCCCTCCGCGACAACACATACAAAGTCAAGGGATAAACAACCATGGCCAAGGCGGGACTCGAACCTGCGACCCTTCGGACCGAAGCGCTGAGTCGTTACTCGCTCTTAGCCACCTCGACCATCCCGGTCGGCTCATGCTCGCCTTCTCTTCCCTAATCGCAAGTGAGACAGCTGGAGCGCGGGGCTGACGTCAATATTACAACTGCGCCAGCCTTAACACTATTCTCGATAGGATGGATATGTACGTAGCTACAGACCACAAAGCCAGCTACACTTTTGTGCTTACGTCCTTTGCTTCTTTTCAGGACTGCCTTCAAATACAGCACAAATCTCTAGGCCTCGCCATTGGACCGGGAGTGGAAAGGGGCGTGAGACTGCGTTCTATACCATTACCTACGCGAACTTCTCAAAACGGTTCGGAGGTGAACTGCGTCCTCTTAAATGCTTCCAAAACTTTAGGAAGCGTTTTTGTAATATATAGAATGACTTGCTACACATTGATTGTTACTCAACTGGTGCTTGAAGACGTTTCTAGTTGAATAAAGGGGTAGCTGGGTAGGAGTAGTTGAATAAAGCATCTACCACTGACATGCCATTCATTCTCTCTCTTTCTCTCTCTCTCTCTCTCTCTCTCTCTCTCTCTCTCTCTCTCTCTCTCTCTCTCGCGCGCGCTAGCTAGCTCTCATTCGCTATTGCTCTCACTTTCTCTCTCGCTCTCTCTGTCTCTCCGTCCCTTCTTTCCTCAAAGTTCCGCGCGTACACCTGCTGATACTCCATTCTTTCAGCAATTTCTGGTTCTTTTGGTTGAGTTCGCATTCTCTTCTCAAACGCTCTATGTCCGGAAACTCTCCATTCCTGTCGTGGCCTTGGTTTGAGAAAGTTCTAACTAACGAAACTGGCAAATTTGCGTTTTCTATCTGAAATCTCTCACAACAGAGCAGTCTAGTTTCTAAATAAATTTCAGTGCCGTATTGTGACATTGTTTTTGTGGTGCAGATACGCAGATGACACCGCAGCAACGCGAAAAAACAATTGAGAAAAAAAACAGCGAGCTTTGAAGGGTGGATCAGATTGGGGAATTAGGGCATTCCGACTCGTGTCGTGGTGGTGAGCGGATCGCTTGTGCGCTTTTTCTTGAGGTTAATTATCAAATCGGTTAATATTTCGTGAGAGTGTACATTGAACTGGAAGTTAGAATATTTCCGTATTAGGTATGCAACGGGAACTTGTAAAATTTACGTGTTGTACCAATGCAAACTCGGACTTGTAATATTTTCATGTGTGTTTGAGTTTTTCTGGTGAAGTTACAAGCTCGACTTAAATTTTACCTGTAATTTGAATTGCCAGGTCAGGTGATAGAAAATAATATTAGAAGGATATTATTCCGACATGGAAAAGTAATCAGTTTGAAATAGGTGTCCACCTCAGGCGCAAGACAAAGATTATACGGAGTGCTTGTGAAGTGGTTGGAGGAAGTTTCGACTTGGACGCTGATCATCGTGGACTTCAACAAGAAGGAAGATTGGTCTACCCTACGTGGCGACATCGAACGACGTGCGCGCGAAAAGGCAAGAAACGATAAAAGGTTCTATGACGCTGTTATTGCAATTACGAGAAAAATGGTCATGATCTAACGATAAAGTGTAATAATCAATGATAGTTGATAACTTTGGCATGCATAATAAATTATAATTCATAGTTTCAAAGAAAGCTGATTCTCATTTGCCATTACTTGCAATCCTAGAGTAGATGTTTTTAAATTATTTTCAGATTGCTCGCCACTCCGTATGGATGGCAGATTGAGTAATTGGTTGCGGAGTAAGTAGCAACAATTATTTCATAAGAACCCGTCGACCGAGCAAGCGGTAGAAAATGCATGCAAGTTACGTTCAGGAAGTAGTAGAATTTATTTCATACATTTGTTTTGCATATATCTATACAAATCCTTAATAATCTTCGAAATAATCTTAAATATAATCCTTAATAATCTTCTTGTGCTTCGACACAGCGAGTAAGTCTCCCAATCCACGACCTCCTTCTGGAAGTCATTGGCCGGAATGCTGTTGAGAGTCCTCGTTACAGCAGTTTGGACATCTTCGATGGAGTCGAAACGTTGTCCCCTCATGGGCTGTTTCAGCCGAGGGAAGAGGAAGAAGTCAGGCAGAGTCACATCTGGGCTGAAGGGGGGGGGGAGCTGCGCCCGCACCAACCAGGGGAAGTGAGGGAATATAGTCCCCTAAAATGGTATTTTTTCGTTGCGGGGAAAGAATGGGGAAAGGGCGGGGAAATGGGCGGGGAAATATTTCAGAAATTTCCGAGAAAATTATTTTCATCCGGATTCGAGATATAAATATTATTTTCTCAATTATTATTAACAAAAAGAAACAATAAACTTATTCTCTATCATCTTTATGTTTCAAAAAGGCAAAAATAACTGATAAGAATAGAGAAAGAAAACGACGAGGAAAAGGAAGAAATAGGGCTTCGAGCAGCTCTAAGGACGATGATTGGTATATTTAAATTTAAGGTGACACACAATGGAATCGTCTGGTAAGTTCACGTTGCTGGTCCATAATTTGGAAAATATTTTTCGTTTCAAAGTTGGGGAATTTTCTTTCCTTGGGGAGGTTACTTGGGGAAATTGCGTAGTAGTGGTGGGGAGAGAGCTCTCAACACATGTGGCAACCCTGGAACCAACAGCGCGGCGCATTGTGGTGGAGGCGCTTCCAGGAACGGGCGATGTCTGGCCGCACGCGCTTGGCTCGTTTTCGCAACCTATCGAGCACTTCTGCGTAAATCTGTGCATTCACGGCTTGCCCAGGGGGTACAAGCTGCTTGAGGAAGACATCATGATGATCAAAACAGACCATAAGCATGGTTTTCACCCTGAATTTTCTCATCCGGGTCTTCTTCAGACCAGGAGACTTGTTCGTGTGCCATTCCGAAGATTGGCGTTTCGTCTCCGGGTCATACTGGAAACACCAGGTTTCGTGTCCGGTAACCACGTTAGCAAGAACATCCCCGTAGGCCTGCTTGATCATGTTGAAGGTTTCCGTGGCGGTTTTTTCCAAGTTTGAAGCAAAACTTCTCGCTGTAGCGCAGTACGAGATTCCGTTCCGTGCTGAGCGCGACGACCCTTCTCAACAGTGGTTCACAAGATCCAATGTGCCCACTGTCCAATGGCATGCACGCTACTGCGGAAGACCGTGGCCTGTTCATGAGGGTCTCCGTCACCACGCCCAGCCAGTTAGACTCCCCTCCGTCAGTTTGCCTGGCCTACAGAAAATCAGTCCCACTACTTTTTGATTGTATCTTGTATTGCACTGTTACTGAGAAAGTGTATGGTGCCATTTGTTGAGTTGATGGCAAGACGTACAAGAAATGATATAGTGGGGGAAGAATACTTTATCTCATACATACTTACAGAGAATTATTTTAGTGAACTAGCAACTTGGTCAAATTCATGCTTTCCTCAGAATCGAAATTCCGTAATGTTTTATGCTATGTTAGATTCTTAAGAGAGAATTATAATACCACTTTGATGACAATGAAGTATTTGGGGGCCAGGACATTTATATTTCCAGGAAGTAGATAACGCCCATAGCGTAATAGAGAAATCAATGGCTAAGATAAATTTTTGTTCACCTCTTGAACTAGTACGACTGATGAAACAAGAGAACCGACGGAATATTTATAGAGTAATGCAGATGTAAGAGAAAGATTTCAAAGACTTTGCAGTAACATTAAAATTGCTCAAATTCAAGACTATATAATTCATTCAGGCAACATGTCTTAAAGTTGGCCCGATCCTGCATAAAGTGAGTTTTATAACTCACTTAATGGTGGTAAGTGCTCTCCCTCTTCCGCGCTAAGGTTCTGAGCTTGCTGCTTGCATTAAATACAGTGAGAAAAAATGAACGACTTCTCTCATCAAACCATTTGGTCATCTTAGTGTGTTTGAAGTAAAGCCAAAGCCACCAAATAAGATATCAGAAATATCTGATCTCAAGAAGAAGGATATAAAATCTACGTTCCCTTTAATGTCTCTTGAAGATAGTACTATGTAGCAAACTTCCACTTATAACAACTTGGTAGGAGCAACTTTTACGAAGGATAAGACTTGAGAAGATGTAATTAATATAATTAATGACTAATGATTGTACGGAATATAATTTTATTTCTGTAATTGAAAGGCTTAGTGGAAAGCGGAAACTTTCATTCGGGGAAAAAAGTGAGTTCATAACATATTATAGAAGACAGAACACTCTTCTATTACTGTAGTTCATTAATGATGTGTGAAATAACTTCAATTTTTAATAGAAAGTTATTAAGAATATGATTGTCACACTGCAAGAATATAGTATTTCTAATAAATTCACAAATATTTTCGAAAAATGTAAATGAAGGATTGCTCCATTGCCCCTAATCTGTTTAATCAATGTTCTGAATGTTCATTATTTTTTTCCAAGTTATAAAAAGTCTTTTTGTAAGTAATAACAGTGTAAACTAAAATACAATTATTACGAAAAACATCTGTAATTACAACTTCATCTCTCTGAAAATAGTAAAATAAAATACACAAATTTCTATCTGCACTTACAAATTGGTCTCACGCTGAAAATGTATAAAGGAATGACAAAGTCCTAACTGCAAAATTAAATATTCAAAACGACATTTATAAGAGCAACAAATAAGCAATGCACATATGCAAATATAAGCTCACTCCTTCAAGAGTCTAAGTAACAAAATTTCATATAATAGTAAATTGTAATTTTGAAGCTTTGTTTCTCGAAATCATGATAAAGAGAGTAAGGACTTTGTCAAACCGAGGCCACACTGTGCCTTTCCAGTAACAACACTGTCTTGCTGGTTGTGTGTTTCTGGGTAAGCTCCAAAGTCCCTCGTGGCATAATTATTACTCGTTCCTTCCAAACGTCTTCGGTTCGGTGACCCTCATGGCTTCTTGGGCTTGTAATGGCACTACCTGGCTCTTCACCTTTAATCTGTCCTGAAACTTCGCCCATCACCTTGCTACCTCAGCGCTGCTCCGTGACACTCACCAATAGATCTTCTTACCATTCCTCACTCCCCGTCTGTGTCAGTTTCCTCTGCTACTGTCCTCGCGTTGCTAGGCAACTCTTCCACTCCCTCGCTTCTTGCAGGTCCTCTCTGAGGCATGCGACTTCCTTTGTAAGGAAGTCCCAGTTGAGCCTGCCAGGAGACGAGACAACGCGACTGCATTACCATGCTGGCAGGTGAGTAATTAATACGGGGCGGATTTCAATGAAAATTCATTTTCATTAAAATCATCTTCTTCTTTTCACTTTAGAACAGTGCCTTTCAATGTAGACATTAATTTTATGTTATCGCAAAAGCAAATGACCCATTTTATACGGCTTTTATTTTTGCATTTTTCGTCCATTTCTACAAATCAGTTTTCTTTTTACTTCTTCCTGTCATTTGTAAAGCGTTTTTCGCTCATTTCGTCGATTTTAATATCATTTTATTGGTATTTGCTAGAAATAAGATTTACGAAATGCGATAAATGTTATCCACAGAATTCCTCAGTAGCCTAATCATTTTCTTCACTCAGAAATTGTAAAGTCAGCCGATGCGAGTATGTAATGTAAGGTTCCTGTATCAGCGTCATTGTCAGTTCAGTTGATTTCGCGATATCTAAACACACATTCCCTGGTTAAAAAAGGCCCAAAGCAAACGTTTGCAAGCTGCTTTCACTTGAACGAAAGGATTAAACGTCGATTACATCAGTAACATATCCAAGAGATTGCGTTGTTCATCATTTTCATATATTTTTACGTCATTTTTCTTTGCTTATAGGGCATTTTCGAAACTTTTAACGAGCATATTATTGATCACGTCTGACGATGTTTTAAGTCATGAAAATCCGCCCCTAGTAATTAATAATAATGAATTTCATACTAGTCTGTCAAAAATAGTGCCCAACGCTGCAGCTTCTAAACAGTATTCTCGGGCAGTGGAGGTGCAATAAAATTACCTGCGTTTTGTGGTCCGTTATTAGAGGAAATTTTGCTTCATGTAAGTTCTCATTGAATCTTTTAGCCACGTAAATTATTTCCTACTAGCAAAATACCCGGCGTTGTCCAGGCTTTCTTCATATTCAATCCTTGTGAATAAGGGAAAAGATCAACTTTATATAAACCATGGTGTTTAATATTATTAATTTTAACGCAATTGGTTACAATTTTAATAAACTAATATAATTTTATTTTACAACACGTTGCTATTAAATGATTTTTTTCTAATATTATGCACCGCTACTGACCTCTAGCGAATAAATTAGGTACCAGTTGGGCTGCAGCACTACTGGGCTCTGGCGGAATATATTAGGAACCACGTGCTCTAAGCCGGAGGCGAAAAATGGTCGCGGTGCATCTACAAACATTATTTACATTATTTATTTTCCGCATTTAGGTTTTGTTAGTCTTTACCAAACTTTGCAAGAACACTGCAACAATTCTGAAGAAAAGCCTGTAAAAATTTCAAATATATTCATACGCTACTTTTTCTGGTATCGATGTCGGTTACACGTCGTTGAATTCACATTTATTAGTATAGATGTGTCTTCCCAACTCTACTTATTGTTTCGTCGATGCTTATTAGAGCATTGCATCTTTGCGATATTACTCGCTCGTACTCCTTCGAACATCCTGTTGTGATAGCAGGATGCAAGGTATGTTAAACAGTCAATGTTTAATAACCATTTACTTTCACCAATAATCAATACACAGAACAACGTAACAAATACTGTACAATAATTCTTAACGGCCTTCTTGCCTTGCCGAGCCTTATCGCCCGCAGTGGCGATAAGCGTCGTTACACGATAGTGGCCGCAGTAGCCTCGAGTCTCCTAGTAGCGCGCGGCGGGTTACGCTGCGGTCGGGAGTGTAGCGAGGGACGGCAGTGGCCACCGAGGTCGGCGTTGATCGCCTGGCTGATACGCCACGACTTGTGACGGTAGCAAGCGTCGGCGGCGGTTCCGGTTCCCCTGGGCGTGTAACAAGTGCGGCGGTGGTAGCTTAGGCGAAGCGGTAACTGAACTGGAGCGCCCTGCTCTCGGCCAAGCCTTTATACCTCACCGCCTGGTGAAGGGAGAGGGGAGGGGCTGTACCCCTCCACTAGCGGTGTGGCGGAGCGTAACTCCCTCTCGTCCTCTGATTGGGGGGATACCACACATCCTGTACCCGAGTACACAATATTCGAGTCCCGCATACTCGAGTGACCCTTTCTAGCGTGGCTGGAAGCCGTTCTCGTAACGCTTCTCGTAACGCTTTGAGACATCGACGATAAAACTTCCATCGGGCATGTTTCATTTTGAGCGATAGAGGTTATTGTGCAAAGTGCACCTAGAGGACATATTACAATAATACACAAATGTATTTTACATATTATATTCTTTCGAAACCAATACTGAAGTTAAAAATTGAACTTCTCTATCTTCGAACGAATCAAAAGAACACTGCAGTCATAATAGATGTTGGTAGTAGAAAGATACAAGAGTGACGCGGTGTATAATTGAATTTTCCAACAAAGATGGCGAAAATTATGTCTAAGAAACGGATCGTTAAATGCAAATGTCTATTTTATTTATTTCGATATTATTAAAATTTACCTTCACGTAGGGGCAATACAAGGAAGTTTCATTGAATTTTAAGAATTTTTGAATATTTTAATATGTGGGTAGTATTTATTAATATTTTAATCCTGATGCTCGCAAGACCTTCAAAAATTATCAATAAACATGACAATGACATACTTCTAAATAGTACTAAATCTACAAAAATTAAAAAAATCAAAACTATTAATATATACAAAATAACAATAAACAATAATAATATAATACAAAACAAAATCATAAGTATGGATTAAATTCACTCTGTAAATGTTTTGCCATTTTTCAAAACAACTGTAGAAACAAATGTTCGGCGTGCAAGACGCGACGCGTACGTGAGATGCAGTTTCGCAGGTACACCGGAAACAAGATAACCTACAGGTCACTAATCGAAAGATGAGCGTCGCTTCACACGACGTAGGCCAAGAACTTACGAAAGGATGAACAAATTTTTCGCTTATCACTATTATGACAATGCCCAATTTACATTTCGTGTCGTGCTCACTGCCTGCGCAAATACTAAAATGTATAAAAATTCAAAGACTCTTGGTCTAAAAAATAATAGGAAGTAGATGCATACCAATAACATTTCACAATATTTGATACTTAAGGTTTCATACACATTTTGGCGTTGTGGATCAATAAAATACCACACAATGGCTATTGTATCAATGAGTTGCTCTTTTGTCTCTTGTCTTGTCTAATAAAATAATAACTAATAAAATAATAACATAAACAATAACTCATAGAGTAAATAACTAATACAATACTGACTAATACACTCCTATCGGGAGCGGTAGCTCAGTGCATCAACTGTTGTCACTGCAACGCCTCTGACCGGGAGGTCCTAGGCTCGAGTCCAGACGGCGGCATGATTTTCGACACTAGCTTTTCAGCTAGGTCGAATTCAGTCGCTGTCTGGAGAAGAATTCTAGGGGCCGGCTGCTGTGATCGGTAGTTTTCCGTGGTTTCTGCGATCAACACCAGGCGATTGTCGGAGCAGTACCCTACCAAACGGGCCACCCTGTTGTATTTGCAGGATTCAGGGGTAAATTACACACTCAATGTTCATAAGCAGTTTACTGGCACCATAACCAATACACTTGAAATAAACTTAAACAATAACAAAACAATTCGGATAATGGCGTTCTTGCCGTGCAATGTCTTTATCCTTGGCAGTGCTCGATAGCGAGCCGAGGCTTCCTTGTCCTCTCCTCTCTCCTTACACACACACTCACACTAACATGCACTACACTACCACATATTCCGGGATACCGGTCGGGAGCGTAGAGCTTGTCCCGGTTGGGGCAAGATATCTGATTCCAACGTGAGGAAGCCACAGCTCACAATTCGCGGCGTTCTCTAGAAATTTTGAGAGAGGTTTCCCGGACATCTCATTTTGCGAGGAGACATCACCTGACCCTCCACAGTTACCCGAGTAATCACCTTTTCATTTGTGATTTTTTTTCTTTGGGAACACTTAAAAGGGTGGATGATTTAAACAAAAAAGGGGCCACGAACCACGCCCGATCTTTCCTTCCTCTTCCTTGTCCAACACTTACCTAACACACATGCCGGGAGACCGGTCAGGAGCTTAGAGCGTGTCCCGGCTGGGGCGGTGGAAGATTTCTTGTTGGAGAAAACCCCGCTAGCCGGCGGTAGGTCGGCGCCGGATCTCTCCATCGAACGGGGGAAGATCACCGCCATCATCTGAAGGGGGAACATGCACTACACTTACGGAACTAATTACCCTAGCCGTTGACGAGCGCGAAATCACTAACAATCAATCAGTTTATGGTGTTCCTGTCTAAGGATTAAGTGCTGTTTTTCGGCGTGAAATGAAGAGAAATCACCCTTACTTATTTGAGCCTCGAACCCCAAGTATTCCGACTCCCCATATTTGGTCGCTGCACCGAAGCATGACGCCACTAAGAACGGCAGACTTTGATTTAGATGGGGCAGTTTTGAAAAAATGAGTACGAAAGAATGATGAGTCATCATTGTCCTGAATGAAATGTGTTATGTCAACGTTCATCATATATCCCGATTCATTATCTTTGGTTTCGTCATTCCCCGCCAAATGTCAAATATTTGCACATGAATCGATTTCAATGCGGAACGCGTCGTGCTTCTACCCTATGACGTCTGCGTTTTACATTGCTAAAGCATACTTTAAATTTGAACTATTTAAAACTAAAACATGGCAAATTTTGGTGTGTGCTACAACAGCACATACTTTTTTTTCGTATCAATTGAAGTGGATATGTAAGTATTTCAATATTTCAATTCATATAAATTATTATTTAAATGAATTAAAATATTGGAATTTCTTTCTCTTTTACAGTCAGGTAAAATGTAGATTTGGAATTTGTATTAAATCAAATACACGTTTCTGATTGATTAGGTATAAGGGGATAGTTCCTATATCCGGTCCACACTTTTTTTTAGAGCACTGCATGCTCATCCAACAAATGTATTATTTCACGGAAACAGAAAAAACATCACGAAATGCGTTTCTAAATTTAGCGTATTAGTTTGACCTTATCACTTTTGGAAAGACACTGGGTCTTCTAAACGAGGCAGAATTACAATTTTTCAAATCCACTCTTGTATTTTCAGACCATAGATTTTCTACTTCGGTTGCGCTTAATATAAAAGTTGAAATTAAAAAGAAACATGTTTCAAAGTTGAATACAACGTTCTTTTCACTTTCGTAGCTGTAGTTGTTCTAGCCAGTAGAACTCGTAACTTGAGCTTGCCTAACACAGGCCAGTTGGCAACTCTATTTACAGCATTACATCCTGGTGCCATGAAAATGCCTCAGCAATTTCCATAAGAAACCAGATCTGAAGGACGAAGTGTTTCGAGTCTTTATCGATTCCACGCCTTTTTTTACTTACATTTTTACTTACTCGCACGTACTTTGACAGAAGAGAAAGTTAATAATCGACTCCGGAAAACGGGGAATCTTCGTAACAAAAACTTTTATTGCCGGGTCCTAGAAACGTAAAATTGGATAAATACCATTCTTATTAGTAAATTACTTTCTCTTAACACGTGGTGTAGCCAGAATCCATATTTTGTGGCTCCTTGATTCCGAAAACTCGATTGACGCCAACACGTCCGTCCGTCCGTCTGTGGTCACCGGTATCCTAAACCGTTCAGCCAATTTTCTCTAAAATTGATATTCCTCGATCGATCTGAATGAACCCGAGACTTTGGGAGTTTCAACCGGATATTTTGATTTTTGAGGCTACTTTACATGAAGCTTCAAAAACATTTTCAAAATTTTCACAAAAATAAAATTGTTATTCAACTTTGTTCTCGGAGAACGTAAAGGACACAAACGAGAATGGTGCAGACCTCAGGTTTGTTGAAACTCCAGATTTTTCGAAAATTGCAAAAGTGCAATATTTTCCGGGCGTCTTCTTACAACTATAATTTTCAAAAGTTCTTCATGAAATATGTTCCTTAAATACAGACCTTGAAATAAGGCGAGATTTCTGCCTTACGCGAAGTCGCGAAACATAACATCTTTAAAAGATGTCATGTACAATTTTTTGAAAAAAAAACGAGTAGTTCTGGCGTGATTTGAACTTTAATGCAATTTATAAATAAAATCTCAAAAACCGCTCAATTTTTTAATTTTCTTCCCACAGATGCAAGAAGGGACGCTTGCAAAATTATCAAAACTCTTCCCTCTAATCACTGCACGTTCTTCATTGAAAGTCGAATACCGATTGCTATTATTTAAATAATTAATTCTACCAACCATGACTTATGCATGTCCAGTTTGGTACCTAGGAGGGCGGATAGGTCCGTGCATCAACTGATTGTCACTGCAGCGCCTCTGACCGGGAGGTCCTTGGTTGCGAGATCCTCGATAGGCAAGCGGAGATTCTCGACACTAGCTTTTCAGCTAGATCGAATTCAGTCGCTGTCTGGAGAAGAATTCTAGGGGCCGGCTGCTGTGATCGGTAGTTTAATCTTAATCCCCCTTAACTGTCCACCTTAATCCCCCATAACTGTCACTAGATCAAACTGACACAGTCTTCAACCTCGCTTCATTTACTTAATCACAATGTTTACATTCTTCCGAGTAATAAAAAACAATACTTATGAATGAATGGCCATTCCCCAAAAGTCAAAAAACTATGTAATGCATAATTTAACCTCCTCGAAAGACAAGTATGTCGAACGAGACGAAATAAATTTAAAAAAAAGAAGGGACGCTTAAAAGAATGGCGCAGGTCTCCTTTTCAATGACATCTCCAATTTTTTTTAAATTGCAAATTTAGAAATATTGCCAGAATATATGCGCTGTTGTCCTAAATTGTAAATATATTTTAATGCGTATACAACATTTTATAATATACATATTCCCATTGAATATTCATGTGGGCGCTTCATAAGTGAGGACATTAGATAGTTCTTGTGAAAGATAAAATTAAACTTTATTTATGTATACCTATATTTACTTTAATACTTATATCTATTTATACAACCTTTTTGATTTATAAATTAAAGGTCAAAATCATTTATTTATTATTTGTGAATATTTTACTTCGTAGAAATTCTTGAAATCTACCAACATTCACTACTCATCCTAGATTTGGCGTCAATCATCTTCGATGAGACTTCAAGAAAGTTTCTTTTCGCCGAGGACCCATTCAATCTTCGTTGGGGACTGGGCCCTGTCATCTTTCCTTTCCCCTTCTTGTCGCGGGCGTCCAGGGCCAGTCGGCGTGGAGTCCAGCGACCCGAAAGCTCTTATCGCCTTTCTGCGCCGCTCCCCATTAGCGCTCGTTGGCACCTTCCTCGCGGCGACCGGGGCGGGTGGCCGCGGGAGGAAGCGGAAATGACGCAGCGCCCCTGGCGAGCGTGCGGAGCGGAGCGAGGTGTCCGCGGTGCGGGCCCGATCCGGCGACGGTCTCCCACTCCCAACTTCGCTCTGTAGAAGTTCGTTGTTAGGGATAGGTTGATTGTTTCCGCGTGCGTCAACTGCTGAGGTCATTACTCCCGTACGTGTATTGCATGTCGTGAGGGGCGGAGTTCTGCTGCTGTGTGGTGAAATGTGGCGCCGACCTACACCTCGGCTTGCGGAGTTTTCCCCTACCAGGTATCTCGCGACGGTGGACGGGGAGGAGACACCGCTTCAACCGGGACAAGCTTTAAGATCCCAACTTTTCTCTCGACATGTGTGGCAGTTTATTTGTAAGTGAAGAGTGACGGTAGGACACGATGAGGAAGGAACGATCGCGCGCAGTGCGTGGCCTGTTTGTTAGACCACTGCTCCAGCATTCGTCTGATATTGACGGAAAAAAATACGGAAAACTACTGTTTAGACTAGCCAGCCTCTAGAATTCTCCTCCAAATAGTAGATGATTTCGACCTAGTTATCTATCTAGTGTCGGAAATCCTGCCACGATCGGGATTTGAACCCTAGGACCTCCCGATCAAAGGCGTTGCAGTGACATCAGTTGATGCCCTGAGCCACTTAACTCGGTATTGTTAGGGCCTTTAAGCTCATTTGTAACCTATGATCTATATCCATACTCTCCATTAGCGCAAAATTCCATCCGCTCACGCATGCTACTTCAGGTTTGAGATGATTGCCGCAAGGTTAACCGGACAGCCCGGCGCTACGAATTTAAACATAAAATTCGCCGTTACAGTTCTAACGTCAGTCCCATGACGTCAGTGTAAGGTAGTGTATAAAGTCAAGACGTTACAAATGTAATAGAAGACTCTTCTGTTAGTGGCGTAAAGGTTAATTTGTGTGCTTTTCATTTTTGGCAATGGGGGTTCAAGTTCCCATAGTTGCATGGGTAGTTTTCTTGTGAAGAAAACATTTTAGTTGCGATTTTACAACACACATTTTTTCATCCCATACGGTCCATCTCAAACATCATATTTTATGTATTCTTTACAATCCTTCCCCGCATTTGTAACCTGTACCCCATGAGCAGAAATCTGTGTATCACATTCCTCCGTATACAGTTTATTGGAAATTTAAATCCGAACAGGCGATGTGTAGATTGTAAGAAAGCAAATTTATCTGTGTTTTTCTCGATTATCCCGCATCTAATTTCATCCAACCATCCTACCTTCTGTCGCTTTCTTTACACACACGTCAATCCTTGTTAAAGTACAAGATAAGGGATCCAGAATCGAAAAGGCCCATTAATAAAACACCGCAGAAAGTATATTTATTTTCCTCGCAGTGCCCCTTCGCTAAGAGGACATTAATGTATTAGAGTTACAGAATCCGGGTCCCATCTCTCATACCCCCTGAATATAAAAAAGCGAAACGTCCAACTTAACCCTTGAACTTAAAATCGTTCTCCGAGAACGTTTTGTTTTCCATGCGGGCGAACCGCCCGCCCCCACCACGCATTCTTCCTCCGTCCAGCAGTCGCATATGACGAATGGGAGAACAAAAAGCGCCTTACAAGGCCTCGCATCCCCCGCCTCGCGCCGCCGCCGGCCGAACCGCTTCCAGCAACTCCCTTCGCGAGAAATTCTCGAGAGCTTCATCGGCGGCGCAGCGCGGGGCGGCGCGGGGTGGCGCGAGGCGGGGCGGGGCGGGGTGGGACGGCGCGGGGCGGGACGGCGGCGGCGGGGGGGGCGGCGGCGGTGGGGCGGAGCGGGCGGGGCGCGCGAGGGCGCGGCGGCGCGGGCGGCGGCGGCGGGGCGGCGCGGGGCGGCGCGGGGCGGCGCGGGGCGGAAGCCGGGCTCCGTCGTGGAAATAACGCGGTCGCCTCGTTCCTTTTGCGCATCTCACGCCACCCCTGGCAGAGGCCCGCGCATTCGACTCCCAGGGCCTTCCGAGAGGCGCCGCGGGAGGGGGGTTCCCCGAAGGGCGCCGGGCCACAGGATCGCGAACGGCTCCGGGCGACAGGCTGGCCAACGCTCCGCGCGGAAAACGCACTGCTCTGGTGTTGAAGACAAGAGGCGGACGCTCACGGGCGGTTCTAGGGGGAGAGGCCCAGGCCGTGGCCCTTCCCAAAAGGTCTAGTTTTCGTTTGCCTTCCTTCATTTGGCAAAATTGTTTTCAATATTTATTTGTTTATTTATTTAAACAATAATATTGTATAGTATATATATACAGTACATAAAAATATGCAATATAATAACAAATATGTTTATTATTGGACAAACATCTGCGTCCCCCCTCTGCCAATGATCCGCTGGATCCGCCCCTGCGGCCGGTTGTGTTGTGGCTACAATACACAACTTCCTACTAAAATATGTAGTTATTTATTAATTGGGATTTAGAAGCCCTTCAAATTCTAAAGTCTTTCAGATATAGGAGTAACGCTGGTATAATTTGAGCAATTTAAATTTAAAAAAATCGCATTTTGAAAATAAGGCTACAACACTTTATAGTATCTTAGAAATTAAGATTTAACATTTTGTAGCATTTTTGAGAAAATTATTATTAAGGAAGATCTCTCTTTTATATAAAATTATATTGACGCTTTTTATATTTTCCCATTAAAATAAGGAAATAAGGGAAACTAATGTAATATTTGGCCATTTGTGAACTCGAAGAAAAATAAAAGCGTAAGAAGAAGCGTGCGTCTTAGGCATAGGTAGTATCTGACTTTGACTTTTGTGCGCCCTAGGCTGTTAAATGTTTTAGCGCCCTCTTAATTTGCTTTTCTTAAACATTAAAGCTATTTGTAATATTTGGAATAAAAATATGTTGTACGAGATTTGTGTACGCCAATATTGTGTACGTATAAATAATTGTTTATACGTATACGTATAAATAATTCTCACATTAGATATTGATTTAAAAAATATACGATAGATTTGTATTCATTTTATCTGTATATACCAATGGATAATTAACACTTTCTTTTGTTATAAACATTAAAAGAAATATTTCTATGAAAAACATTCAAAAGTTCGCCTTATAAAATTTTGCATCCGCCGACATTCGCCCGCCCCCACAAATTGCGCGTCCCAGGTTCCAGTCAGCCTATTGGGTAATTTGGCACTGTGCGTAGGATTCACTTCGAACCGTGACCTTCTCTGTACAGAGAACTGAGAAAGTTGAGACCCGTTGAGACCCCTTGAGATGACCTTTGAGATGACGTATAATGTGATTTTCAAGGATTGTTATAGTTTGCAACTATTGGGTACATTGTTTACACATCGTGGACCATAAAAAATGTAAAATATCATCCTTTTCATTGAAATCCTCCACTGGGAAAAACATTTCAGGCCACTCTGCTTCATTCAGAGGAAAGATCGAATTGTTGAGTCTATGAAATGGGTGGATCTATAGGTGAAAGTCTCCTCTCTTGCCTACAGTTAGAAATTGAATTACACTATAGTTCAAGAAAACTGGTCCTCAGCATTGAAACTATATAAGATAAGAGAACTGAATTGTCGTTGATTATTTCAGGACTTCAGGTTCGCGATATATTTGGTGCTCGCCTGGTGGTGTTTCGCAGCAATTTCTAGTGGGTAAATTGATCGTCTGTGATCGGTAAAATTTAACCGAAGTTGTTGAGATAACCATGGAGGATGATTAATGCCTCTTCATTTAGAACTTCAATCTGATCAGTACTTCGGAAAAATCTATAAGTATACATCAATAATAAGAAATTCTAGAAAACACTTTTCTGCTAATGAAACGTCACATCAATAAATTATTACAATTTCGGCAAGACAGTTGGACTTGTAGTTTAAAATGGAGACATACGTATTATTTTTTTCACCATGTCGGTTTTGTTGTAAAAATAGAAAAAAAAAATTTATCAATGAATACAATTCTCTATGTATGTGACAGGACTTGAAAACTTTAATTTCAAACAACCTGCCTTCAATCTTATTGAGTTTCCAATAGGCGTGTGCGTGTGAAAAGCTGATGAAATTGCTTATCATGTTTTATGTGAATGTACAACATAAAATGACTTCCAAATGAACATTGAATTGAAAATATTAATTATTGTAGTATTTGACACTTCAAGAAAGTTGTATCAAAATATATCCTCCAAATTTTCCAAGAATATTGAAAAAACATTTCATCACATAGAAAAATATATTCAATTATATCTTTAATTTTATTCCATGTTGTTTCAGTTATTCTTTTATTGAGTTATTCAATTAAAGTGTGTGTGTGTGTGTGTGTGTGTGTGTGTATCTGTCTGTCTGCCTGCTCTGTTATATTATTAAGGAAAGTCATCAAGACGAAAAGTTATTACATTCTACTTTTAATTTATGTCTAATTGTTCGTTCTAATAATAAATCGTGGAGTTGCGTCGTGTTAGTGTCGAAGTTCGTTTCAGCTCCTCATTTTGCCACCAAGAATCCCTTTCACTCAAACCCAATGCCGAGCGTCTTCAATTGATTTTGCTGTGATAAAGGAGTCGCCCCAGTAAAGCTTTCGGTTGTTAAAGCAGGTCTTCAGCAGTTCTCATTATCTTCACACAATCCTTCAGTGTTTCTGGATGTAGTGACGTATGTGACACAAAAGGTATCACTGCTAATTCTCCAGAAGTCAATTTCATTTGATTATATTCTCTTAAATATCTGGCAAACTTTAACCTCCTCAAATATGTTTTATCATTTGAATTGTTGTTTTTTGTGCACGATTAAATGGGGCACGAATATTTGATATACTTTCCAAAACAAATAAGTCGTTTCTTATTGCGAACAATGACATAAACGAAGTACATTTATTTACTAATGTATTTTTTATTATTTTCTAAAAATGAAGAACCATGTAATACTTTCATTAAACATGAAACTGATGTCAAAGTGTATTGTCATTAGTCATAGCTGTTTAGTTAGCCAAGTTACAGAAATAACTAATATTTCTGAGCAAGATACGAATTTCAAATCTCGCGAAATATTTGTTCGTTTTCAGCACTAATTGGGTCGACACGAATTTTAACGCGTCGGTTAAGACAAGTCACATTTCCCAGAAGAAATGTAGCAACTAATTCCGAAAAGCAGCGTGTAATCAGATATGTTAAACCACTAACGGGACCCTTTTCACCACACAGCTCGATAACTCTCCATCTGAAGTGAAAATCACAGCGTTGGCATCACTGTCGGCCAGCTCACACAGCGACCACAGGAATGGAGGCCGGCCATGCACGCGACGCCGGCAGCTTCCCGGAACGGCCGCGGGAGCGCCAGCGTGCCCGGGCCAGCGGCGGCGGTGGCGGAAACCGCAAGATGACCGGGGGTCGGTTCCCGCCCCGCAAATTGAGGCACCGGCGTCATCACCGCCGCCGCCGCAGCCTTCTGAAATAATAACGGCCGATCGAGAATAGGCCGTGGTGCGTGTCCCGGGGCGCGGTGCGGAGGCGGCTAACGAATCGCCATTCCAACTCATCAACGCCATCCCAAAGACCTTGCACGCGTGCGACGGGCAGGGAAGGGTCTGTCTGTTCTTGGTGCGTACCCCGCGTACAGGCCACGGACTACCAGCCCGCATGCGACAGCCCCAGACTACCGCATCCTCCGAAGTGAAGCGATCTCAATACCTATGTCTTAAGTACAATCTCTACATCCTACATACCATCTCCTAAGAGTTTCAAAGAGTTATTGCAAGGAATAATGCAGCTATATTGTAAGAGTGAGCTGTTTTAAGCAGTTATTAATCAAGCTGAGATGATTTGTTTTCTATGGATACGCTTTCCAGCTAAGTAATGTCTTTGCTTTTTGTGAGGCATTTATATATTCCAAATATTGGGATGAATGATTTCCTAGGCAATAATTAGCACATTTAGGAATTTGGAACCACATGAGGGATGAAATCTAACAACTAATTTTAGAGTCCCATATCTGATGGCTCAGACACAACAACGGTCACAGCCATATATTCGATTACTTGTGGCTTTCCTTGGCTGAACAAATCCAGGATTTAATTAGGTCGGGAATTGAGAGAGTTTTTGTTTCTGTCGGGCATTAAGCCAGTTTGTACTTTCCCACTATGGAGTAGAGAAAATTACTTTCTCGCTATGGAGTAGAGGGAAAGTTATGTAATGCTGCAAGAAGAAAAGCATTTTTGTCAGAAAAACTATTACAGGGCCCTAGTAACGAAAAGGTGGAAAAGACCAGTTGCTTAATTTAGAAAATAAAATTCTCTAAAACATGGTGTAGCCAGAATTCATGTTTTGTTTATACCGAAAAATCGATTGACGGCAAAACGTGTCTGTCTGCCTGCCTGTCCGTCTGTGAACAACGGTAGAGGTCAACCCGTTCAGCCGCTTTTCTCCAAAACTGATATTCCCCAATCTATCTGGCTGATGTCGTGGCCCTTATAATTTTAAATCGAAATTTTAATTTTAGAGGGTACTTTACATGTAGCCCTTGGGACATTTTCCAAATTTAAAAAAAAATGGCTCCATCATTTTTAATATTTTTTGTAGTAGAATGTGTGGTTGTTGTGAATGAAAAATCAAAGTTTTCAACAAACATGAGAGTTGTTTGTTAGAAACTCTAATTTTTCGAAAATTGCAAAATTTTAATTTTTTTGGCGTTCTCCTACAACCACAATTATAAAGATACTTTCTTTCTCTTGATGAAATTTGTTCCTTAAAGACAGAATTTGAAATAAGGTCGTGTATCATTTTTCAAAAAAATTAGTACTTTTTCGCGTAATTTTGTGTGAAAATAGGGGCGAGAAAGTACGTGCTGTTTATCACCACTAGTTTTACATGGCATACTGCAAATCTTCCGCCGAATGAATCGCTTTCGAATCCACGAACTCGTGTTTGGAAGTCAGCGTACTAAAATCCTTACTATGAAGGTACAGTCTGAGACTATTGGTAGCTTCACTGGAAATGGTGAACATTGGAGTTTTTGAAACTAAATCAGATCAGAAACAGAATTAGGATTGCCTACAGTGCTTCCAGTAATTTTAGGAGGCGACTCACTTCTACACTACTAGACTGTATCATCAAGTTACCTTCACGTTCTTCTTCAATAAAGTGTAGTGATTTTCCCTTCATTCCTCTAAAAACATCCTCTTCCTGAGTCAGACTTCAATTTCTCTCGCATAATTATGAGTTATTCCTTTAATGAACGCGCGACGTTTCTTGAAAATAATAGAATTCTTGTTTCTCAGAATCTGTAAAGTACGCAAGTTACTCGGAAAATGAGATAGCTATTCTAGAGCTTCATTATCATTGCTTAAAATATTTTGATGAATTTTGTTTCCGAATACAGTATTCATTTCTCCGAAAAGCGACAACTGATATTCGTGCTGTGCAAGAACTTAAGTAGTAGCCTTCATAGACGTTCTTATTTCCAATGATTTTCATTTATTTTCCTTTGAAATATTAAGAAGCCATTTTATTTTCTATTTGCACTTGCATTTAAAGCGAATTGTGATTGTACATTGTGACATAAGAAAAATTATGCTTAAATTAATTTTTTGATTGAGTTAAATAAATTTCCAGGATCCCTGTTCCGCAAAGTATATACGATCGAACTTTTCATGCGTTTCATATTAACATTCAATATGTTGAATAAGTCATATATCCACTACTTAACCACAATAATTTTGTTTTCATGCTTTCATTCGAAGACTAAGACAATTTGTTTCACGAAATGAACAGAGACACATCTATCTCTGCTGAAGGTTCCTTAAGCGAACTTGCCCATCGAGGCCCTCGCTAGCGGTCAGGGTTGGGTTGAATCTTGATGCTTCGAAGCCCACGCAATTTATAGCACCGATCCCTGGAACGGCACGCCTGAAATGTTCTAATAATAGGCCTCTTG
The DNA here is from genome assembly GCA_964035755.1 of Teleogryllus oceanicus. Classification (NCBI taxonomy): domain Eukaryota; kingdom Metazoa; phylum Arthropoda; class Insecta; order Orthoptera; family Gryllidae; genus Teleogryllus; species Teleogryllus oceanicus. The sequence continues at coordinate 44,672,456 of CAXIVR010000002.1, read as the reverse complement.
ACAATCCACGTCCAAGATGAATCTGAGAGGTTTGAAACAAAAGGAGGAAATTGCATTAATTAATCTCCACCTGCTGGTAAAGTAACGCGGAAATTTTATTTTTTTACTCCTCAAGGAGGAAAATGTCGAGAAAATGAACTCCACTCAGTATTTTCCTTTTACAAAGGCATAAAACGACGTGGCATCTAAAGGGTACCCGCGGTTAAGATAGTAAAGAGTTCCATTAAACCAAATAACATTTGAAGAGTTAAGCTACGACTCTAATATAAAAATAAGAATTGAAAAAGGTTTCTTACCCCGCCTCTAAGCACCACCACCCCTTCACAGCCAAAAACGTGTTTCTTGTCAACTAATATTACTTCATTTAATTGAAAAGTATTTGAAAAATAAGAAAATAATTTGTACTATCAGATCTATCAGAATTATTGGATCTCTCAGACTATAAGATTTTTTTATATATTTTTCTCGGCGTCAAATTCAAGCACAAAAAATAATTTTTACTATGTTTTAGAACCCTGGAACAGGCACGGAAAATATCTCAAAACTTCCTCTCAAAACATCAATTGCAAATATTTTTTCGCTTTTTTCAATTGTTGGGCTATAGTTAAGAACATAAAAACTATTTTTAACCTTTTTTGAAAAAGACTGCAACATTCTGTAAAATTATTTTAGTTGTATTATACATTTCTACACATTGTAGCATCCAGTAATATTTTTATCTCTGAATTTATTTATTAATTATCATATTTTTAAAGATTTATAATCCTTTTTATAGTATAGCATACGTTAAGAAAAATGATATTTATAATACATAAGAAACCATCGCACAAAACTCTGTGTGCTACTGGAGCGTAGACAATTACACATCAGTCCTATATCCGACAGATTTCAGAAAACTAGAAGTTTGCAGAGTATGATATAGAAAACTGATTTCCCAACACTCATTATAATCGCGCAAAATTTGGAAGCGATACCTGCTGGGACATTTAAACCAGGTTTGCCTCTTGCGCTTCGACCCGAATTCTTCGAGGTCAGGTGAGCTCCAACAGGTCACGTGTTTTGGAGGATAGGTAGGGACATGTGAGGTGAGGTAAGAAAATAGTGACAGTTCGGGGTCGGTAGTGAAGTTTATGTAGGGGACATGAGAGGAAATAAAGGCGAACAGTTTGGAGACGGTTTATGTTCTTGGGTAACATTCTACAAAATGAGATCTTTTTGAACTTTCTTTTATAATTTTGCAGATATAGTTCTTTTGGGTGCCCCCACCCCATTAGCATGAGTGGTGAAAAAATTAAAGAAATCGAAATTAATATAAAATTAAATTGAAGTAAAATACGGAAATTTTCTTTCAACATAAAATTAAGTTTAAAGCTTTTTTTGATTTTCTGTGCATTTTAATCTCAGTGCTTAGCAATAGTGGAATTATTTCTCTCCTGCAGACCTGGGCCTATAATACTGTAAAACAAATTTCGGGAGATAGTCGTTAACAGCTAGGTTCTACATTAAATCAGTTCTCAGTTTTCAAACAATTACTGTTTACGAAATGCAGCGTTTTTGCGCGATTGTATATACTTGTTTGTACATATAGTGCTCGCACAAGAATAAAGATTCAGAAAAAAAGGCAGCCTTTTCTCCAGTCTGAAACTACAGATCTCTTAGTTTTTATTTTTATTAACTCTGTACCAGCAATTGAAAAAATCTGAAAAATTCACAACAGGTTTGTTGAGAGGAAAGTTCGAGATTATTTTCGTGCCGGCGATCTGAGACAGAAATACAGTTCTTGTAAATCCGGGTCCAACAAGTTCTTCATTTCCCAAAATGTTCCCTGCTTATCCCTCACCTGTCTTCGAACTACTTTCTTATAAAATGCCAAAAACTCATCTCTCCTTAGCGTATTATACAAAGGATTATAATGCTTTAAAAATATGATAATTAGTAACCAAATTCCAATGTCAAAAAATTATTGAGTGCTACAACAATGTATACAATAGTACATTATGAAACGAAGATGTAATGATGGGTACCAATACACGAGCGTGATATATATTGTGTATTTGTATATTCAATTCAGTTCATTTTCGCAAATCCTAGCGATATTACCACTAATCGGACAATTTTGGACAAAATATTATTGTGTGTTTGTTTATTTTTTGCTTCAGTGACATTAGCCCCCTATCCCTCCCCGTGCTTAGTACGGCCAGTGCCAAAGAGTGTTCTGTGAAACTGAAAAGTCACTATAGAAACTGTTAGTCACAGACATCTGCAAGTCACTCATTTGTGTTCATTCATGCCGTTTTTTTGCTGCGATTTTGTTCATCATTTTTTGGTGTCAAGTACCCACAAAACCTGGATTCTGGTTACACCACGTGTTAGAGGATTTTTCTTCTAAATTTCGCAACTGCATTTATCCACTGTTGCGTTACCAGGGCCTATAATAAGCCTTTTTCTGCCGAAATTTGCTGTTTTCGCACAGCATTACATAACGTTACCTCTACTCCGAGGCGAGAAAACAAAATGAAATGAAACGAAAATGTGATTCTGCTCTTTCATGATATAGGCCTCATGGTATCTCACCTCGCCTGTATATACGCATAGGCAACCCTTCCAACATTTGTAGCACAGCACCACATATACTGCGATTTTTACATTGCTGCCTGTGACATTTCATCAGCTGTAACGGTGCAATTCAATCGGGACCTTACACGTAAATACAGTGACGTCACTATGGTGGTTTTCAACTTTCCCAATGGATGACACCGTAACAGCTGATTTAATTCACAGGTAGCAATGTAAAAACCGCAGTATAGTACAATGCTCTGCCTTCAGTCCGTTTAAACTTCTTTCTCCGACAAATCTGTTTCAGGAATAGTATTAATAACATTAATTTAACAAATTTACTTTAATAACTAATAATAATAACTAATTTACTTTACCTGTCGGAAACCCTAATTTGAAGGCCTCAAACATGAAATCATTGTAATTTTACTCACATTTATATGGACTAAGTACTGCAAATA